>QJOB01000111.1:0-208046 GCA_004155035.1 Monosporascus sp. 5C6A
GCGACAATCAGCAGACCATACGGCTTATCAACGCCGACGTCGCCCTTCTGAAAACAAAGCTGCGGCACGTGGATATACATAACCACTGGTTGCGAAAGGCAACAGAAAAAAGCCTGATCAGAGTGGATTATATATCTACAAGCGACATGTTGGCTAATGGACTGACTAAAGCCCTATCACGAGAAACCTTTAGGCACTTCAAAGAGCAGCTAGGATTGGTGGATATCACAGAAGCCTTGGATTACCGCAGGCAGACGCTAAAAGCGATTTCTGATGAGGAATTGGCTAATCAGGAGGATACGATCACCGGAGGAGAGGTTGAATGGAAAGCTGTGGCTCTAAAGAGTGATTAAGTGTGACGATCAACGCCCCGAATTCTTCAAGGCGTTGAGGGGGTGTGTCAGCTAGCCAGGGTGTTAAAGCACCCTAGCTACGCTCTGATCGGAGGATAATTGTTCCGTTGCTAGGCTATACAAAAGCAGTGCGTGTGCGGAGCACTTACGCAATTAGCTCAATATAACAACGCAACTGATATCCCTTATATCTGACATTACCTTCACTTTCTAATTAGGATGCCTTAAAATTCCAAATTAGGAAATCGGTTTCTAAGGGACGGATGGACGATACAATAACCCTTCGTTCCACTCCCTTCGCAAGCTCAGTACGTTAAAACGATGGCATTACCTGACAATGTGATAAAACTTTTGCCCGCAACCATAATAAGTACGCGTCCTTGGCAGCCAAGGGCAGTCTATCTAATCTCATCCCCACCAGATTAACATGGGTAGTATTCACCTCGATGCACTTCTGGGAAGACGTATAAGGCACTAATATCTTGTCCGATGGCATGCAAGTAACAACGTCCCCACATAAGCGGACCGTGGATACTCTGGACCAAGTTATACCCTAAGGATTACTGAAACTAAAGGCAGGGAAGGCGCCGACCATCGGCGCTGTCGTTTTCTGTTTCCAGTACCGATCTCCATAAGCCCTGAAGTGTCGGAAAAAACATATCACTATGCTCCATCTCTTCGACTTGTGGGAGGGGAGGGGTTCCACGGAATAGATATGCACTTGGCTCACAAACCTTCCCCAAACTCACCAGATGGCAGATGCTGTAAAAAACACTTGTCGTTACAAAACACCAACAACATTAACATATTCGAAATATGCATAGTATTGTTCACCAGGAGGAGGCTTATCGCCTTCTCATGAACGCTTTATTGTCGTACGTTAGAGATTAGTCACAGCCATGCCGAAGCAAGAGATTTTCAACCTTCACCCGTTTGGTTGGGAGAATGATCCAGAAACAGAGAGGTTCAAACTTTCGACTCTCGACTACCTGACGGTTTGCACTTATAACAACTATGCCATATTCTTCAAGCTCGGAGACGCGGACAAGCCTAAGGCGGCCGCTATCTTAAAGGAGGGCCTCGAACGTACTTTGAGCCAAATACGACATCTTTGCGGGACAATCGAAAAAGACCCAGAAGGGGGCTATGCGTTCACTAAGAAAAAGGATAGCACGGTTCAGTTTATTGTACAATGGCTGGACTCGCCCGAGGATAACTACCCGTCTATCGAGGATATCCACAAAGCCAACTTCGGCGCACCTGTCCTGGGCGACCTTAACCTCTGGAGTGTCCCTCCTATGACTTATGGCGAGAAGCCTGAAGCCCACATCGATGGCAGTCCGGTGGTGGCGGCCTTCAAAGCCAATTTCGTCCGCGGAGGCTTGGTCTTCATCATGCATCATCATCACTACTCTAACGACGTCATGGGCTGGGCCGGTGAGGTTCACCAGTTGGCCGAGAACTGCAACGCCATCGTTAACAAGACCGCTTTCCCAGACTGGGATCTGGCCAACAACGACCTTTCTCGTCTTACCAAGAAGGAGCCAGCCCCTGATGCTTATGTCGAAGGCCCTCCTGAGCCTCATCGCCATCCCGATCACGTCCGGGGACAGTCACTTCTCTTCCACCTGCCCAAAAGCAAGGCTGCGGAGTTGAAGAAGCTAGCATGGCCTACCGACGGCTCCTGGATCTCGACTTACGATGCTTTCTCGGCTTTTATGTGGCGCACATTAACCCGAGTTCGCGCTCCAGTCTTCAAGCCAGACATGTCGTCTAACTTGTTCTGGTGCGAGGCCATCGACATGCGGAGACGCATGCACAACCCGAAGTGTCCGCCGCGCATCCAGCATAACGTCATGTTCCTGGCCTCATCCGACTCGACCCCGTCTCCGCCCCCAACCGTAGCCGAGATCATTTCAGAGTGGCCGCTGTCCAAACTTGCGTCGTATATCCGTACGGTGACTGACAGTTGCACCGAAGAAAGCCTCCACAAAGCCCTCGAGTATGCGGCAACCGTCCGGAATAAGGCAGGTTTGAGTGGCCGTATTGACTCTAAACCGCCCATGGCTATTCTCCAGACAGACCATCGCGACGTCAATGTGACCGCGGCTGACTTCGGCTTTGCGAAACCTGTAACCTACCGCCATCTGATGGACAACGTAACCGAGGGGGTAATCATAATTTACCCGCCGCGCAAGGCGGGACCGGACTCGGACGAGGGAGTCGAGATCGCCATCTCATACGAAGAGAGGCTCGCACAGACTCTGATTGACGATCCGGAGTGGAACAAGTATTTTGAATACAGGGGCGTCGATGCGGAAGTGGGACGAAGGGCTTGAGACTATGACTTAGAATCTCACGGCGCATCTCTCCCCAGACTATTACCTATGCGTATTTAAGTAAATAGCGAATATCATTAATCTTCAAATGCTACCTGGCTCCCCTGAGCCCATCACGCACGGTAAGCTGTACAGTATTTAACTCATGCCTTGGATACGTTTGTAATCTCTTCCTGTCGAACGTGGTGGCCTTTTCCCTTTTCCCTCCTCAGCTCAGACTTACAATACACAAGGGTTAGTATCTGTTAGGAGCCTCCACCGGGTTGGCTCCGGAGTCGTGTGGTTTCTCCTTGGAATTGTATAGGATTCTGTCGCAGAATAGGGGTCACGTGCCTAGTTATCAAGCTCCAGGGAACAGTAGGCATTCCGTAAGAACGTTATGCCGGGGCTCCTATATTATATCTAGAGTTTTTTAATTACTACTGTTTAGAGCTCTAATTATCTATAACAAGTTACACCTATTTTATTTTATATATACCTTCCTAGCAATTAGCTTAATTTTAATAATTATAAAATAATAATTGATTTTATGTGTTAATATTTATAATAAGTCGGAGAATTTTATGCTTAATACGTTATTTTAGAAGTTGTTTCAGGTATTTTAACTGTTTTTTTTTCGTCTAGGCTTTCACGTTTTTTGCGCGGTATTTAAAAGTTCATCAATCCTGATATATTTAATAACAACCGCCTTTTAGGTGATTAGAAATTGTTTCCAGTTGAAGAATATAATACGGAACTTAATATTCGAATAAAAAAGAACTTCGTGGAGAGGTTAATTTCTTGGTAAGATTGTTATATATATGCCAATTAATGTAACTTTATTTTACAACAACCTAAAAAACTATTAGCCGACGATTTCAACAATATATAAACGATTAATCTTAGACGTTTTATAAAAGGTAACGGGAAAAAATCACAAAAAGGTTTTAGATCGATGCAGGATATATTAATATTTTAATATAGATAAATATGATAATAAACGATTAGGATTTAAGAAACGGTTAAGTTAATCTAGTAACATTTTGAAAAAGAAATAATTTGAACTTTTTAAAAACAAGTAGAAGATTAAATAGGTTTTTAAATTATGTATTATTATAGCTATATATTAAAGGTATTGTAAATCCTTATATTAAAATAATAAAGGGTATATAAAATTTAATTTGTAATACCGGACCGTGTTTACTATATATATATTTAAAAAGAATATACGAGTTTAAAAAAAGTACAAAACGTCTTTGCGACAAAGGAATTTTTAAACGTAGTGTCGGCATTTAACCTGGAACCACACCAAATGAATAACTCTAGCAATGAATAATTTTAAAGATAAAATGGAATAACACTTAACGTAAGGACTTGTAAGTTGATTAAAAATAATATAATATAAGTTAGGTTGCTTAAAAAGATAGATATAAATTTTATAGTTAATTTAAAAGTATTTAATATGAAAAAAACCGTTTAAGTTAAGGAAATCCTGTATAGTTTAGAATATATTTTAAATAAAATCTTATAGACGATATATATATTATATTTTATTATAAAATAAGTCTAGTAAGTTATAATTATACTGTATAAAAGATATAGATATATTACTAAGATAAAACGTAAACAATTACAATATTATAGTTATATTAAATATTAAAAGTTTAATATAACGTTTATAATTAACGATAAAACTAATCTTTACAAAACTCAGGCATTGAATTTTATAAGTATTCGTGTTTTTACTTTATAACATCTTTTTCGTTATAAAATTATTAATAAACAATAAAAACTTTATAGTATTTTTTTTTAAAAAGTATTATAAAATATTTTTAATTATAAAGTATAAAGTGCTAAAGGCGTCTACGATTATCAAGTGGTACTTCACGTATTAAATACTTATATTTCAAATTAATATTAATTTTTAACTTCAGAATGCATATTTTTAAAATTTGTTATACATATATATATATCTTTTATATTATATCTTTATTTGCCTCAAAGTATCTACATTCTAAAGGTGATTTTAATGATATATTAAGATAATAATAACCTGTATTTATAATACATTTGTCTTCTTTGTTATAAATATTTTGTTTAATTCTTTATCGGTTTTTATATATCGCGCGTTTTGGTGGAAATCACTATTCATTGCTAGGGTCATTCATTAGGTGGGGTCCGACGTTAGTGCTTTCAGATGTTGTAGGCTGGAAGGCTTTGTCGGTGTAGGGCTGCAGAATGCAGCCTGCGATATGCCTTGTTTACCGCTTACCTTTTGACCGCCTAATTATGTATCTAAGGCGATTATTTATGGATAGAATATGTTTATTTAACTAGATAGAGAACTATCGCATATATATTACGCCAGCTTCCTGTATTTGATTATTGTAACTGTTAATATGGCAGCATTTTCTGGTTGATTAGTAACCTTAGTACGTTATATGAAGTGGTTATTTGCAATTTAACAGCTAAGTTGTTAATAAAAAAAGCAAGAAATTTAAGAAAGTGTTGCTTCGTTAACGATTTGAAAAAGAATTTAATAGTTGACGATGGCGAGTAAGAGATAAACCGCGGAAAGTTTGCTAAGAAAAGGGCTTTATCTAATAATAACTTCTAGGAGCATTAGAAATATAGAAGTAATAAAAGCCCCCTTTTTTTTTCGCAACCTGAACCTTTCGATAATTAAGATATGCCTTAAAAAGAAAAGTTCTTTAATAAGGGAGAGAAAGAAAAAGAAGTAAAAGAGAAGGTTTTAATACTTTAGCCATAGGAGCTGGGAGAACGATTTAAAACTTATATTTAGACATATCAGCCCGAGGCAGATTTAAATAAGCTTTATATTTCCCTGGGTACCAAGATAAGCGGTATTAGGTAGTACATTAAGATACGAGAAGATACTCATTAATAAGTCCAAGCATAGATTAAAAAGCCGAAGTTTTAAAACTAAAAGATTATTGGTGTAGTGAAGCGACTAAACGAAATAGTGATACGGTTTTTAGATATAATAGATTTAAAAAAGCCGAAATCGTTAAATGCGAATATATAACTTAAAAAGTTAAAAAGCGCTTAGCTTAAAGTTAAGGCAAGTAGTTTTAAAAAGTTTTTATTATAATTAAAAGTATTGTAGAAGAGATTAATTTATTTAGGAAAAGCGAAACGAACTTAAAAAGTGGTTTATAAGAAAGCTAGATTTTTCGAAAAAAAGCAAGGAAAAAAAGCCACTTAAGGAAAAAGTGTGGCACGTAGTAACTTTGATGATATAGATGATCTTTTTCCTTTATTTTTAGTAAATTCGTTGGTAATTTTTTCGAAGTATAAAAAAAGTTACAAAAACCTTTTTAGTAGTTTTTCCAATAGTTTAAATAACTTTAATATAAGTATACGGTTAAAAGAAAAAACGTTTAATAATAATTCGAAGTTTCGTTAAAGGAGATTTGATTTTACCTTTAATAAAGAGGATTACTTATTAGGTTAAGTTAGTTAAGAATTTTAAAATAACGTTTTAAGTTTTATACTTAAAGAAATTAGTTATAAAGATGGTATAAAATTAAAGTAATAGGATTAGTTTGGTTTGATTAAGATTGTTATTAAAATTTGCAAAAAGGCGTTTTAAACTTAATTATAAGTATTAAGAAAAATACGAAGATAATACGAATTTTGCGAAAGATTTATATTACTATCAGTAAAGCGAAGTAAAGGTTTTTTTAAAAAAGAAAACTTAACAAAATTATTTATAACAGTAGAAACCTAATATAGTTTAGTATTATGTTTTAGAAATTTCTACGGGAAATTAAAGTTTGTAGTATAAAGTTACAAAACGAAGAATATATTACGATATTTTTTACCGTCATGACATACTAAGCTGGTAGCTGGTATAAACTATGCAATTAATAGTACGGTAAAAGGATTATTTCTTTTAGTAATTAATCGATAACTTTAAAAAAAATTTCAAGAAACGTTTTCATAATCAAAAGAAAAACGATAAGAAATTTAATAACGCTTAAAAAGGAAAGAGTAAAAAAAGTAACAAGGATTTCCGAAGTAATAAGCCTGCATTAAATAAAAATAAAAAGCCACTTTGCTTTTTTTATAGCAAATACGGGCATTTAGCGAAGGATTGCCTTAGGCCGGAAAAGGAAAAAAAGGAAAAAAAGAAAAAAAAGGAAAAGAAAGAAAGAAAAAGAATAAAATAGTAGCTAACGTTAAGGCAACAATAACAGCAACAACAGCTTTCGCAATATCCGTAAAAATGGTTAAAACGAAAGCAGTTTATCTTTAAATGCTTAAAAGATCTGTATTATTTTAGCAAAGGAACGTTTAACGCTTATGTTAATAAGTAACAGCTTTGAAAGCTTATGCAGTGGTACAACGAGATAATTTAAAAGGAAGCTTTAAAAGCTATAGCGATTAAGTGCCCTGGAGCAGTGGCTACAGCAGTCGAAAGTATTGAAACTACAGCGGCTGAGAGCCCTGAAGTAGAGGTAGTAATAGTAGCTGATTACCCCGGAACGGTGGCCATAATAGATAAGAGCTCTAAAGCAGAGGTAATTATAACAGCCGAATATACTGTAGTTATAATGGTTAAAACCTTTAAAGTAACTAAAGCAGTTATTATGGAAAGCGCTATGTTATTTTTACGCGTTTATTTCTCCATAGAAAACGATAAAGATAAATTGCTTTCGGATTCAGGAATTGATGTTAATACTATTAACAATATTAAAGGTTTCGACCGTAACAGCATTTTAAATATCAGATTTAAAGAAATATAGATCTTAATAAAAGCGGCCCAGTAATTATTACTTCTATCGAGATAATAAAGTAGCCCGTAAAGGGTTTCTGTAAAAAAAAGAACGAGATTACGGTAAAGTATACGTTATATATTAATACGTTTTCTTTAAAGGTGTTTTTCGAAAAAATGTGCTACAAAAGGAAAAGTTACCTAAATAAAAATACCTTGGTAAACCTTAATAAGTCATAGTTAATAACGATTAACATTATCTGAAAAAATTTCTTTTTATCGTTTTATAAGAAGTTAAAACTTAAAAAATACTAAAAATAACCATTAAAAATAATCGGTTATAAAATATCAGAAAGAAGGAATAGTAATATACGTCCACGTCAAACTGTAATATAATGCGTACATATGTTTTAAAGCTATAAATATAATTAACGATAGAAAATACCATTAATTGGAATAAGTTTATTACGTTATGGTTAGGTTATTTGGATTTGTTATTATAAGATGCTAAAAAGTGTCCAGCTCACTTATGTGGTACGTTATTCATACTTTAAAATTTAACTTTTAAAATTTCTATTTTTTCTTTATAATAACGGTTATTATATATAGGCTATATAGCTATAAGCTTATAAATAGGCCTTTTAAAATTTACGATTAAATATTATAACGCCGTTTCTACACGCTAAATAAATGTAATAAACTTTGTACAAAGTTTACAAACGAAAACCGTATTTAAAAATACGGTTATATAAATATATTACCGTTTTAAAAATTTACACGATCAAAAACGCAAATAACTTAACGTCATTTCGTATCGCAGTCGTTTTTTTCTTAATAATATCCCTTAAACGCTTCGTATCCCCGTTCTAAGCCTGGATATACAGTACTAAAAGGTTAAGCTTGATATTAAAAAACACAACTAGAAGATATTTCGAAACTAGTAATTTTTTAAAATTTCGTTATCGTATTGAATTACTAATAGGAAAATCTTATTTCAATTTTCCAAAAGGCGTAACAAATATCGAAAGGCGGTAATTAATATATCCTATTGTCGGTTCTTAAAATAAATATCCCAAATGAAACTTAAATATCTACCGGTAACGAACATAATATATTCATATTCTTTAGGATTTCCTTTCGCAATTATTAAAGTCGATAACGATTTTTAATTTTAATCGGGATACCTTTTTTAAGCTTACGGCGTATTTATCTTTTGACCTTCGCTTTATTAGATCTTTAATATTCAATAATTATAAAAACCTTTAATCGGATTTCTTTGGTATAAAATTATAACTCAGCAATTATTTTAAGGCCTAAATAACTTCATTATAGGTAGTATAAAGTACCATTACCTATACGCTGTAGTTTCGTTATTTCTAAGTTAATATTTTATTTATAAATATCCAAAGTTACGTAAAACTTTATTACGTTAATATCTTTAATAACAAATTAATCAAATTCATTTATTTTAATAACTATAATTTAATTATACTTATTTCAAATTCAATTATTAGTCTTTCGGTTATCCTATTAATATCTTTTCTTTTTCGAAATTATCGAAATAATACCAAGTTATAGGCTAATTCTCCGTGATACGCTATGTTATATAACCGTAACGCTTTGGCACTGTTAGGATTTCGAAGTAATATATTAATTTTTCCGTACTTTTTAATCGGAACGAAGTTATTACTTACGTATATCCCGTTATTTTATACCATTAATTTAAAATTCTGGAACCTGCTAAAAATGTTAAAAACACATATTATAAACCTTAAGTTTAAAATAGTCCGTAAAAAGAAACGATAAATTTATAACGCCTTAGTAATCAATAATTAAAAAAATACGTTAAAACCCCTTTTACTCCTTTTATAAGTTAATTTGTTTTTATATGTTATTTTATTCATAGATTTAACTATACGGTTAATTTCTTTTTTTTGAAAAACTAATTAAGACCTATCTAATTTCGCATTAATGTTATAATTATTTTATTAAGATGGAATTATGTTGAAGCTTTTTTAAGGAATGTATATTAAAATTAAAGCAACATGTAAATCGGATTTAGGTATGTTTTGTAGCAAGTTCCTTAAACGTCCGATTCGTTACGTTTTCGCTTATTAAGGCTTCGGTCTATACGAATACCTTTACGGTTATCTCGCTTGGGCTTTCGTTTAAGGGTTTTTCTTTTCGTAGTTAACGATTAATATGTTCATTATTTTCTCAATTCAGATTATTTTAATTAATAAGGTTCGTTAAAACCCTACAAAGATCGGGAAAAAATTATTTAAAATTTCGTAATATTAAAGAAAATGGGTTATAATTTAATACTTCAAAAGGTTAGCCGTTACTCTTTAATAATTAATCGGCCCGCTGTCGATTTCGGTCTTTTTTATTATTTAAAAATATTCATTTAGATTCTTGTAATAAAAACCAAAGCTGTACAAAAAATGTTAACATATATAACTGTTATTTTCGGTTTTGAAACGCTGTGATGCTATTTTTAGATTATTATCTTTTGTTATTTTATATTCTATTTGTCTAACCTTTTACCTAACTTCGCGGTTTATTTTAACTCTCTCAATATTTTCATTATGTATTAATTAAGCAATTATTGTCGTATATCTTACCGGATTCGGCCATTTTGACGTACTATTTCCGCTAGCTTTTTCCTAAAAGAAAATGCTTTTTTAATTGCTGGAAATATATACTTTAGGACTTGTTTCGTAAAGTCGTTAATATCTTTTCAGAAAGTATCGTATTTACGGTTTTTGTAAATATACGTCGTAAAGTCCTTCTTATCAGTTTATTTGTATTGGCTTTCGGTTGTTATTTTTAAGTATTTATTAACTCTTTCTATAGTTTCTTTTAAAAATAAAGAAAACGTTATTAAAATATTAATCTGCGTTATATAGCGGATTCGGTTTTTCGGATAAGAGGCTATATCGAGTTTTATAAATTTAATAAGTTACGGAAATAACGAATTAAGACCGGTAAAGTCCTAAATATCAAACACATACGTTTTAGATTAGAATTCGCTCTTAAAACGGTTCCGATCTTTAGATCCCTTGTAGATAACGAAGGAAGTTGACGGTACCGTTACTATTATCCTTATTAAAATATATTAAGATAATTATTAGTAATATACAACCGATATCGTCGTAATAACTGCTGATTAAATAATAATTACTCGGATTAAATAAATAAAGCTTTTAATTGCCGGATATAAGAAATTTCAGTTACGTTGTTACATTTAGCTAATTGCGTAAGTGCTTCGCATACGTATTGCTTTTATATTGCCTAGCAACGGAACAATTATCTTCCGATCAGAGCGTAGCCTACTATAGTTAAGGTGTTTTAGCATACCTAGCTAGCTGATAGTAATATTAACTTTTAATACGTAAAAAGTAAGGATAACCCAGTTAATGGATTTACGAAACTGCTGGACAAAACGGATTTCGAAAAGTTTATAGGGAACTTAGGATTCGAGAGAATATAGAGTAAGTAGGTAGAGGTTCGAACCTTATATAAATTGATTTGTTTTTAAGATTTTTCGAACCGAAATCACCTAACACAAAAAGGCGTATGGGCATTGGTGCTTTCAGGTATTGCAGGCTGGAAGGTATTGTCGGTATAGGGCTGCAGGATACAGCCTATAATATGCCTTATCTACCGCTTTCCCATTAACCGCCCAATCATGTACTTAAAGGCGATTATTACGGACAGGATTTGTCCATTCAAGCAGATAGTGTTAGATATAGGGGATGTTAATTGCGTTGTTGTATTTAGCTAATTGTGCAGCTTTTCAGTACGCGTACAGTCTTTTTATGTAGCCTAGCAACAGAATAATTATCCTTCGATCAAAGCGTAGCCTTTTGTAATTAATGTGGTATAGCACACCTGGCTAGCTGACATACCTCCTTAACGTATTGAAAAATTCGGGGCGTTAATTATTACACTTAATTATTTTCTAAAGCCACAGATTTCTATTTAACCTTTTTTCCACTAATTATATCCTTTTAATTAGGTAATCTTTTATTAGAAATTGTTTTCAAAATCTTCTTTCATACGTTTAAAGTGTTTGTAATATTTACTAATCCTAATTGTTTTTTAAAGTTCTTAAAGGTTTTTCGTAATAAGGCTTTACTTGATCCATTTGTTAACATATCGTTTGTAAACGTATAATCCACTTTAATTAAATTTCTTTTGGTTATTTTCGCAATTAATAATTATGTATATTTACGTACCGTAGCTTTATTTTTTAAAAAAGCGATGTCGATAATGAGCCGTATAATTTACTAATTGTCGTACCATATATATAACGGTCCAGCACTTAGGCCAGCTTTTAATTTGTTAATTAGTCGAAAAACGAATAAAACCTTTTTAGCAACCTGCGTAAGGGATAATAATTCCGTTTCAGTTATGAAAATAATTGCTGTATTTTATTTATTTGTAAGTTATTTTATAACTTTTCTAAATAGCTTTATAACGTAAGCTTATGAACTTTTTCGATCTATTATATTATTTATAAAAAATACGTCGTTTTAAATATTTAACGAATTTTTGTTACCGAACTATAACATTAACGTTTTAATAGTGATTAAGTATCTTATAACGCGATTAGTTACTTTATGGTATTCGTTATTGGAATTTAGATTAAATCGAGTTAATTGGGATATTACAAAGGATATATCGAGTTGAATACGAACCGTAACATAAAGGATGAAACCGATCTTTTTTTAATATTTATTAATAAAACCTGGAGGATCTAAATCAGAATTCGGCAGTAACTCGGCTTTTTTATAAGCGTTTTTAAAAAGGTATTTAGACTTTTTTTAAGGATTAGGTTAACTAATTTGTTTATAAAGTCGGATTAAAATAACTAGAGTTTTCGGTTAGGTCTGTTTTTAATTATTATCGATACTTAGAAATTATTGCAGGTTTTTAATTTTTTATAACGCTGTACCGTTCCTGTATTTACTGAATTAACCGATCGACGAAGGTTTTTTTTATTATATGTAGCGATAATATCGTCGACGTAAGAAAAAAGTAGTACCCCTTAACGAAAGAAATAACAGGCCCTATAAGGAACGAGGTCAAGTTTCAAATTTTTGAACGTGCTAATAAATTTTTTTTTACCAAAATAACGGCAATTCTTTTAGACCGTATAAGGCCTTCTTAATTAGGAAAATCCTGTTACATTAGGGATACTTTCAAGGTATTTTGATGTGTATTTCGTAAGGTAGGTTTACGTTAACGAAGGCGTTTATAGTGTTATACTGCTTAAACTTTAGGTTAAATTTAGCTGTAATAATTCTTAAAACTTTAAAGGACTTTCCGGTTAGAGTAAATGCGTATATATTGTTACAAAAGTTTTTAAGTTGTTAATTGCCCCGTATAACAAAACGAACCTTGTATTTTTATACCTAGTTATGTTTATTAAACTTATAAACGTATATTTATATATATTTTAAAACTTATTTCCTTTTAATAACTGACTAATCGACGATCTTCCAGGATTATATATCCCTGTAATTTTGTAAATAGGCCTTTTCGGTTTCTAGAAACATTTTCTTTAACGGGTATGTACTTAGCTCTTTATAACCTTGCGGCAATAATAGTAGGTTTTGCCTATATACCTGATCTTACGATTTAAAAAACGTCTTTATTTTTAATTTTATTCTTAATATATTAAACCTTTTCCGATTAAGGTAACGCGTATTTCGGGTTTTTTTTCTCTTAAACTTCCGTAATTTACCGGCCGATTATTGATCGTATTCATAAAGCAAATTAATCGTTTAGCGTTAAATACGGCTTTTTATATTTTGTAATCGTACAGATAATTATTTTTTCGATACGGAATGTACAGGAGATTTACGTTTACGACTTGTAAAGTACTTTTGTGTTTTATTTTTATATTAAGTTAAACAGTTTAATAAAAGCTTCAAATTACTTTTATTTTTTCCTTCGGTATAATAATCGTAACAGTTATTAAAGTCAACGTTAGCGGGAGCGATAGTCCAAGGAACGAAAATAGTTCGAATATAACCGTCGTATAAAAGTAATTAATGTTTTTCGAACAGGCTTATTTTCCCTTATTCCATACTTTTTTTAGATGCCTATACCATTTTAATGCCGTTTCTTTTACCCAGCCGGTAACTAAATTATTTTCCTTAGGTTCTTATTTTTTATATATATATAAAGGGGCTATACGTTTAATTAAATATGTAAACCTGTCAAAATAGGTTTTATAATTCGTTTTCGATAATGGAAAAAAAGTCGTTTTATAAATCTTTAATATTACTTAAAAAAATAGACTTTTCGTTAAACTATACCGTTCGAATAGCAATAACTTTATTTATTAAAAGGTTGCAGATCTCGTAAATATTTATTAATCGATAACCAATAAAGAAACTTATTTATACTTTAAAACTTAGCATTTAAAATCTTTATTCTTTCTTTATAGTAATAGTTATTATAACGTAAGCCATATAGCCGTAAGTTTGTAAATAAGCCTTTTAAAACATGCGATTAAATACTATAATGCCGTCTTATACGTTAAGTAAATATAAAAAACCTTATATAAGGTTTGCTAAAGAAAAGGGTATTTAAAGATACGGTTATATAGGTATATTGCAGTTTTAAAAGATATACGATCAGAAACGCAGGTAACTGAACGCTATTTCGTATAATAATCGCTTTCTTCTTAATTACACTTCTTAAATATTCCGTATCCCCCTTTTAAGCCTAGGTATACGGTAAAAAAAGCTTAAGCCTAATGTTAAAAAAAGGCGGCTAAAAATATTTCGAAACAAATAATTTTTTATGATTTCGTTATCGTATTTGATTATTTATAAGAAAACCTTATTTTGGTTTTTCAAAATGCTTAGCAAATATTGGAACGTAATAATTAATATACCCTGCTGCCGGGTGTTAAAATAAATATCTCAAATAAAGCTTAAGTATTTATCAGTAACGAATATAACGTATTTATAATCTTTAAGATCTTTTTCGAAATTAGTAAAATTAATAGTAATTTTTTATCTTAATCGAAAAGCTTCCTTCTTAAGCTTTCGGCGTATTTGCCTTTTAATTTTCGCCTTACTATACGCTTAATATTCGATAGTTATAAAACCTTATAATCGGATTTCCTTAATATGAAACTATAACTAAGTAATTATTTAAAGGACTCGGTGGCTTAATTTCAAGTACTATGAAATACCGTCATCTATACGTAATAATCTCGATATCTTTATGTTAACATTTTGTTTATAAATAACCAGGGTTATTAGAAATGTTATTACGTTAATAATTTCGGCAATAAATTAATTAAATTTGTCTGTTAGAATAAGTACAACTTAATTATACTTATCTCGAAAACAGTTATTAATTCCTCGGTGATTTTATTAATAATTTTCTTTCGAAGCTGTCGAAATAATACTAAATTATAGGCGAATTTCTTGCAATGGGTTACGTTATATAGCCGTAACGCTTTAGTACTACTAAGGTTTCGGAATAATACATTAACCTTTCCATATCTTTAATTAAAATAAAGGTATTGCTTACGTATACCCCGTTACTTTATACGGCTAGTTTGAAGTTTAAAAACCTGCTAATTAAAAACGTATATTATAAACCTTAAGTTTAAAATAACCGAATTCTATAAGGGGTAAAACGATAAGCCTATAGCAACCCGATAATTAATAATTAAAAAGCACGCTAGGATTAGTTTTATTTCTTTTAGGAATTAATTTATCGTTTATATAATTAACTTATTTATAAATTTTGATATATGGTTAATTTTTCATTTAAGGATTAATCGAAAGTTATCCGATTTCGAACCAGTTTTACAATTATTTTGTTAAATATAAATTCTGCTAAGGTTTTATTAAGAAACGGAAAATAATATGAAGGTAATAAATGCATTAAACTTAGATACGTTTTGCAGCAAGTTCTTTAAGCGTCCGAGTCGTTACGTTTTCGCTTATTAACGCTTCGGTTCGTATAACAACCTTTACAGGTATTTCGCTTTAATCCTTGTCCAGGGATTTTCCCTTACGGTTAACAGTAAAAAGGTGTGTTATTTTCCTGATTAAAATTATCTTAATTAGCAGGGTTTACAAAAACACTGCAAAAAACTGGAAATAATAGCTTGAAATTTCGTAATATAACAAGAAATTAAATTATAATACGATAATCCAGAAAGTTAACCGTTACCTTTTAGTAATTAATTGTTCCACTGTCGATTCCGGCCTTTTTTACCATCTTCCAGATGGTAATCCAGGTTTTTACTATAGGAACGAAAGCTGTACATAAATCGTTAACCTATATAACTATTATTTATTTTTTAAAATACCGTATCGTTATTCTTAGGTTATTATCTTTTGTTATTTTATAATTTATTCGTTTAGCTTCGTATTTAATTTCGCGGCTTTTTTCATCTTTTTTCGGTGTTCTTGTTAGATATTAATTAAAGATCAGCGGTTATATACCTTGCTAGATTCCGTCATTTTAACGTACCACTTCCGTAAGTTCTTCTTTAAAAGAAAACTTATCTTTTTAATCGTTGTAAATACAAATTCCAGGATATTATGGCACAGGAACGAGAAGGCGGCGCATATAGCAATCATTAGAGAAAGGCTTAATATATTAAGATAGGGAAAAGAAGAGAAGTTCTGTGGATACACCTCCAGGAACGCGTACAAATAACGTGGGGCGCACGAGCCACCTATACCAGGACCGTAACATTACCCCTCTCTTGCGAAAAGCTTCGTCTCGAAGTTTTGCAGCCAGTTATCTTAACTTTTAAAGAATCTTCTTTGGAGTCAGCCCTTGGCTAGCCATCGCCGAGACCATATATCCATTACTTCCAAGGTTACTTTTATCCGAATCGGACGTATCCTCTATATCAGAACGGTCATGAACTACCTTGCGGATATGGGAAATAGCCGAAAGCATGTTGCAATCGCGGGCGAAATAATTAAAGCTACTATAACAGCGATAACGGTTAAAACCCTGCCATTTATCGCGTTGGGCTTAGGTCGACGACGGAGCCAACAGCTTTGTTAAGTTGGATTTAAGGACGTCGACGCTGTTAACAACCCTTACAAATGTATTTATAGTTTCCGGTTAACGTTATTATTAATGGCCGTTATGGAAATGGGAAAAATGGTGAAAGCGGTGGAGGAGCTTAAACAAATAAGCCGTAAGTGGTAGGGATAAACTTTCGGTTAGCCAATTTGGCTTAGAGCTTGTTAGAAAAAGCCTGGCGAAGTTTTCGAATTTATTAAGCATCCCTTATATCGTTTTTATTACGAGCTTGGTATAACGCGCGTTTTTAATTAGTTAGAGATTAACGAAACGAATCGATATTTTTTATTTTTATCTTTTTAAAACAGGTTTTAGCGAAAAATATCTTATTAAGGTTGTCGTAAATATAGTTAAAGACTTGAAGGATAAGGTTCGAGACGTTACCTTAATCGGCTATACGTTTAACGTACCGAATTTGCAATATAACGAGGTTTTCGACCTGAAATGTGACGGCTGGGCTAGTTAACCAACTATTAAACCTAGTCGTACGGGTTTATGTTGGCAGTGGTACTGTAAGAAATTAAGCAATGAAGAATAAACTAGTTACGTCTGGTAATAACAGATAACTAAGAGTGATTTGGGTAACAAAGTTGTATTATAAGCTGGTGTTATCTAAAATTATAGGAAGTAACGAGCGTATATATCTTTTCTGTTAATTTACAGTGATTATTCCTGATTATTCCTGATTATTGTCGTTACGGTAATTATTAGTGATTATTTATCGTAATTACTTTTGATTACTGGGTTTACCGTGATTATAAGTTACGTGACTTACGCTTAGGGTCGGAGCTTGTTTTTTTGTAGTTTCCGACCGTTTGGAAAGGTTAAGCTTTGTTAGGCTATAATACGATTTTTCCTTTTTTAGGATTTTTGCCTTTAAAGATTAATTTGTTTATTTGTGATTTCTGGTAAGTAACTTCCTTTTTTTATTATTACTTTTTCTGGTAATTAATATGTTTAATCGAAAAAACAGGATTTGTTGCAAGTTACGTTTTTTTACCGTTTATCGTACTAAACTTATGGAAGCTTTTAACGATTTTGGCTTTAAAGTTATGTTTTGTTTTTAGTGTTTTTTAAAAGGGTTAAAATATGAAATAATGGAAAATATGTTACGATATAAAAAATATGTTTCCCGAAGTCGTTTTTGTGATGGTACCGGCGTACCGGTATTATCCCTGCAAAGTATTCGTCGTAAATATTAATGCTTTAAACGAAAGGAAACATTTGCGAAAGAACGTTTTTTAAAGTTTTAACGGCGTTATTTAAAAATATAACGGTAATATTAAAAGAAAATAAACGAGGCCTTGGTTTATTTAATTTAGCTACGCAAATAAAAAACTTTAACGCGTTCGAAAAGTGTTACTATGGTTTAACGTGGTTTACAATCGCTGGACGAATTGAAAAAAAAGGAAAGACGGGAACAGCCAGGTTTAAAAGCTAATATTACCGCGTTAATATAGGTTCCTGGTTCGGTAAATTGGTTTAATATCGAAAATATTAATTAGTTTATTACTGATAATATCGACTAGGGTATTATAGCCGGCGACCCCGGCGTTATTGGTGAAGATTTTTCCAAAAACGCTGGGCGTTTATGAGATTTTTGGCGGGCTTTTAGGTATTTTCGGAATCCGGATATTTTTTCCACTTAATAAGGTATTGGGTAAGTCCATTCTTTTTACGCGTGTTTAAGATTTTTTCCATTTCGTATATTAATAAATCTTTTTTTACTTTATCTTCGTATTTTATGTTAATTTTGATGGTATTTGCTGTTAACTTAAGTAAGGGAACATAAAAAACTAAATAAAGCTTAATTTTTAGGAACAGTTTTAATTCGTAGTTATTTTTTGAAATTTTCTTTTTGACTTTGTACGGGCCGATATATTTAAAGTCGAGTTTTTGGTTGGGGCGTTTGGTTTTGATGTTTTTGGTAGTTAAGTAAACTATATCTTTTTCCGAAAATGTTAATCCTGTTAATTTTTTCTAGTTGTAATATTTCTTTATTTAATTACGTACAAATTCAAATTCTGTCTTTATTTTTGCGTATAATTATCTCAGTTATTCTAACGTCAAAATGGCTTTAACGTTAACTGGACCGTTATCGTATATTTCCTTATAAACTTTTGGTATAAATCCAAAATTAGCGTTTGCTAAAGTTGTTTTGATATTTTCCTAGTAACTAATATTATAAGCTAACTGGGTTATTAGTAATTTTTCAACTTAATTGTTTTGCTTGTAATTAATGTAATATCGTAGGTAGGTTTCGAAAATTTAATTTAACCGTTTTATCTACCCGTTTATTTAAAATCTGAATATACTGGATAACTTATGATTTAGGCCGATTTGTACCATAAAGCCTTGCCAGAACTTAAAAGTAAATATGGTACTTTTATCCGATATAATTTCCGCTAGCAATCCATGTACGCTAAAAATGTATCGAAAAAAGATATATGCTATTTACTTTACGTCAGTATCTTCGTAATAAAGTAAGAAATAAAAAAATTTCGTAAATCGGTTAACGATTACGAAAGTGCTATCGTGATATATTTCTATTGCTGGATTTTCGGATAAGGGAAATTTGGTAATAAAATCCATAATAATCGAGTTTTATGGTTATTATGAAACTGGAAATAGTTGCAGTTTTTTATATAGTTTATATTTTAAGGCTTTCGTTTTAGTACAAACGTTATATTGTTTTTTGATTTTCTGTACCGTTATTTTTATTTTAAAAAAATAATAGGTACGTTATAATCGTTTTAAGGTTTTGTAAATTTTTGGGTATCCATAAAGTGGGTATTAATATATATCTTATATTAGGTTTTATTAATAGTTTTTTGGACCTATATTTTGTTGGTTTTTTATTCGTTAGGTAGGTTATTATTATATTGTTGTATTTTTTAATGTAGATTAAGGGGTACTGCTTTAATCGTTACAATTTGTCGTAATTTCAAGTATTTTTTTGAAGTGATATTAAAAATTTTATAATTAATTTTAACCAATTTTCTTTTAAATTAGGTCGTTTATTAAAAGCATTTACTTTGCCGTTTTCCGAACTTTTCTAGTAAATAATAACGAAGTCGTATTCCGCTAATTCCCCTACGTAACGTAACTGTTATCCTGTAAGTTCTCGTATAGTGATAAAACGGGTAAAGTTCTTATAATAAGTATAAACCTTAATTTAGTAAAGGTTTCCTTTAAGTATATGCTTAAATTTTCGAAAAGCCTTAATAATGGCCATAAATATTTTGTCGGAAATAATATAATTTAGTTTTGTTTTTTTTAATTTATAAAAATAAAAAGCAATTAAGTAAAATATTCCTTAATCGTTTCGGTATTCGATAACTACGTTTAACGCGTAATCCGAAAAATCGGTTTCTAGCTTAATTAGGCGTTTTGAATCGTACATAATTAATACTGGTTTACTGGTAATTACGTTTTTGATTTATTAAAAAGCTTTTTTTTTATTTCTATTATTTACTGGAACTCGTTTCCTTTTTTAATAAAATTAAATAAAGGTATTACAATTTTGCTAAAGTATTTAATAAATTTTCGATAATAATTAACAAATTTAATAAATGTTTGTATTTCCATAATAATAATAGGTATAAGTTATTCAACAATTACTGTAATCTTTTTGGGGTTTGTTTTAATATATCTTAAGGTAATAATATATCCCAGATATTTTATTTTCTGTATATAAAACTAACTTTTTTCGGCGTTAATTAATATATTAACGTTCTGTACAGTTTAAAAAACTTAATAAACGTATCTTACATATGCTTTTTTTGATTTTGAAAAAATTAAAATATCATTTAAATAACACATAACGAAAATATCCAAATATTTTCGAAATATATAATTAATTATTTACTAAAAAATTATTAATACGTTCGTAAATCCTATTGGCGTAACCAAATATTCGTACAATCCGTATTTCGTTCTAAAGGCCGTTTTTTATTTATGTCCTAACTTAATTCGTATCAAGTTATACCCGTCTTTAAAATTTAAAACGGTAAACCATTTAATTCCTTATAAATAATCCTTTATTTAGGTAATTAAAAGTAAAAATATCCTATTTTTAACAGTAATACTATTAAAATGTTAATTATCCATTATTA
This sequence comes from Monosporascus sp. 5C6A, assembly GCA_004155035.1. NCBI lineage: Eukaryota > Fungi > Ascomycota > Sordariomycetes > Xylariales > Monosporascus > Monosporascus sp. 5C6A. Next base: position 20,609 of record QJOB01000111.1, read on the forward strand.
ATCGTAACTTGCCGTTTTTTTTAATACAAAAAACATAAGGTATCCGGCTGAAAATATGGATCGTCGAATCCATCCTTTCTGAAATCTATTTTCCAGGTATGCGCATAAAATATAAAGTTTTGTTTCGTTTAAATTATAAATAAGATAAAAGTTAGGTAAAGTATCTTCTTTAAAGATTATCTTATAATCCCATTCGTTATATTTTAATAACTTCGTTTCAAGTTTTTTCTACAATAATCGTTTATATTTGCGATATTATAATAATACTTTAGCCATATTTTCTTCTTTTTCTAGCTTTTCGGGTTGGTACTTTAAAATTTCGTTTATATTGCAAAGTTATACCCGGATAATATCTATAATACGTCGAATACGTCTATTATGCCCTTTTTCTTTTTTATGTCGTATTCTCTTAAATAATAAAGTTTCTGTTATATTTTTATACCTGCATTCGTTACTTTTTTTTTGCTATTCGAATATAAAAATCTTATTCGTTTTTGTTACTTATCGATAAGGTATAAAGTAAATTTTACCTAACCAATATTCTAATCGATTAAGGGATTATATTAATATAACCATGGTTTTTTTAAGATTATATCGTAATTCCCTAACGGAACGATATCGAAATTAATTATTTGGATTCGTTTTTTAACGAAAATCTCGAAATAATTAATCTTGCGTACGATTTTTCCGTTATCGTAAATAAATGCTTAACCTTTGGCGTTCTCGGCAATATAAAAGTTCTTTTTATCCTTTTATAACAGTTTAAGTTAATTAACCAACTTCGGGGTAATATAATTAACGTTTAAAATTCCGTAATCCATTATTGCAATATACCAGTTTATTCTAATTCGTATTTTTAAGGTAACAAAGTCGTTATTAGCTCCTATCGTTATATTTAAAGCCATTCTGGGAAGTTCTTATTACTATTCCCGGCTCGCGTTATTTTAAGGCTTTTTTACAGGTGGCGTCCCTTTTTTAAGAACTTTGTAAACTGCTGGACTTGTTCCGTAAGTCGCTTATACGTCTTCTGTACTTACTTTATCTGGCCTTCCTAGCGGCGTAATTAAACTTTAAGTTAAAAAATTTTCTTTTTTACTAATATAATTAACTTAAAATTTCGCAAATATCGTCTTTTAATCCTCCTAAAACCTCCTATCCCGCATAAAGGATTAATTAACTTTAATTAATAAATTCTGCTAATTTTTCTCGTAATACCTTTCGCTTTTAAGGATTTATTTCAAAAGCTAACTAAAAATGGATTTTGATAATAACCTTTTGATAATACTTGTCGACAGACCTTTAAATTAGTTTTTCCTAGGTCTAATAATCGCACCACCCAAAATAACACGTAAAGTTTCCTTAAAAGCATCCCTTACCTTCTGGCTATATTAATACTAATACTATATTTTCGACCTTTTCTTATATAATAAAAGTTCGCAACTTTTAATATTATTATTAATCGTCCTGGTTATATCTTATTCGTGTATAAAAATTAAAACCTTTTTCTTACATACGTATAATTCGTTCGTAAATCCGCTATTTTTCTTCTGCATAAACAAAATATTAAAACTAATTACAATTAACAAAATAAAGGTCCGCGTACCGTACCTTTTTAAACCTGTTTATTAATTGCTACCTATAAAAAAACCTTAACCGCTTTTAATCCCTATCGAATTTCCTTTTGTTCGTTATCGTAGCAAATACAAACTATGTTAATCTGTTTATACTATATACCTAATACTGGGATTGGTTTACCGGTAAATCCAATAAGTCGTCCTTTAAATATTAAAATCCAACTTCCTTATCGTTATTATTTAAATGCGTTATAATACCGGGCCACATAACCCTTCTTATCGCAATTATAATATTATGCCTAACTTATATCTCGTCGTTAAATAATACCGAATTCCATAAATCCTAAAGCCGTTCCAAAAAAAATAAAAAGTATCTCGCGCCTTTTTCCCTAATTAGCTTTAGAATATCCAACCCGTAAAATAAAATATCCTTATCGATTTTATCGCTTTTTAAATTGTCGGTTATCGATTTTAATTACTTCTGTAATATATTTATCGAATATAATAAGTCGTAATAATTTAATAATTTCGTTTTTAACGTCCTTTTTAAAACCTTTATAAAACACGTCGATTAAAATATCGTCTTCTTCATTTATTTATCCTACTCTTACTATAAGGTTTTTAAACTCCACAGCATACGTAAAAACTGGTCCTTTCTAGCGCAATTAAAGGAACTTTTATGCCGCAACCCGTTTTTTATCTAAATTCTCAAAGTTACTTTTAAGTTTATCTTCGAAATTAACATAATTAAAAAAACTTTTTAAATAACTTCTTCCTAATCAAACTTTCCGTTCTCCAGAAAGTCCCTTATAGTAAGTTCAAACCAATTAAAGGTATCCCCTTTTAAGCAAGCAGCAACAGCACAAATCTAATTAACTGGATCAATAAGCCTTTTAAAATGAAAGTAAACTTAAACCTAAGTTAGAAAATTCTGGATATTCCCTTTCCCATTATAAAGCTGTAATTTTTTAAGCTTTATTTTACGAAAACCTGCTTATTAAACTGTTATTACTTTGTTAGTAAGTTACTAAACAATAACCTTAAGTTCCTTAATCTTATCTTGAAACTGCTAAGCCGTAAGTTCCGGGATAATAATTACTTATATACTGGTCGATATAATAACGATTCGAATATTACTTAAAATCTAATTATATTATTAAATAAAAATTTATAACGTATAACGGCTAAGTTAATTAACTAATTATTAAACCTAATAGTACGGGTTTATGTTAACAGTAATACTGTAGGAAACTAAACAATAAAAAATAAATTAATTACGTTTAATAATAGCAAATAACCAAGGTAATTTAGGTAACTAAGTTGTATTACAAGCTGGTGCGATCTAAAACTATGGGAAATAACAAGCGTATATATCTTTTCTGCCAATTTATAGTAATCATTCCTAATTATTCCTAATTACTGTCGTTACGGTAATCACCAGTAATTATCCATCGTGATCACTTTGGATTACTGGGTTTACCGTAATCACAAGTTACGTAATCCAAATTTAAGGTCGGAACTTGTCCTCCTGTAGTCTCCAACCGTTTGGAGAGGCCAAGCCTTGCTGGGCCATAACATTAAGCTCGAACCGGCTGTATATATAATAAGTTTTCGCGTAGTTATCGCCGATAGCCTTGCCATTGACGCGTAACTTGCTTTATATTTCGAAAAGCTATATATTATATATAAAAAATCTATTTAACTTGGTAACGTTAAAAGGTTTAAGCTTTAAGTAGGTTGAAGGTAAAGGCTTTGTAACGATCGACGTTAATAAGGCGACCTAATTACGGAACGATTTAATCTTTACGTTAAATTCCGAAGTTGACTGATTACGGACGCTTTATACCGTAGCCTAGATAGTTACTTAGACCTTTTAAGCGTTAATCGAAGCTATATTATTTCGAAAACGGGAACGGAAACGGAAAAGTATATCGGCAAGCTATTCGGAAAATGGGGAAAATGGGGAACGGAAACGGAAACGGGAAGATTAGCGTTGATATCGTCGTTTAGCTAAAGGATTAACAGGTTTATCAGGTTTTTGCCGTGATTAATAATGGATTCGTAACAGCTACAAGCCTTTAGACCATTCAGAAAATCGGAAAATCGGAAAGATTGTCGGAAATATAACGGCAAAAGCGTTAAGCTTTCGGCAAAAGATCTTAATATAATGTTATGGCACAGAAACGAAAAAGCGGCGCATATACCAATCATTAAGGAAAGGCTTAATATATTAAAATAAGGAAAAGAAAAATATTCTGTAAATACATCTCCAGGAACGCGTACAAATAAGGTGGGGCGCACCAGCCATCTATAACAAGACCTTAATATAGGACTTATTTCGTAAAATCGTTAATATTTTTTTCGAAAGGTATTATACTTGCAATTTTTGTAAATATACGCTATAAAGTTCTGATTATAAGCTTATTTATTATCGGTTGTTATTTTTAAAGTATTTATCGAGTAACCCGTAAGGTTAATTTTTTCGGCTGTTTTTCCTAAAGATAAAACAGCAGCTGGGATATTAGTCTGCGTTATATAGCGAATTCGTCTTTGCGGATAAGAGGCTATATCGGGTTCTATAGATTTAACAGGTTATTAAAGTAACTGATTAAGGTTAATAAATTCCCAAATATTAAGCGCGCACGTTTTGGATTAGAATTCGCTTTTAAAACGGCCCTAGTTTTTCGGTTCCTTATAGATAATGGAAAACGTCGACGGTACGGTTGCTATTGTAATTATTAAGAAATATTAGAATAATTGCTATTAATATATTAGTTATACCGTCTTAATAACAGCTAATTAATTAATAATTGCTTGAATTAAGTAAATAAGACTTTTACTTATTAGATATAAAAGATGTTAGTTGCGTTGTTGTATTCAGCTAATTGTGCAGCTTCTCAGTACGCGTAGAGTTTTTTTGTGTAATCTAGCAACGGAACAATTATCTTCCGATCAGAACATAGCCTTCTGTAATTAGTGTGCTATAGCACACCTGGCTAGCTGACAGATAGAGAACCATCGTATATAGATTCGCCAGCTTCCTGCATTTGATCACTGTGACTGCTGACAAGAATTAATTTAAAATAACAATTCCGGTACTTTTTTTCAAAAGCGTTAAAAAGAAATAACAGTATTACTACCTTTAAATATTATACTATATTTCTAAGTAGCAATTTATTAATTATAATACCTTGTGTTTTACGGTTACGAAAGATGTTATGTATATTGATTACTACTTAAATTAAACGTATTTCAAAAGGATTTATAAGCGTCTAAATAGAATAAGTAGAAAAAGTTTTAAAAGAACTTAATAAAGCTCCTTAAATAAAGCAAGGCCTTTTAAAACACTCCAAGGCAGTTAAACCCCAACCTAAGCATGTATTTCGGTAATATAATTAGAATATTAATTAATTTATAATTTTTAGCTATTTCCATTCTAATAATAAAGATGTATATTAAAATCTATTTCTTTATGTACATCGTATTATAATTGATATCAAATGATAACCATGATACGGAACGATTGGTAAATACTCGAAATTTATTCGTTTTTCTATTTTTTGTCCTTGATATTACAAAGCAAATAGTAAAGGTCGGTTCGTTCTTACAGCCGATTAGCGGTACGAGAAAGAGATATTAAGAGATTGCTGATTGAAGTTTCGAAAAAGCTAAAGTATGATTTTAACTTTAAGGATATGGTAATAGTAAAAAGGTTTTTATATTGTTTCGGAACATTTGTAGAAAAGAGATTAAGACCTGGTATTAAAACTCAGATTACTTCTTTCAAGATAAAGAGTGAATGAAAGTTTTATTATTATGGAAGTTTATTTAAAAGTACATTTTAGCATTACTTAAATATAGGCGGATATTGTTTTATTTAAGTATTTTACTAATATTGTAAAAAGCCTAATAGATATTTTAATATATTAGATAACTACTAAAAAGAAAAAAACTGTAAAGCAATTACGGGATTACTCTATCTCCATAAAGAAATAAGGACTTTTAATACTTACGATCCGGATATTTAAAACTTGTAATGTTAAGATTATGTATTAAAGATTTTAGAAATATTGCTTTAGAATACCTTCATTTAGAAAGTATAAGAACTGTATCTTTAAGTAGGTTTCTTAAAAGCCGAGTGTTACAAGGTTAATATAGATCCAAGCTTTATTTTCCAGGCTCAGCCAAGTATATAAAAAATCGTTATACGATATAATTTATACGATAAATATTATATCTAATATCTTCGAATAGTATAACTAATTAATAGTTTTTACAGTAAAGATAGATCGTATGCCTCAGTCCTATGCCTTACTTTAAATTCGACTGGTGGTTACCGACAAGCCTCGACTTGGATAAACCTTATGCCCGCTGGCTTCACGGTTCGGCACCATCAAACTATATAGCTTTGCATGGTAAACCTTAAAACTGAATCTAAAAGTAAACGTTAGAAGTGAATCTTAAAGATATATAAAAGAAAAAGCGGAGTTATATAACTTTTTCAACGTATTACGTAAAATGATTATAATTTTAATAATAAGGTTTATAGCTTTTTTGCTAGCTTTTAGCAATTTAAACCAAATATAATATCAAACTTTTCATTGTTCTAATAGTTAATAGCATTTAAACAATAACGTTCCGAAAAATGAAGAATTTTACATATTAAATATATAAGTACCGGAATCTTTTGTCTGCAGAATTAAACATAATAATCAAATTAATATAAATGTAATACCCGGATATATCATTAAGGAAATATAATATATTAAAAAAGGATTTAAGTTCAATATTCTGTTAGAATATATTACCATACCTGTAAAAGAACCAGCAAAAAAGCTAATAACTAATTAATAAACCTTTTGAAATAATATTAAAAGCAAAGATTTATAAAGAGTTCCAAGTTAAAATAATTTAAGCAGCTACGTAACAGTAAAATATAAATTCGAACTTTATTTTACTATTTGCCTTTATCTTATAATAGGTATCTTCGTTAGATTAGTAATATTTTAATTGATACGTATTTATCGTAATTAATATAGCATTGTAAACTATGGACATAATTAATCTAGAGTTTTCGTATACCGCGTACGAATGTATACACTAGTAAAAAACAAAAAATAAAACTACAAAAGCGAGTACAAAAATTTTCACGGTAGGTTTATATTAAATATTTAGTAAAATACCGAACGTTTAATAATATACTAATTTGAATAACTCACCATATAAAGAAACCGAATGCATAAGCGAACCGAATATCATTTGGTATAATCTAATTATCTAACTTTAATTTTCTATTTTCTAATATTAGTAAGAAAAAATAGCTTGTAAAAGAAAGAAAAATGAACTTAACCATATAGGCTAAAAAGTGAACGCGGAAACTTAATTATATAACATTTAGTTTTATATATAAGATCATCTAAATTACGTTATATAAACCATATAACGGTAAAGGCGTATGAACAGATATTATTTCTAATTTATAGAAAATAACGCTAACTGAACGGAAAGTTATTATCGGCCGAATGTTTAACTTAGATATGCAAGTGTTTCCTATCCGGTTATAGGATGTTAAAGATATAGCGAATTTGTTACTAGCTTAACGCGTTATAAAACGCGTTAATATTAATTAGATTTTGAACTTTATATAACGGTAATAAAGACTTATAACGTGTGTAAACTAGAAAATCGATTATTAAAAAGTATTTTGTAAAGATTTTAAAATAACGTCTTACATCATCGAGTCGCGCGGTTTTCCCGCCTCTTCAACTATGTGACTTAAATAATACATATTTTAATATTAATAACATAGAAAAACTGACCAAGACCGCCAGGTTAAACTTAATCTTTCAGGCTAAAAAACAAAACCCGGTATTTAGATATAAATGGTTTCGTATTATATATATAGATTTCGAATATAGCTTAAAAAACCGAATTTATAGTAAACCTTCCCGAACCGCTACCATCTAGAATTCGTAGAAATTAAAGCCGACCGAAAAGAAATCGATTAATAACCAAATCTTTAACTTCAATACGTAACGGTTTATTATCCGAGGTTAATATATTAAAAATATAACAAATATATTGTTTACTTAACGTACTACGAATCTTATCTGAATTAACTAGGCGCTAGGGTTTGATCGACGAATAAAAAACTCAAAACGCGTTTAAATCGAAAAATTGATTAAAAAGATACCATGCAAATATTCGGAGGTAGTCCGCAAGTAATTGGAGGTTAATTTGGCTATAATCGCAAAATATAGTATCGCAAAAAAGAATTTACAACTTCGATAAAACGTGCTTTTTAATAAGGCTTTTAATAATATTCGGTATGTACATAGCTAGATACCGAATAGCACTTGATCTTGCAAAAAAGAATAATCGGTATAGTAACTACAAGTATCGAAAAACGTGAAAAATCTAAATAATCGTATTGAAAGAATCGAAAATAGATTATAATTATGTATATTATTACTTCGTAAAATTGAATTATAGCGTTATATAGTACTATAATAACGAAAACATACTTTCAATTTTGATATTCCAATAACTTATTACAAATCGATTAACAAGTGGGTATAAGTTATAATAGCTATATATCAAACGAATTAAGTTTAAAAAAACTTTGATATTTCGATAAATATATTGGAACGCGTATGGAAAAAAAGAAAAGTTGCCTTATTCTCGACGATTACGAAAGCTACTATTCGATACAATGCGAAAAGTATTACAGGAATAACGGCATTATTAAGCTTTATATAGTTCCCTATTTTTCTTATCGGCTCCAGCCTTTCGATACATCTTGGTTTTCGTTTTAAAACGCGTTTATTGTTTTATATCGAAAGTTTGATACAATGTTATTATATCTATATCGTGAAAAAAAGGATTTTTTTCTTTTTTCGGTTTTTATAATGCCTTTAAATTTACTATAACGTTTGATCATATCAAATCCGGCATTTGCAAAGTTAAATAGATCTAATCCTTATTTTCCAGACTGAGCCAATATACGGAAAATCATTACACGATATAATTTGCACTATAGATACTATACCTAGTATCTTCGAATACTATCATTGATTAAATGGTTTTCACGGTTAAAATCCGAGTTTTAAAAAAGCTGGATTTGTTTTATTTAATTTTAATAACGTCTTTCTCGACTTAGAAATTCCTCTAGCTATACTTACATCGACCGCTTTTCCGCTTACCTTATTCGGTTCTATTCGTTCCTTTCCCGCGAAAACCATTTGAAATATCTAGGAAATAAAAAGTTGAAAACGTTATTTGGAAAATACTAAAAATCAAAAATTACTAAGAAAGTTCGCTAAGAAAGATAATTGAATCCGTTAATTGTTTAATAAAAAATAACTTGATATTTGTATACAAAAACCCTGCTTTGAAAGAAAAAGCCGTTAAATCAAACGAAACTAACCATATTTTCGGCAGGTGCCAAAAGATGGAAAACAAACGCTCCTAAGAAAATAAATATTAATTATCTGAAAAAACACATTGCTAGCCGAAAGAAAAGTAAGAATGAAAACTATAACATACCATATAAGCGAATCGGATATATAAGAAAGTCGGATGCTTTTTTTACTATACTTACTATTTAACTTTAATCACTTATTTTTCAATAACTATAACATGGAACGACTTATAAAGATATTTAAATAGATTTAGCTGTTTAAGATAAAAAGTAATCATCTGAAACTTAATTATAAAAAGCAAGGTTTTATTTATAATGTTTTATATTTTATTTAAGAAACCCGATTTAACAACAAAGTTTCCCGATCCGATACCGTTATTAATTTGCGAAAATTGACGCCGGCCGAACAGAAATCGATTGTTGATCGAATCTTTAACTTAGATACGCGAACGTTTCTTATCTGGCTTTAACATATTGAAGATATAGCAAATTTGGTATTTACTTAACGCGTTACGATATATATAAAGATACACTAGACGTCAAACTTTATTTAACGGCAAAAAAGCTTAAAACGCGTTTAAATCGAAAAATTGATTATTAAAAAGTATTATACGAAAATCCGGAAATATTTCGCAAACAGGTGGAATTTATTTAGGTTATAATTATAAAATACCATATCGTAAAAAATGATATTTATAATTTCAATAAAACGAACTTTTTAATAAAGCTTTTCATAATATATAGCATGGTAATTATAAACGCCAAACAACGTAAGAAACTTAAATAAATATAAGAAAATAATGGATAATGAGTTATAGTTATATAATTTATAAATTTTTAAAAGTTAAATTATATTATTATTTATTATTTTAATAAGAAACTTTTTTTAAATTCTATTATTATAATAATTTATTATCAACTGAATAAAAAGTTAAGATTAATTATAATAATTAAATAATAAACGAATTATATTTAAAATAAATTTAATATTTCAATAAATATATCTAACTATGTACGAAGAAAACCAACCGTTGTTTTATTTTTAACGGTTACGAAAATTATAGTTCGATAAAATCCGAAAATATTACGCGAATAACGATATTATTACCTTTTGCATAACTTTCCATTTCTTTTATCGGCTTTAACCTTTTGATATATATTTCTTTGGGTTTTAAAACGTATTTATACCTTTTATATCGAAAATTTAATGTAATGTTATCATATTTACATCGTAAAAAGGATTTTCTCGCCGGTTTTTACGACGCGTTTAAAGCCGTTATAATGTTCGATAATATTTAATCCGGTTTTGTTTAAGCTGGATTAGTTTTATTCGATCTTAATAACCTTTTTTCCGATTTAGAAACCTTTTAAAATATATAACAAACAGAAAAACGGAAACGATAATTGCAAAGAAAAATTAGAAATTACTAGGAAAGTTCGTTAAGAAAAATAATTAAATCGGTTAATTTTTTGAACAAAACGTAACTTAATACTTTTATACGAAAACGTTTTTCTTTTTTTAAAAAGTTCTTAAATTCCGCGAAAATAATTATTCTTTTAATCAGCGCCAAAAAATTAAAGAGAAAGGTTTTTAAGAACGGGAAATATTTATTATATATAAAAAATAAGTTTTCTGGCCGAAAAAGAAAGAAGGGGTGAAAAACCTCAGCGAATAGCGGTTAAAAGCGATCGTTATAAATAAATTAAAACGAAAAAACAGAAATGTAACGTTCGCGGTAATCCCGGATATAATACACGTACTTATAAAAAAGCTGTGAATAGATTTAGCGAAGACGAATCTGATTAGTTTGAATTAATTTAATATGCTGTAATTGATTTATTTAAATTTGTTGTGACGAAATGCTAAAAGGCATCCGATTTGCTTATATGTTTAACTTGCTTATGTAGTACGTTATAGCAAATAGCAACTGGAGGTAATCGTCGTAAAAACGCTAAAAAGAAAAAGCAAAAAAGTAAAGTTTACGACAAGCTTAGATATATTATACGTATTTAAAATAATGCTATAAATACATTTAGCAAAAAGACTCCGATTAATTTAAAATAATTTAATATATTATAATTAAGTTATTTGGATTAACTTTTACGAAATACCGAAATCTATTCGTTTCCCTTGTGCATTCGATCCGCTTATATGGTACGCTACTTCCATTCTAAAAGGTTATTATTATATATATTAGCAGTTATAGTAATCAAATACAGAAAGCTGGCGTAATCTCTATGATTTGGTTTTTGTATTTTAGAAAAAAATGCATCGATTTGGTATATAATTGTTTTTATATATATAATTAAACAGTTAAAAGATAACCGGTAAATAAAAATTATCGTAAGCTGTAATAGATAGGTTTGAGTAATAAAGCCTGCTGTAAAACTTACCAGCTAGTAGTAATTAGAAATAATAATTACTTCTACGCTGTTTTCCATAAGGTAAACACGGTTGAAATATCCGAAAGGTTTTTAAAATTAAAGTAAAACTAATAAAGTTATATTGAATTTAAATTTTAAATTATATATATTAATCTTATAAAAGTATAGTGGTATACTAGTTGTTATACCAAGTAATCTCTTTCCGCATTTTACTAATTTATAGCAGCTACGTTAAGTTATAAACTCCATTTTTATCCGAAAATATTTTGGAACTTGCGAGCTATTAATATGTAGAAGTTAATTATATATGCCGGCTTGTTATAATAAAGCTGTTATATATCTAAATTAATGAACGATTTCTTAACACTAACATTAATAAATAATTTGTCAGCAGTTGAGATGATTTGTTAAAAGGGTCATAAAAGCAGTTAAAAAGCTTTTATGTATGGTTTTAAGATTGCGAACAAAAGAGCTGAAAGGTATACGTGGCTGCTCCTATTCTCTAATTTGTAGGACATCAATCAGACAGCAACCAGACCCAATTACAATATACCTTTGCCCACATAATTAATATTAATGTTTTTTTTTCAGGTCTATACTATGCAAGGTAGAAATTAGGTCCAAGCCTTATTTGCCAGCCTGAGCCAATATATAGAAACTAATTACACGATAAAATTTCCACGATAGATATTATATCCAATATTTTCGAATACGATAACTCTTTAAACGGTTTTTATAGTTAGGATAGATTGCACACCTCAGTCCCGTATCTCACTCCGATTCCAACTAATACGTGGTGGCCGACAAGCTTCGGCCTTGGTAAACCTTATACCTGTTGGCCACGGTTTAGCAGGATCCTTAAAGGCCTTACAAAGAATAGCTTTGCATGGTAAGTTTATATTATAAAAAGTTGTCTTTAATAATAAAAGTATTTTCGCTTTTTCATATTGAAGCAGAGATAAAAAGCCTTATATCCTAATCCTTTTATCAAATTTAGCCAATAACATATCACACAAGCGAGCTGCGCGGTTTGCACGTGACTTTTTCCACATTTATTCAAACGCTTGTAAAAAAACATTTCGCAACCGATTTAAGAATAGATTTCGAGATAATGGTATTTCTTTATATCGAATTTTATTTATACCTCCCAAACGCTGTTTAAAGGCGTTAAGACTTGATTATTTTATAAATTAAATCAAATTTTAAAACCTTTGAAAAATTATAGAAAATTTCATAAAGCTATTAAAGTTTAATTAAATGTAATACAAATTTATGATATTTACATATAGTATATAAGACATATTAAGCAAAATCGACAAAATTCCTAAGTTAATCCTTTAAAAGATCGAGGAAGATATATAGATTTAACTTTTAAACCGGACCCACGTTTCTTAAATAACTCAAACAAAATTAGTTGAAAATTAGAAAAAAGTATTTTAATACTGAATATATATTTAGAAACATATATGCAAAGTTTCAAAACATTATACCAGGTATTAGCTATATTATTAGAAAATTAAGTATAGTAATAAAAAGAATTGAAAAGAAATATAGAATTACCGAAACAGGTTAGACCAGCATGCAACTCGGTTATACTTTTGAAGATTTAATTGCAAATCTATGTTTAAAACTACATATAATCCTATGACGTTTTCGTAAAGTTATACGAATTTGAATTAATATGGAGAAACTTACGTGCAAACCGCGCTGCTCGCTTGTACGCGCAGCTCGCTTGTGAGGTACGTTATACCAAGTGCATTATAAACCAGTATTTAGTAATAAGGTTTCGACTTAATATAAAAGCTTTTTAAAAAAAATCCTTAAAGATTATAAATACAGATATTCTTAGAACGCTACGGTTCTAGAAGGTCTTGATAAATAGAATATTGTTAATATAAACTAATTATTATAAAATGTAATTATTTCAAACCACCAAATATTAACAGTACATAAAAAAGCTTTTTGAAATATTGCGTTATTAAAGGTTAGAAAGCAGAATCCAGTTAAAACCGGTGTTATGTTAATCGAAAATTAAAGTTATATAAAGTCTCTCTTTTTATAAAAAGTGTAACCGTATTAACAAAATTGGATAAAATTATGGATTTATATATTAATTTATTCTCTTTTGAAAAGACGTAACCGTGTACATAATTAGATAAATTGATAGATTGCTACCTTAATTCCTATGCTTCACTAACACCTTTTCGTTTCGTAGACGTTTTATTCCAAGGCGACTTTAGACTGCCTAATCCCGTTCCTATCGACGTCGATTTTTTTCGGAATTCTGGAAGCTTTTTATAGTTTAAGTAGCCGAGTAAACCAGTATTCGTAATCTTTTAACGTGCAATGTTCGAGCAGCTGGATTTCCGAATTGTTTAATTTGTTATCCCTGTTGTCCTTATCCTTTTGTACCTTCGCCAGCAATCTTTTTGTTAAATCGAAATTATTCATAATAAGCTCGTAAAAAGGTAAATTCATTTTGTTAAAAATAAGGTAGTATCCGAAAATTAAGAGTTAAAGTTAATTTTGTTAGGAAATATTTTCTAAATCGACAGTGGCGTCGATTACCTTAACTTATTTAGTTGCTTTTTTAGATTGGCGTACCGTAAATAAGACGGTTTTTGTTAAGGCCTTTCCGTTACGGATAATAGATATTTCGTATTCGGGCATGTTATATTGTTTCGGTTTATGTCTTGATTGATGATAGCTTGAGAAGATGTCATGGGAACGATTTAGGTTGGATTTTATAATCGTGAAATTGACGAAGGCTTGCAAAGTTTTTCGCAAGTTTTCAAGGTTTATTTTTAAGGTTTACCGTGCAAAGTTAGTTTTTGCCGTTAAGGATTTTGCTGAACCGTGGCTAACGGGCGTAAGGTTTATTAAAGCCGAAGTTTGTCGGCAATTGTTAGTTAGAATCGGAGTAAGGACGGGACTGAGATATGCAATCTATTTAAATCGTAAAAAACTATTTAAAGAGTTATCATATTCGAAGATACTGGGTATAGTATCTATCGTGGAAATTTGTCGTAAAATTATTTTCTGTATATTGGTTCAGCTTTATCTTCCAGGCTTGACCTATTTTACCTTGCATATATTAATATATATATTTTACTAAAGCCTATCCATTTCGTAGTTTTTATCTTCGTCGAGTTTTGTTGGAATTTTAGAAATTCCCTATAAGCTTAAATAACCGAGTACATTTATTGTTATAACCCAACAAACCTTGGCTTTTCCAAAAAGGGTCGGAGTTTTAAGAGAATAAAATCCGACGGTAACCCAAAATCACGTAACCGGCTTAAAAAGCTTTTACGGTCTTAGTACTTTAAGCGGCTTAAGCTATATAACAGCGTTTAAAAAACTTAACAGGATTAAAAATTTCAACGTTTTAAGCGCTTTAATTTAAAAATAAGATATGTATACTTATTATTATCCTTAATATTAAATAACAGTAACTTGTAATATAACGTAATTACCCAAATTACCTTTAGTTATTTATTATTACTACATGTAATTAGTTTTATTATTATTATTTATTTTACCCATAGTATTATTATTAATATAAACCCATACGATTAAGCTTAATAATTGGTTAACTAACCTAACCGTTATACGATACAAACTCTTATTTAGTAATAAGGTTAAATTCTAAATAATATTCGAATTATTGATATATCAACTAGTATGTAAATAACAACTATTTCAGAGCCTATAACTTAATAACTCCAAAGTAAAATTAAAAAACTCCAAGCTATTATCTAGCAACTTACTAACGAAATAATAACAGCCCAGTAAATAGGTTCTCGCAAAATAAAACCAAAAAAACCTTAGCCTTATAACGAAAAAAAAGTTTAAAATTTCCTAACCCAAATTCGGGTTTATCTTTATCTTAAGGAACTTATCGATCCAACGGATCAAATTCCTGCTGTCGCCGCTTGCTTGGAAGGGAATGCCCTTAATTAGTTCAAACTTACTATAAAAAGCTTTTTGGAAAACGGAAACTCTAATTAAAAAAAAACTACTTGGAAGGTCTTTTCCAATTATATCAATTTTAAGAATAAACTTAAAAACAACTTTAAGAATCCGGATAAAAAATAAATTGTAGCCCAGAAAATCCTCCAACTGCGTTAAAAAAAAACCAGCTTCCACGTACGCTGTAAAATTCAGGAACTTTATAACAAAAACAAGGTAAACGGACGACAAAAACAATACTCTAATCGATATATTTTAGAAAAGTCTAAAAAGAATGTTAAAAACGAAATCATTAAAATCTCACAACTTATAATACTTAATAAATACATTACAGAAACAGTAAAGATTAATAATCTACAATTTGAAAAGTGATTAAAAAAACGAAAACATTTTATTTTATGCAAGGTAACATATGGGTCCAAGCCTGGAAAACAAGGCTGAGCCAATGCACAGAAATCACACTTTATTTTATAGGTTAAATATTTTAAAGTTAATTAAGAAGAAAACGCAAGCCATTTTAAACTTCCTATAAAACAGCTCCAAAATCTATGAAACTTAGCACTACTTAACGACGCGATATAAACCAGATGCAGTATTACAATTGTAATAAAATAAGACATGTTACCCGACAATATAAAACGCTGTAAAAAACCAATAAAAAGATATATTGAACCCCAATGCCTAAAAAGCCCCCGAAAAATGAAAACGGCAACAAGTATATTAACATAATTTACATTTGTTACGATGACAAATAAAAAAAAACGTAACAAGGACTAAAAACGGTTAAAGCCCTTTTATAGGCAGTAGTAAAAAAGCAAATTTAAAAAGCCCGGTATATGGACTTTTATCTTATTAAATATAATTAATCCTAATGCATTATTTACGTAAAAAACAAAGAAAATAAAGGATATACGAACAAATTACCCGCATATAAAAGAAACCTTTCGACTTTTATACCCGGACGGGATATAACGAAAAAAACCAACAATAGTATTAAAAATTACAAACCTTCGTTACATAAAAAAAAGTCGAAAATATAGCATTAATGTTAACATAGCCGGAAGTCGAAAAATGCTTTTAAAAAAACCACTTATATGCTATTTCGGGTAATGCAATCATCAGATCTAAAAAAAACTAATTCAAAGATCTATTAACTAATATTATCAAAAAGCTATCACCGAAATTCAATCAAAATTAACCTTTAAAATAAACTTTCGAAAATAAAATAAAAATTAAGAAAAGTGTTAACAGAATTTTCCAATCAAAGCCAACTAACTCCTTATGCGGAATAGGAAGCCATTAAAAAACTAGAAAACGACATTTATAATATGGCAAACCGGTTATATCAACAAAAAAAAATTTCCAACTCGAAACTTAGCTACGCCGTTAAGAAGGCTAGATAAAACAAATATAAAAAGCATACGAACGACTTACGGAATAAATCCAATAATTTATAAAGTCCCTGAAAAAAGGACGCCATTTAGAAAAACACTTCAAGATAACGAGAACCAGAAGTAATAACAAGAACTAATAATAACTTTATCACTTTAAAAATACGAATTGGGACATATTTGTATACTACAATAGTAGATTACGAAGCTTTAAACGCCAGCTATATCACCCCGAAGTTAGTAAATCAGCTTAGACTACTATGGAAGAATAAAAATAACCTTTATATTGCCAAAAACGTCAAAAGTTAGGCGGTTGCTTACGACAACCGGAAATCATATGCGAAATTAATTACCTCGAGATTTTTATCTAAAAACGAATCTAAATAATTAATTTGGATATCGTTCCATTAAAAAACTACAACATAAGTTTAAGAAATTTCTAATTATATCAATATAACCTTTTAATCGATTAAAATATTAACTAGATAAAACTTATATTATACCTTATCAACAAATAAAAAAAACAAACGAAGTTTTTACATTCGATTAACAAAAAAAGATTAACGAATTCAAGAATAAAAATACGATAAAGACTTTATTATCCAAAAAATACGACATAAGAAAAGAAAAGCATAACAAACGTATTCGACGTATTATAACCATTATCCGGATACAGTTTTACGATATAAACGAAATTGTAAAATACCAACTCGAAAAGCTAAAAAAACGTAATTAATATATTACCATAATATCGTAAATATAAGCAATTGTTTTAAAAAAAAGCTTAAAACGAAATTATTAAAGCATAATAAATAAAACCATAAAATAACGCTTAAAAAATATCTTATCCAAGTTTTACCCCATCTATAATTTAAATAAAATAAAACTTTATACTTTACAGTCGGGTTGCAAAAATCTCGGTTTAGTCTCCATATCGCATGTTTTCCACCAGCATTTTTTAGGTTTAATTATGTATAACTCCACGGTTTTTATCTGGATTTGAAAATAACTTAGAATTTAAAATATTTAGTTATTGTGGAATATAATTATACCCGTATAAGAAAAAAATATCGGTTAATCGCATATCTTCTTGGCAATACTACTTACATTATCCAAAGTTCGAAAATCGATTTCGGAATAATTTAAAATACGATTATATCTTTATTTCTTATAAAGTAAAATTTAACAAAATCACTTAATACAAAGCTATTAGCGCCTTTTCACATATCTGGACTAATAATGAATTGGCTATATGTATATTTGATTAAAAGGGGTCAAAAAATAACTCGATTTTACCCATTTTTCAATAATTAAAATAAGCCCTATAACGTATATATAAAAATTAAATAAAAGTTGATAAATATTAAGAGTTATATAATAGAATTAAAAACGGCTTTAAATTTAAATTATATAGTATATTACGTAAGTTATTTACGTTTTTAAATTTTCTCGATTTTTGTTTTAGGTTTGAAATATTACTTAATTAGGTTAGCGGCATCTTTTTAAAAACTAAATAATCCAAATTATATATTCTGTAAACATCTATAATATTCTTATTTTCAGATTATTATTATCCCTTACTATTGTAAAAAGATTTAAGGTAGAAATGTATGAGTTTGTATGGGAAAACGGCATCTACCGAGACTTTTGCAACCCCACTGTACGTAAATACCTAAACAACAAATTTCAAAAAAAGGTTTCGACGATCTATGTTTTTAACCGGATATCCTATATTCTTCGTACCAAAAAAAAGGTAAGTTACAATTAATAATACACTATCGATATCTTAACAGTATCGCTGTTAAAAATAAAACACCTTTACTATTAATTACCGAAATAAAAAATTACCGAAATAAAAAATCACCTATAAAAAACTAAATGTTTTACGGCTTTAAATTTTAAACACGGGTATAACCTTATTCGCATTAAACCAAAACACAAATAAAAAACGGCTTTCAAAATAAAATACGGATTATACGAATATTTAATTACATTAATAAAACTTACAAACATACTAGCAATCTTCAGCAAATAATTAACCATATATTCAGAAGTATTTGGACGTTCTCGTTATATACTATCTAAACGATATCTTAATCATTTCAAAATGGGAAAAAACGCATATAAAACACGTTTATTAAGTTTTCCAAGCCCTATAAAATATTAATTTATTGACCAATACCGAGAAAAATCAATTGCACACCTAGGAAATAAAATATCTAAGATATATTATTACCCCAAAACATATCAAAATAAATGCTAAAAATATTACAGTAGTTACCGAATAACTAACACCCATTACTATAATAAAAATACAGGCATTTATTAAATTCGCCAACTACTACCGAAGATTTATCATGTACTTTAATAAAATTACAATACCCTATCCAATCTTACCAAAACAAAAAGAATTCCAGTAAATAACAAAAACAAAAAAAGTTTTCCAACGAATCAAAAATGTAATTACTAATAAACCAATATTAATTATATACGATCCAAAACACCTAATTAAACTGAAACCCGATTTTTCGGATTATACATTAAATGCAGTAATCGGATACCGGAATGAATAAAATATACTTTGCCCGATTACTTTTTACTTTTACAAGTTAAAAAACCGGAATTAAATTATGCCATTTCTAGCCAAAAGAATTATGGCTATCGTTAAAACTTTTCGAAAATTTAAGCATATACTTAAAGAAAACGTTTACCAGATTAAGGTCTACACCAATCATAAAAGTCTCACCCGTTTCACCATTACGCGAAAACTTACAAAACGACAATTACGCTACGTAAAGGAATTAACGAAATACGATTTTATTATTATCTACCAAAAAGGCTTTAAAAACGGCAAGGCAAATACCTTTAACAAACAACCTAACTTAAAAAAATAATTAATTAAAGTTAACGATAAGGTTTTGAATATCACCCTAAAAAAGTACTTAAAATCACGACAAATTATAACGATTAAGGCAATACCTCCTGATTTACATAGAAAAATCTAATAATATAACAACAACCTACCAGGCAATTAAAAAACAAATAAAGTCTAAGTTTCAAAAAAATATCAGCAGGACTTAATATAGGATATACATTAACATCCACTTTATAAATATCCAGGAATCCATAAAACCCTAAAATAATTACAACGGACCTACTACTTTCTTAAAATAAAAACAGCAATGTAAAAGGTTAAACAAAAATACGACATTTACGTTAAAACTAAAACCCCACAGCACAAACCATACGAAAAATTACAACCACTACCAGTTTCTTAACAACTATAAGATTTAAATATCATAAACTTTATTATTAAATTCTCCTTATCCGAAAACCCAGCAACAAAAGTACATTTCGAGGGCATTTTCGTAATTATCGATCGATTTACGAAATTTTCTTATTTCTTACCTTATTATGAAAACATAAACGCAAAACAAATAACGTATATTGTTTCCGATATATCTTTAACATATACGGATTATCCACGAAAAATATCTTAAATAAAAGTACCACGTTTATTTTTAAATTTTAATAAAGTGTTATAATACAAATTAACTTACATTACAAGTTATTAAACGCGTTTACACCTTAAATAAACGGATAAATAAACCGGCTAAATTACACTTTCGAAAGCTATTTACGATATTATATTAATTACGAACAAAACAATGAAGTTGAAAAATTATTAATAACTTAGTTAATTTATAATACCAACTACTATAAAAACATCAAAATAATCCCAATAAACGTTAATTTTGGTTTTATACTAAAGATTTATAAAAGAAACATACGACAACAACCTAATCAACATCAAAACTATCTTAATATCGGAATAGCTTAAATAACTACTGACAAAAATAAAGACACAACTCGAATTTATACGTAATTAAATAAAAGAATATTACGACTAAAACAAACTAAAAATATTAACCTTTTTTTAAAAAGATATGGTTTACCTAACTACCAAAAACATCAAAACCAAACGCCTAAATTAAAAGCTCGATATCAAATATATCGGCCTATATAAAGTTACCAGGAGAAATTCAAAAAACAATTACAAATTAAAACTACCCCCGAAAATTAAACTCTATCTAATCTTCTATATTTCCTTATTCGAATTGACAGCAAATATTAGTAAAATTAATACAGGACCAAAGGATAAAGCAGAAAAAAATGCCTTAATATATAAAGTAAAGAAAATTCTAAACATACGTAAAAGAAACGGACTTACTAAATATTTAATTAAATAAAAAACTACCCAAACTCCGAAAACATCTAAAAACCTGCCAAAAATATTATAAACGCCCAGCGCCTTTTAAAAAACTTTCACTACAAACGCCGGAACTCGTTATAAACGCACCCAAATCCACGTTATCAAAATTAAACCAATCGGTAACGCCAATACCAAACCAATTAATCGGAACCATGGCCTATATCGACGCATCAATTTCGATAAATAACCTTTTTTACTTTTTTTGAAAACGAACGAATTCTTTTATTACTTCGGTACTTTTAATATTATAACGGAACATTTCTAATTTACAATTACGAAAGAGTCGCCGTTACTTTTAAAAACGATTTAATTTGTTAATGGCGGTACGCAATATCTCTCGAACCTACTCTTCTTTACGCTTTAAAAGATTTTTTTATCCAACAATTTCTTATATTCCGCTTCCGAAAATCCAAAAACGTCACAAAAACCCCCGTACTAAATACAACGCGTATATTTTCCAAACTTACGAAAAACCTTATAATCTATACCTTTTTATTTACATCGAAAATAAGAAGGTATCGTAAAACTAACTCGAATAACCCGCTTAGTTAAAATAAAAACGTTAATACGTTAACGAAAACGGAACTTTTCAATTTAACCAAACATAATAATTAACTCTAGAAAATACTAAAAAATCAAAATAATACAGAAGTTATTTACCTACAACCGATAAACAAATAAATTAATTTTTAAAATCAAAAATCCTAAAAAGAATATGTTATTATAACCTAACAAAACTTAGCTTTTCTAAAAAAGTCGGAATTTTAAAAAGATAAAATCCGATAATAACCCAAGGTTACGTAACCGGCTTAAAGGGCTTAACGGTTTTAGCACCTTAAACGGCTGAAACTGTATAACAACGCTTAAAAAGCTTAACGGACTTAAAGGTTTAAACGCCTTAAGTGCTTTAAGCTAAAAATAAAATATATACGTTTATTATTTCCCATAATTTTAAATAACAGCAACTTGTAATATAACTTAATTACTGAAATTACCCTTAATTATTTGTTATTGTCGGCATTTGGTGCTTTTAAGTATTGTAGGCTGGAAGGCTTTGTTGGTATAGGGCTGCAGAATGCAGCTTGCAATATGCCTTATCTACCGCCCATTCTTTAACTGCCTAATTATGTACTTAAGGCGATTGCCTACGGATTAAATTAGTCCATTTAAAACAGATAAAGAACTATCGCATTCAGAATTCGCCAGCTTCCTGTATTTGATTGCTGTAACTGCTAATATAATAGCATCTTTTGGTTAATTAGCAACCTTAGCACGTTATACGAAGTAGTTAATTGCAAAGCTAAGTTAATAAAGAAAGTAGGAGATTTAAGAAAGAGTCGTTTAGTTCACGATTTAAGAGAAAATTTAGCAGTTTAGCAGTTGACGATAGCGAGTAGGAAAAAGAACCGCGGGAAGCTCCTTAAGTAAAGCGCTTTATCCGATAACAGCTTCGTTTTTCAGGAAGGCCAAAAGCACGCCGACAAAAGCCCCTCCCTATTTCCTTCCCCGTAACCTAAACCTTTTAATGATTAGGATATACCCTAAGAAAAAAAGTTCTTTAATAAAGGAAAGGAAAAAAAGTAAAAGAGGAAGTTGCAGCACCCTAACCACAGTAGCCGGGAGAACGATTTAAAATCCCCATTTAGAAATAGCAGCCCGAAATGTATTTGAACAAGTTTTATAACTTCCTGAATACCAGTATAAGTGGCATTAAGCGGGAGGTTAAGGTATAAAAAGATAACTATTAGCAGGTCCAAGAAAAGATTAAAAAGTTGAAGTAACAGAACGAAAAGCTAAAGTTCCAGAACCAAAAAACCACTGATATAATAAAGCGACTAAACAAAATAGTAACATAGTTTTTGGATAAGTTAGATCTAAAGCCGAAATCGCCAAATACAAGTATATAACCCAAGAAGTTAAAAAGCGTTTAGTTTGAAGTTAAGGTTAGTAACTTTAAGAAAATCTTTATTATAGTTAAAAGTGATATAAAAGAAATTAACCTATTTAGGAAAAGCGAAATAAGGCTCAGAAAGTAGTTTATAAAAAAGCTTGACCTTTCGAAAAGTCAAAAAGCAAGGAGAAGAAGCCATCTAAGGGAAAGAGTGTGGCGTGTAGTAACCTTGATAATTTAGATAGTTCCTTTTCTTTATTATCTTTTTTAGCAGACTTGTTTGTAGTTCCTTTTCCGAAGTATAAAAGAAGCCACAGCTTTTCTAGTAGTACTTCCAGCAGTTTAGACAGCTCTAACGCGGCAGGTGCATGCCTAAAGGAAAAGAAGTTTAGTAATAATTCGAAGTTCCGTTGGAAGAGTTTCGATTTTACCTTGGATAAGGAAAAACACCTGTTAGGTTGGGCTAATTAAAAGCTTTGGAATAACGCTTTAAGCCTTATATTAGAAGATATTAGTTATATAAAAAATATAAAGCTAAAGTAATTAAATTAATTACGTTTAGCTAAGGTTATTATTAAACGAGATTACGGTAAAATATACCTTATATATTAATACGTTTCCCTTAAAGGTATTTTCTGAAAAAATATATTACAAAAAAGGTAATTATTTAAATAAGAACACCTTGGTAAACCCTAATATGTTACAGCTGATAACGATCAACGTTATTCGGAAAGGTTTTTTTTATAGCTCTATAAGAAGCCCGAGCCTATTATTAAGGCCCTGGACTTAAGAGATTAATAAGGGTACGGGTTAAGGAAGGCATTTGGTAAAGATAGCGGCGACCTAAAAAAAGTCTTTTAAGGCGCTTTTAAAAACGGAAAGGGTTTTATAACTAAAGAAGTTATAAAGAAAATTATCTTTTAACACCGCCGCCTTTGTTACCCCAGTATAAAACGACTAATTTAAACCATCAAAACGTTTACGGAGATAAATCTAAATCCTAAAAAAATGAAGGAATTCCTTTATACAGCTTGTAACGAAGGAAAAATACGGAAGATCTTATCTATTAACCGTTAAAAAAAAAGCAACGTTTATAAAAAAGATTATTTGGTATAATATGGGGTCCGTTAAGCCTGTTAACATTAAAAATAAAGATTATTTCGGTTTTATTATAAACGGTTTTTCTTGTTATAAAAAGTATTATTCGTTCAAAACCAAAAACGAGATATAAGAAAGCTTATGCGCGTATATTACCCGTGTTAACAGGCGTTTGGAAGCTTTTCCCCTAAAAGCAAAAAAAAAAAAAAGAAAAAAAACAATACAGATTTTACGCCTTAACGGCGGTAAAAAGTTCGGTATAACGATTATTAAGAAGTTCTGCGTAATAAAAAGCATTAAGCTGGTAATTTCCAGCTTTTACAACTAATATTAAAACGGTATAGCAAAAAGAAATATCTAATTCCTTTAAAATAAAACCCGTATAACGTTTGCTTAAATAAAAATACCTACTTGCTTTTGGGATTTCATTATAGAAGCTACAACGTATATGATTAACAAAATTAAACAATTTATAGTAAAAAATATAACACCATTAAAATATTTTAAAAAAGCATTTAACCTTAACCCTAGCCCTAAAAAATCCCATAAGCTTAATAACAATTACCTTAAAATCCTCGGCAGCAAGTACATAATCCTAAATAATAAAAATTACAAAACTAAGTTAAAAAGCTAGCAGCCCGTAAAGCAAAAAGCATACTATTAGGTTATTAAAACACTTACAATTACAAGGTATAACTATTAAAAGGCGGCAAAATGCTTACTATACCATACGTTACAGTTTACGAAAACCTGGAAGAATCAAAATAGCTTTTTAATTCAAAAAATATCATTTGATTATTTTTACAGTTTATTCAAAAACGTTTAAGATATCGCCAAAAACAGAAAGGCGTTAAAGTAAAAAACAAAAACGACAACGTTATTTCGGAAAATGATACTAATTAAAAGATTAAAAAAGTTAAGCGCAAAAAAAGGCGTTTCAAGAAGACGGTTCCAGAACTATACGCCTCGAAAGCACCAAACAAAGCCCCGGAACTAATACGAAAACTAAAGCTAGCTTTAACCCAAAGAGGCGATTGCAACCTAGAAAACCCAAAAGGCTTACAAAACTTCCCATTGCTAATCAACAGCGAAAAGAATAACGATTATATTAGAAACCATAGATAAGTCACAATAAACGACGGCCCGTTACTAAAAAAAAAAGCTATGGAAAGCCCAGAACGAAAGATATAACTTAAAGCAATCTTTATAGAAATTAAAAAAAACCTTTCGCGTAAAACCTCTAAGTTCATATCCCCTGATTCGGATAAGGCCTATAGGCACTTAATTAACGCAAAATGGGTGTTAAAAAAATATATATCTATAAAAAAGTTAAATAAATACGAAGCCCGTATCTGCGCTAAACGCTTTATTTAACGGAAAGGTATCGATTATAACGAAATAACAACGAATACAGCAAAAGCTGTATACTGGAAAATCCTAATAGCCCTTATAGCTTATTTGGGATAGTACATTATACAAATCGATTTTATTATAACGTACCTAAATAACAACTTAAAGGAAGATATTTACATAAAGCAATTTGTTATGCTTAAGGAATATTTCAAAACATACCCGGAAAAAAGGAAAAATACGAATACTTGCCTAAGCTAATTATTATATTAATAAACACCTTATACGGCCTAAAGCAAACCGGAACTACCTAGCAAGAAAAAATTAAAAAGTTACTATAAAGTTAAACTTTTTGCTGTTAATTTCGGATAACGCAATCTACTGCAAAGCGGAAACAGGGGACGTTATTTCGTTATGTATAAATAACTTCCTGCTTTTCGGCACTAGCAAAAAAAGCCTAGAAGGCGTCGCTGAAAACCTAATTAAGAACGTACCCGTCAAGGACTTAAGTAACGCAAATTAGTACCTAGGCGTACGGCTTCTCCGTTTTCACTAACTGGAAAGGTTAGGCTAAACTAATAGCAATATATCGAAAAGTTACTAAAATTAATCGACTTAAACGAAATAAAAAAAGAACCTACCTTTTTGTTAAAAATCATTTAAAGTACGTTATAAAATATAACGGCGTAATTAATAAAAAAACACTTTCGAATATACAAACCTAACAAGGAAATTTAATTTTTCTAGTTGTATTACCAGACCTAATATAACGTTTGTAACATTAACTTGAGTTAAGTTTATAAAAAACCCTTCCTCAAAACATTAAAAATGTATTAAGAAATTGCTACTTTACTTAAATAATACAACAAACCTATCGTTTCGGTACCGGAAACTAAAACAAAATTACTTATGCTTACAATACAACGACTTAAAACTATTCGGAACAATAAATACGAATTTTACGGATAACCAAAAATCAGCTAAATCCATTACAGGGTATGTATTTTTCATAATTGGAATACCTGTATTTTAATTTTTAAAGTTACAAAGTATTATTACGAAATTTATTACAAAAACAAAGTACGTTAAAGCCGGTACAGCTATTACAGAAACAACAGGAATTAGAAATTTCCTAATAAAGCTAGAGCTTATACCGGAAGGCCCTATTTCCATTCTAGAAAACAATACAAAAACATTTAAATAGGTAATAAAAATCCAGATGTCACGAAAGAAACGTGATATCAAAGTCGAATATTACTACGTCCGGCAAAAAATCCAGGCAGGAAACATTAATTTCCAATACGTAAAAAATAAAAACAACCTAACTAATAGGTTTACGAAGTTACTTAGCAGAACGGATTTCGAAAAATTTATACAAAACTTAAAACTTGAGAAAATACAAAAAAAAAACTTAAGGTTTGGTTAATATAACGGCTAGTATACCACCAAGATAAATACAGAAATTAAGGTTGAATTTTTATATAAATTAATTTATTTTTAAACTTTTAAGCAAGATTACCTAACGCAAAAAAGCATATCGGTATTTGGTGCTTTTAGGTATTACAGGCTGGAAGGCTTTGTGGTATAAGGCTGCAAAATACAGCCTGCAATATGCCTTATCCACCGCCCATCCTTTAACCGCCCAATTATGTATTTAAGGCGATTGCCTACGGACTAAATTTATCCATTCAGAGCAGATAAAGAACCATCGCACCCAGAACTTGCCAGCTTCCTGCATTTGATCATTGTGACTGCTAACAGTTATTACTAAACGTAACTAGTTTCATTATTATTATTTAGTTTCCTACAGTACTATTACTAATATAAACCCACACGATTAGGTTTAGTAATTAATTAACTAGCCCAGCCGTCCCAACTATCGTTTGTAACCTTCTAATTTGAATTATTTCAAAAGCTAAATTTCGAGATTTTTAAGTTTTTATTTCTTTTCGAGTTTAATTTTGCATATACCTTTTTCGCCAACTTTATATAGTATAATGTAAGGTTTTTCAAAAGTTAATTATTATTATTCTTAACAATTAAATCGTATTCGAAAAATAAAAGCCGAAATCGATTTTTTAAAAAGAATTTTTAAATCGATAATAATATCGACGACTTTGAATTAGTTCATAACATTAAAGAAATAAAGTATTGTAAAAAAGATGGTTTTTGCAAAGGCTTTTCCATTACGGATAACCGCTATCGTATATTCTGGTATACGTAATATAATAATATTTTATTCTTTTAAAAAAACGTAATCGTTTAAACAAAATTAGATATAATAATATATTGCTACGTTAATTTCTGTACTTCATTAACATTTTTCCGTTTCGCAAATAAGTTCTTCCGACGTTAGAGAATTGGTGCAATACCAACAGCTTAGATATTTTACTTCAAGGCAACGTCAGACTGCCTACTTCCGCTTTTATCCATGTCGATTTTTATCGGAATTTTTGAAACTTTTCGTAATCTTAAACAGCCAAATAAATCATTGTTTATAACCTTTAACGTATATGTTTTTAATGCAAGATAAACAATAAGTCCAAGTCTAGAAAATAAGACTAAGCTACTATACAAAGGTTATGACACGATTAATTTCCACGATAGATATTACACCTAGTATTTTCGAATACGATAATTTATTAAATCGGGTTTTACGATTAGGGTAAATTATATACCTTACTTCCGTGCTTTACTTTGATCCCGACTAATACGTAGTTGCCGATAAGCTTTATCCTTGATAAACCTTATATCCGCTAGTTACGGTTTAGTACGATTCTTAAAAGCAGATAATAACTTTGTACGATAAACCTTAAATAAACCTTGAAATAAACCTTAAAAACGTATAAAAAGCTTTTAAGCCTTCGCTAGTTTTACGGTTAAAAATTTCAGTTTCGATCGCTTTTATAATACCTTTTTAAGTTATTATTAATTAAGATAACAACTGAAATAATACGATATGTTATGTAATTCTAAATACGCGATATTAATTATCCGTAACGTAAAAGTTTCAATAACAACAATCCTATTTATATTATATTAGTTTAAAAAAATAACAGGACAATTTAAAGCAATTAACGTTACTATCTATTTAAACAATCTTTTCTTAAAAAATCGACTTCGATTTTTAATTCTCGGATATCATTTAACTTTCGAGAATAAAAAAGAATCCATTTTCGAATACCTTTATTATAGATAATCTCGATTTGGCGAAAATACTACTGGCAAAAATAAAGCGGGAAAATAATAACAAGTTTAAAAAATCCGATATCCAGTTACTAAAATAATATACATTGGAAGGTTATAAGCGATAATTTGCCTGGCGGCTTAGAATTGCGAAAAGCTCCCATAATTCCGATAATAATCGACGTGGATAAGAGCTGCGAAACGGAAGGGTATTAATAAAGCATAGGAGTTAAGGTAAACTGAGCCACAGTCTTATCCGTTCACAGACCTAAATCCCACCCAAATCCACCAAAATACCTTGCATTCCCTCGAGTATTTGAGGCCAATAGAAAATCGTAAAGAATAACCAGCTTTAAATTCTATAATATATAGAAGTCGAAGTACGCAACATAGATTTTAGCTTTATTTTATATCGAATTGTTCTAGTATAGTAATTTGAGGAAGTTCTACGATATTTGAATCCAATTTCCCTCTGCATAATTGCCGCTTGCATAAGAGATAATCCAATATCATAATTTCCAAAAACCGTAATTATATAGATTCTAATTAAACTAGGTTATGTTTTTATTTTATAGTAATAATAAAGTATTTCCTTATATATATTACTTTATATTTTATTTCTTCAATTTAAGTTTAAGTTAGTATCCCTTTTTGAAATGCGCGAGTTTTATGATTTAGTATGACTGTTATGGTTCGCGAACGGATAAGACTGGGGCTGAGTGTAGCAATCTATCATTTTATTCAATTTGTTGACACGGTCGTGTTTTTTTAAGGAAAGTACATTCTTTTAATAACAAGATATCGGAATTTTAAACTTATTATTATTTTATTCTCTTCATTTTTGCCAGTAACATTTCTGCTAAATTGAAATTATTTATACTAACCTTATCGGGAGATAAAGTATTTTAGTTTCGAAAGTTGAACCGTATCGGAAAATTAAAAGTCGAAATTAACTTTTTGTAAAGACTTTCCAGATCGATAGCAACGTCGACTGCCTTAGATTATCCGGTAATTCTTTTAAAATGGAAAACTTTAACCAAAATAATTTTTGTCGAACTTCTCCTTTTACGATAACCGGTATCGCGTATTTTAATTTACGCACTATATTTCATTATTTTAATCAATATTTTAATCAATAATACTTTTAAAAACCGAAGAAATAATCGAGGTTAGATTTTTTTTTAACCGTAAAACTAGCAAAAGCTTACAAAACGTTTTATGCGTTTTTAAGGTTTATTTTTAAGATTTATTATGTAAAGTTATTATTTATAAAGCTTTAAAAACCCTGTTAAACCTTAGAAGGTATAAGGTTTATTAAGGTAAAAGCTTATTGACAATTACTTATTAATCGAAATCAAAGTAGAGTAAGAAATTGAAATATATAATTTATTTTAACTATAGAAACTATTTTTTTATTTATCGTATTTGAAAATGTTGAATATAATATATATCGGGGAAATTATATCGTATAATAATTTTCTACATATTGGCTTAGCCTGGAAAATACGTCTTGGACCTATTTTTAACCTTACTTAATTGTATTTTACTTAATAATAACTCAAAAAGCTGTAATAACCATCGAAGTTGGAATTGTCAACTATAAAACTAGCAAGAGCTCGTAAATCCTTTTATATATTGAATTGGAACGGGGTAACTAGGTCCTAATCAGTACATAATCTCAAAAAGTGTCTTCGTATATGTACTTAATAATAAGGTCAAACGTAATCTGTATTATATAATATTAAAACCATGATAAAATTTGATAATAGGGTTACGCCTAGCGAAAATGAACCTTTAAAAATACATGCGCAATATAAAGCTATTAATTATCCAAGCCCGGATTTAAGTTCCGGCATATTGCCTTATTTTAATTCTTCTTTTTTACGATAAATATCGTTTTTAAGTTATTATAAGAAATAACTAAAATTTAATACAAATAGTCCCAACGCTATAAAAAATATAATATACTAGTAACCTAATAATTAATCTAGTTAACGTTTACGCGGCTTATTTTCTAGTTTCCTTAATTCGGGATTTCGTTTTCGATATTTAACGAAGTTTTTTCATTATTTTTCCTTTTCCCGCTTTTTTAAGCTTTATCTTCCGGCATTTTCGTATTAATTAATTACTTATATTTTATTTAATTAGGCCATTTGTAAAGGAAATACGGCTTAGGCCGTGTTTTTTACATTTTTATATATATTTCTTACTTAGCAATATAATATAATGTATTCACCGTATGCCATAACGTATATTCGTTAAGTACTAAATTTTAAACGCAGTGTGTATTTTAAGTTTGACGGTAATTTTAAAAATAACGATTTAAGCTTAAAAGTAAAAGCTTTAATCGGTTAAAGTTATCTAGATAAAAAGAAAGGTATTATTGGATATAAGGATAATTCGGAAAATCGTTTAATAAAGTAAATCAATTAAGGTTTAAGGGCTTTGGATGTTTTAAAATTAAATATTATACTTTTTTTAATAAGCCGAATATTTGGTAGTTTAGCAGCTAATTAATTAACTTATTCTCCTTTATATGAAAACTTGCTTTTAGAAAATAGGTATTTTCAGGTTATATTCCGGAATTATGATTTGCATTATCTGACTTTGGTTTCAAATTTATGTATTTTTTGATTATTTCAGTAAATACGAATTTTATTTAATTTTTACCGAATTCTGTTTGTTTAACTATTGGTTTCTTTTTTTACTGTAATAAATTTCGTATAATAATATAATATACGTATACGTACTACAATTCGTATATCTAAGGCTTAAATTAAAGGGGCATTTTAACGATTACTATATAAATAAATAAATTATTAAACCCGCTTTCCGTTTATACGTAACGGTATACTTAAGAAAATAATCGGGTACAGTTTGGATTAAGAAAAATATCGAACGTTAAAACGGTTCGAGTTTTCTTAATATATACCATGCTAACTTAATAACTCGTTATCCTTTTTTTAGTTAAAACTTTAACTTAAGCGATATTCCAGATATAATAGAAGCTTTTCTATTTAATTGTCTTAGTAACTTTATTAACTATGGGAAGTAATTGGTTTTTTAAAATTATTTATCCGGTTTCCGGAATATATATTAAGTTATATTAAAGCAAGTAAGTAATAATTATTAATATAAAACCGGTAATATAATTAAATTATAAATGCTTTCGGTTTTGTATTATTACAAATGCGCGTTAAAGTAGCGCCGTAACCGTATTATGTTAATATTTTCGGTTTTAACTAAACGATAAAGTAATATGTTTTTACGAGTATCGTTTATTAATATTATAAGGTATAATCGGTATAATTCGATCGAAACGGATTTAAAGAGTAAATTTTTTTACAGAACGGGTTATTGAATTGTTATTATGCATTTTAATTAATAAACGTTCCATATTTTCGTTATTCTATATACCGACGTTTACTATTTCGTTAAGTTTTTTAAAATACAAAATATTTAATTTTTTAGAACTTTTATTTTTATTTTACATAATACGGTTTCTGGATAATAATATAATAATTAATTTGGGATTAATCGAAACGAATAAGAATGTTTTAAACGGTACCTGGTAATTTGGAATAGCCGTAATAAATAAGAATAATATGTAAAATATATATTTAAGTAAGTACAGGTATATAAGTATGTTTAGGTAAATAACGTTATAAATACATTATTTTATAAATGATATAAGTACAGGAAAACGTTAAGAAATAATAGTAAATTATGCACTTAACTGATTAAGTACTTTTAATTATAGCAAACGAATTTTTAACCGTAAAACGTATGCGCCGAGGAAATTCCAGAAAATTTTATTTGAAATCGTTAAGAAAATACAGTTACTTGGTGCGTTTTTTGATTAGTTATATATGTATTTCCTTTGCACCCATATATTCCGAAACCTTTTTTTCCTATAACCTTTCCATAACATATTTTCATTATTTAAAGCCTTTATTCCCTTATATTTATATATATTCCCATATTAATTATCCGTTATAAGTTTTCGTTAGTTATTAAAATTACGCGGTTTCCGTAGTTATTGCATAAGTGGAAATCCTAAGGAATTGGTTCATTTAATAAGAAAATCCTTTTTTAAAAAGCAAGCAAAACCGAGCAATATATAAGCAGGTTCCGGTAACGCAAATCCGATTAATTCTAGGATTAAAGAAAATAAGCGTTAATTTAAATAAGTTATTAATTATCGTAATCGGGTTTGAACGGCGTTAAATAATAAACTATTTCCTAGACATTTTATACGCTGTACCGTCTAGGTTTTAGTTTTTAATCGGAAGTTAAAGCTTCCTTTTAATTTTTTAAATCAACGTAAATTTCAAAATCCGATATACCGTTATTTTTAAATGCAGTCGGTAATTTTTATATCTTAATACCGATTTTTTACTAACGATTTTCTAATCCTATGCCGATTAAAACCTTTATAATACTTAACTTAATATTTCCTAAACTTTATTTATTAGTTAAACCTAAATAAAACCTAACCGTTAGTTAGATTTTAGGTATTATCGAGCAAATAGTAAGTAATCGCCGATTAGTTTCGGTTATTTTTATGCCGGACGATATGTTATTTCCAAGTAACTTTTTTCGAAAGGATTTTTATTAACGGTTTTAATAATTGTAATGTTTTTTTAAATTACGAATTAAGTTTTTAGATTATTCATTAATATCGAGGCATTAGGGCTTTTTTGCATTATCTTTAATTGAAAAGAAAATTTAATAAAATTTTAGAATAATACGAACTTTATATCTTATGTTACTTTTAAATATTCCGAAGTAAATGTTTTAATTGTTATAACTTAAATATAAATTTATTATTAATCGTTCTTAAATGTTTCAAAATTTATTTATTAATATCGTAAACGGCGTTACTTAAAGTTAATATATCCGATAGCGAATTATTAACGCGGATTTCTGGTTAGCTGCCGATTTCTAGTCCGATATAAAAACCAGATTAGCCGTACCGGAAAAATTCTAATCTTGATTAATTTACGTTAAATTATTTCGAAACGGTTTAACAGGTTAATTTATGGCTAAATTCGCCCGGGATCCTTAATATATTTTCAAGTTGTTTATTTAAATATTCGATATTTTTAACTTCGTATTTTATAAGTTATGCAAGAAACGATTCGTATTTTCGCAATATCTTAATTAATATAGTATATACTCATTCTTTAGGTGTTGCTTTTTCCCAGGTTTTTATAAAAAAGTTTGTAATAATTATATTGGTTTATCGAAAGGTATAATTGTATATTCCGGAATAACGTTTTTGATAATTCAAAATCAAGTATATCCGATTATTACAAATCGAAAAGGATTTTCGCGAAAGTATTTATTTAATATCCGAAATCTCCATTTTAAGAGTTTTAAGCTTTAAGTTATAATTATTAATCGCGTATTTAACTTTAGACTCCGATTTAAAGTTCGTATAATGCAGTTTGAATGGAAAATAAGTCGTAATTATTTTGTAAAATAATCGTAGTTAAAATTAGGAAAAAAACGAAATACGTTTTTTAGTAATTTAATTTCTTGCAATTAATCGCGTTAATTTTTTTTTAATCGGACCGTTTTTAAATATTGCTATCGTTCATAATTGCGTAATTTTCGAACCGACCGTTTAATATTTATATCTTAATATTAATTTCTATTAATTTCAAAGCTTTAGGCTATTAATCTTTTAATAACTTAACATTAATATTACTTGGAATTTCGGTTATCGTGCCGTTATGTTAATTAAGTAACAATTTCGTCCAGTTATCCTTTTATAAGTTAATCGGCTTTTAATATCCTTTTTTATCTTTTACAAATTGTTTTAATCAGTTAGCAAGAAAATCTTCTTATAATTACGTTCTATCAATTTCTTTTAATTAATAAGTACTTTAATTAATTGTTTCATTAATAAACACCGTTTTATTTATCAATATTTAAGCTTTATATTTTTGGATATATTTATGTACCTTGGTATATTATATAATAGTACTAAATTATTTATTTTTAAAGATTTAGTTCTTATTTTATTCCGGTCCTTTTAATCGGCAAGTTTGGTAGCTTTATAACGTTACTTATTAATTATTCGGGCGGCTTTAATTACATCCTTTACTTTTTGCTTTAATAATCGAATCCGTTGCAGAATTAAATCTTTTTTCGAAATATTTGAGTTTTAATTTATAATTTTCCAGGTCGAAATAACTGTTTCGATTGATTACAAAGTTTTCTGCTTATATAGCAGTTTATAAAGGTTAAATCCATAATTTTTAATAATAATAGTATCCGCGCAAACTATTTTGGGCAGGAATTTAACTTTTTTTTTTGCCAGTTCTATATATCGTTTTTATCAGGACTTTAACGATCGGTATATAGTTTCTTTCGACTAATCCTTATCGTTAAGCACTATATACAGCGCCGATTTTCCGTTTAATATCTAACGCCGTATACGTTTCGATAATTTCGCTTTTATTTTTTAAGTTACTATCAGTCTTATTCTTAATCGGAATGCCCTATTAAAAAATAGATTTCTTCAAAAACCTTCTAATTATTATTATTAATGTAATAAATCGCAAGGTAATAACTTCCAAATAATCCAATAATTTATACCCTATTTCGACCGTAACCCTATATCCATTATCATTAGGTATAAATTTATACATTAATTATTTAAATAACTGCTATATCGATAAGTTATAAAAAACCGTAGCTTGTTTCGAAACGTCGATCAGCGGCTTTTTAATATTTGGGATACGTAAATACCGCCTTTTAAATCTACCCATATATACCTTTCCAAAAATAGGAAACTGTTATATGTTAATAAGTCGAATTTCTTTTTTATAACCATAATCTTCGTAACATTATCTAATTACTATATTACGCTTTTGCTCTATATTAACAACCCTTTAACTACCATAACGCTTATTAACTTTTCGCTATAAAATACCGTGTTAAATAAAATACTTTGAAATCTTTATTTTAAAAACAGTTCTTTTACGTATCGTAGCATTGCGGAAACGATGAGGGAATTTTAAAAATGTCAAAAACCTAACGTACTTTTATAACTTTTCAAAGCAATTATTAATAGAAAATCCTTATTCTATTTCCGTTTTAAAAATAATATAAATTATACCCGTTATAAGTAAGTTAAACCTAACGACATTTAATTAAACATTAATAAAATTATTAATTTTCTTTTTATTAATTATTTAGCACGTCGAAAAGCTTTATTAATTTCTTTAATAAATTATCCGCAGTTATATTCTTTTTAGCTGGAATATGCTTAATTTCAAAATCGAACATTTTTATTTAAGCAATTCATTTAATTAATAAAATTCCCGATAAAAAGCTTAACGAATTACTAATTTATTTTACCAGTACCTTAACGTTAATTTTCAAAATAAATCGGATGCCGTAAATATAATTCCGGAATCGCCTTAAAACTTTAAAAACCGTTCGACATTCCAATTTGCCCGTATTATAATTTAATTTAATGCCTTTTTAAATATTACTTTTATAACGTGTTAGGTGCTTAATACCGTTAAATAATTAATTTAAAATACCTTTATAACTCCTTCCGCTTACGTCGGTCCTTATAATAATCTTTCCTGCATTAAAGTTATAATTTAAAATAATCAAATTCAAAGCTATCG
This sequence comes from Monosporascus sp. 5C6A, assembly GCA_004155035.1. Classification (NCBI taxonomy): domain Eukaryota; kingdom Fungi; phylum Ascomycota; class Sordariomycetes; order Xylariales; genus Monosporascus; species Monosporascus sp. 5C6A. The sequence goes on from QJOB01000111.1 coordinate 56,795, forward strand.
TAAAGTTTTTTTTAAGATTTCTATCGCCAAATTTTAATTAAGGCTTATTTAAAAAGTGGTTTTTGCGGAATAATCGAGTTAAAAATTTAACCTTTAAAGTATAATATATAATAAGTATCCGGTAATAAACGGTAATATTATAAAAAGCGTTAATTTCCGTAACGTTTTTATACGGCTTAATTTTTAAAATTTTAATTACTTTGGTATTATTAGGTCGGCGACCATTCGATCCGTAAAGAAAACCGATTATAATAGCAATTTCTTGGTACCATTAAAACTTTACCATATTAATCGTGGTATTAACGAACTTAGAATTTAAAAAAATCTTATTTATGTTTATTTCTCCCTCGAGAAGACGTAACCGTGTATACACTTGGATAAAATAATAGATTGCTATCTAAATTCCTAGTTTCGCTATTTTTTTCCGTCTCGTAGGTGTTTTACTTTAAGGTGACTCCAGATTACCTAATCGTGCTTTTATCTACGTCAATTTTTTTCGGAATTCTGGAAGTTCCTTACGGTTTTAAGTAGTCGAGCAAATTAACGTTTGTAATCCTTTAACGTGCAATGTTCCAACAGCTGGATTTCGGAATTCTTTAACCCGTTGTTATTATCCGCTTGTAGTTTTACTAGCAATATTTTTGCGGAAATAAAATTATGCCGTATAAGCTATTCGGAAAATCGGTTATTTTTGTTTTGAAAATTTATGTGGTATCCGAAAATAAGAAGCCGAATTCGATTTTTTTATAAAAATTTTTCCAAATCGATAATAACGTCGACGGCCTTGGAAAATCCGGTATTTTTATTAAAATTAATTGTTGTAAGCGTAATAATTTCTACGTAAGCCTTCCTATTGCGAAAAACCGGCATTGTATATTAAGAGTTACGTAATATATTTTATTTAGCTGTTATTTTGATAGATAGAAACTTGAAAAGGTACTATAAAAACGATTAAGGTTAGAATTCCTAGCTCTAAAATTGGCGAAGGCTTGCAAATCTTTTTATGCGTTTTTAAGGTTTATTTTTAAAGTTTACCGTATAAAGTTATCGTTTGTAAAGCCTTTAAAAACCCTGTTAAACCGTGGTTAACGGGTATAAGATTTACCAAAGCCGAAGCTTGTCAGCAACCACTAGTCGGAATCGGAGTAAAGTACGAAACTAAAATATACAATCTATCCAAACCGTAAAAAACCATTTAAAGAGTTATCGTATTTAAAAATACTAGGTATAGTATCTATCGTGAAAATTAATCGTAATATAATTTCTGTATATTAACTTATTCTTATATTTCAGACTTGGATTTATATAATTACCTTATATTTATGTTTATTATGTATTTATAAACGAATCGTTAAATCTTAAAAAGAATTTCTGCCTTATTATATCTAGTTTTTAATCTTTTAATACTAACGTTGTTAACGAATAACCGGGTTACGTTAAGACTTAAATTATCTAAAATTCTTCCGATTACGCAACAGAAATAAGTTATAAAATTAATAAATCTTATAAATATAATGGTATACCTAAGAAACCTTAAAGGTATCGAAAACGTTATGTAATTTTTGCTAACCGGAATTAACGTAACCTAATCGTAATCGGAAAAGAAATTCATTAGGTTAACTAAAAAACACGTGGTATAATTAACTAAGAATTTGTCGTAATTTTCTAGCATTTATGTATTTCGTAACGTAACAACGTTTAACTTTATTGCGGAATTAATTAATTATAAGTTATTATTCTTTTTCTTTACAAAAAACTAAGTATTTTTATACGCGACATGAAATTATTTAAATATTTCTTTTTAAATCCGTATTCGTAATAGGTTAATTAGTTTATCTTTTATATTAACCAATACTTTAATACCCTTTATTTACTAAGTTTTATAAGGAACTATACAAATTTCGTAAGTAAGTACGATATATTTTATAACCCTTTCGTATTCATTTTAATATTAAATTAAAGTTACTTTCTTTTAAAACAATATCTTTTTAAAAAAGTCCTTTTTTACGCGGGTAAACTTATCGCCTACATAATTAAAAATAGTTTCGGCTCTTTTTTCGGTAAATCGGGTATTTCGAGGTATGTCGGAAAATTTAGGAAATAAGGCTGCTAATGGTATTCCAGGTTTATCGGGGCGTTTTTTCTTTTAATTAATAACTTCTTATATCTGCTTAAGTTCCTTAACTTTCTAATTTAGGTTTCCTAAAGGGATAGATCTATTAAGTAATATATTATTAATAAGGACGACTTTTTTCCATTTAGGCTTATATATAATGTTAATCTAAACGGTTTGCTTTTTGTTAATATAATTATGTATTTCCTTCCAATTAATGCCATAAATGGCATATGCCCGCTTTTTGTCAGTAAACTATCTTAAAATGGTATCGCCGGGCTTTAACTTATTTTTAATCGCGTTTTAAATATTAAAATAATTTTAATTAAAATAGGTGTTATTAATCGAAAAGACGTAAGGATTCGTAACGGGCTTATCGGTTTTTTCGTTCGTAAACTTATTTGCGTTAATAAAGCGATTTAGGATTTTACCGGTTGTTTTTTTTCTGGTTCCCTATCAATACGGATACTGCAATTAATTCGTCTGGCAGGTATTAATAGAATAATAATTTTTATAAGGCCGAATTTTAAAGTTTCTTTTATTACCTTAAGGTCCATATTTAAGGTTATTTTCGATTTAGCTATAAAATTTAATTTAAATATTAATAGTTATGTAATATGGTTATTATCGACAATAAATAACGGAATAATAATTAATCGGCTTGTTAGCTAAATAAATGCCTTAACAATACATTTAAATCGGGTCCTTTTTTAAAAGTTAAAGCTTATAAAGAACATTCGTATTTATTATATAATTAATCCGTACTTCTTAATATAAAACGCAATAATAACGTTCGATTTTACTTTAATATCAATTATGTTATTAATTAAGTTTTTGCCGTTTCCATAACTTATTTTAACTGCGAATCTAAATAACGGAATAATATATTCGGTTAGATTATAATATTATACAGATAAAACGTTAATTTTTTCTAACTTTCAGCTTTATATTTAATATTTATTGTTAAAATTTTAGGATTATTCTTTACTATTAACGGCTCGGAATTTCGAATCTCGGTTTCGATTATTTTAATCGTCTTTTTGCTAACACGACCGAATACCTTTAAAATCTTAATAGCTATGAAATTCTTAAAAGCCTTATTAAAATCCGGGCAGACCTTAATTAATTCGAACCAAGTAATTTTGAACCTTTTTTAACGTTTTCTTTAATCTTCCTTTCTTAAAACTTAATTACGTATTTATTAATTAGATTACCGTAATTCAGTTCGTTGTCGGTTTGGATACTAGCTTCCATATTTGTAAATAAAGAACTTTTATATATAATATCGTCGTTACTAACCTTAATTCTTTTAATAATTTTATCGATTTTTTCCTTTTTTCCGGTATACTTAGCTATTATAACGTTAATAAGGATATCGGGTTAATTAAAGTCGTCGACCTTTAAAATACGGATTTCTTCTAGGTATCGGTTTTTTTAATTTTAATAAAATTATTCCATAACTAGTTACGTAAAGATATTTTTTTATAAAAAGGCATTTCGTTATTTATAATAAATAGGTTTTATTAATCTTAATAACGTAGCTTTAATTATTATTAATTTTCGGTTACTTTAGAATTTTCGTAAAATAAAGCAAATCTAAGGTATTCCTTTATGTATTATTAAATTCGGCACCGGTTTTTTATTATCGATACTTTCGAAAAGGTTTTGTCGGCGATTAAAATATTACATCTTATCTTTAAATTGCTTGGAAAAACTTAGGAAATTATAAATCCATTTAAACATTTTCTTCTAAATCAGTATTCGTTTATTAATTGCCTAATATTTAAGGGTTATCGGAAACTATATTATGCTTAACTTAATACGATTATCAGGTTTTTAAAGTAAATAATCGCACTGTTATCGTCGAAATAAATTAATTTAATATTTTCCATGTTAAAAAATAATTTATACTTATATATTAAATGTTTAAGCTTTAAGTAAAACTAACAAGTACCGGAGTTAAAATTACCTAATCGGTTTTTACGGTTTCCGTAGCCGTCTCGATTATTACGGTAATTACCGCGATAACCTTTTTAATTACGGTAATAATTATTTCGTTTAAATTCGTTTAGCTGGAAATTAACTAACGACACAAATAAGCTCGCAAGCCGGACAAGCTCGCGAGCCGTTTTTGGGCACCTTGCAACAACAAATTCAAAGTAATCAACCATAACACATTAAATCAATTCCAATTAATCGGATTCTTTTTTGCTAGACGTATCTACAGCTTTTTCACAAGTACGCGTATTATGTCCGGGCTTGCCGCAAACGCCATACTTCCGTTCCTTCGTTTCAACCTTTTTACGACGACTGCTTCCAGCTACTGTTGGCTGCATTTTTTTACTAACCCTTTCCTTTTCGGCCAAAAAAACTTGTCCTTTTTGTATAGTAAGTATTTCTTCTTTTTAAAGACGTTTATTTTTGGTTTTCCGACGTTTGCTTAAGATATGGTTAATTTTGCGCAATTGGGCGTTTTTTTTTTTCCGAAAAAAAGCAACTTTATACAAAAATAATAAGTTACTTTTTATCAAAAAATCAACCGATTTAATAACCCTTGTTAACAAAATACCTTAATAATTTCCAATCTTTTTTTGCAAGTAACGTCCTTGCCTCGTTATTTCTTTGATATTCCTAGGGGTTTTCGCAGGCGGGGAACGAATAAAACCGACGGAGGTTAACGGGGAAATAATCGGCGTAGGTACAACCGGAGGAATTTCCAATTCGGAAAGAACGTTATTAGGATCGAATAAAACAAGACCAGCTTTTGCAAATCCAGATTTGATATTATTAAACGTCATAGCAACTTAGAACGCGTTATAAAAGCCGGCGAGAAAATCTTTTTTGGCAATATGGGTATGATAGCATCGCATTAAATCTTCGATATACCGCGAATAAGCGCGTTTTAAAATAAAAAAACAAAATACGTCAAAAATTTGAAGCCAATAAAAGGAATACGCGGGCATACAAAAAGTAATAATGTCGTAATTGGCGCAATATTTTTCAAATTCCATTAAATAATGGCTTTCGTGGCCGTCGAGGATAAGGAAACGTTTCGAACTTTTCGTACACGTCCAAATATATTTATTAAAATGCTGGATCCATTTTAAATCTAATTTATTTATTATCCAGCCATTATTACTTAAACTAACCTTTTAATCGGCTAATAATAAGTTATCGCGGTACCAAAACCCAAAGTGATTTTTTCCCGCTATAATAATAAATGGGAATATAGCCCAACTTTGGAAATTAACAACCTGAATAACTGTAACCTATTCCTTATTCCCTTATTGGGCTTATTTAGGTTTTCTACGTCTTTTAATATTAATAATTACCATATTCGTTATTATAAAAAGCCCCATTAAAAATCCCGTCTCGTCGAAGTTATAAATATCCTTTTCTGCGATGCCGTATTTTGCGATAGTAACCCGGATAAGCTCGAACCATTTGCGAAATGTTTCTGGATTTTCGCATAGGACCCGTTAATAATCGATCTTCCGATTTAGACGCATTTGGAATTTCTTTTGCCGTCTAACAAAATTCGAAGCCTATTTAATTCCAACGCGCCCTGCAACGCGTTAGGTAAGCAGTATATTAGCTATATCTTTAACGTACTAAAACCGGACAGGAAACGCTCGCGTATCTAGGTTAAGGATTCTTTCGATAATAAATTTCTTTTCGGTCGCCGTCAATTTTCGAAAATAAGGGATAATATCGGTTCGGGCGCATCGTTCGTAATAACGGGCTTTTAATATAGATTCGGGAATGTCGTATATCGAATGTAACTTTTTAAAACTAAATTTCGGGTTTTGCTTTTTCGCCTAAATAACTAAATTCATTCTAGATTCTTTTATAAGGCGCTCCATGTTGTGATGTTGAAAAATTAATAATTGAAGTTAAGTAATTGAGATATTAAGAAAATTAGCTCGCGAACTTGTCCGGCTCGCGAGCTTATCTGTGACGTTACATTAATTAATAAGTCGGCACCATAATTGCAAACCTATAAAGATTTTTATTCTGGCGGAACATAATATTAAAAAGCTTTAACGGTTACGTTTTTATATCTTATCTTTTTCTTAAAAGCCTTTAAATTCTAAATTTATTAAACTTAAGTAATTTTTAACTTTTATAATATATTCGTAATTTCGGATACCTAATTAAGCTAGTTCGATACCGTATATCTAAATCCAAAACTTCCTTATTGCCGCGTTAAATACTGACGGTTTTCCTTAATTTGGTTAATATCAAAACGGATTCCTTTTTATTATTTACTTCGGCCTTTATATTATATTAAATCTGACTTATTAAGAACCCAGTTTTCAATTAATATATAGGCATTATCGTAAAATGTCGCATAGAAATCTTTAAACTTTATAAAGAAATTATTAAAAACCCCTTTTAAATAATTAACGAATAATCTTTTCAATAAGTTCTTAATATGTTCGTTTTTAATAACCGTTTTACTTTTTCGTTTAACTTTTTCCGAAATATTACGGATTTTAATAATATATTCCAAATAATACTTATAAACGTAATTAGGCATAAAACGTTAAACTTATTTCGTTAAAATTCTTAATTAATTCTTAACAATCCGAATTTATTTAAGGTTTTACAACTTAAAGGTTTTTAAAATAATATCAATAGCAGTATCTTATTTAATAATTCCGTTGATAACGGCTTTTATTCGATGTTTTATGTTAAAACTATCCGTTTAATAAGGTAATTCGGCAATGATTTTAATTTTTTTAAGCCTAAAGTTTTTAAATAATCGGTAACCATTTTTAATCGGTAATTCCATTACTTAAAAAACGAAAATCCGGATAAATTAACGAATTCGGAAAAACTATAAAAGATATAATTTTATTTATAATATCTGTTAAAAAACCGTAATTTATTTAATTAATAAATCCGTATGGTATAATATTCGGTATAAATTAAGTAAATTTAATAAATAATTCCGAAAAAACTTAAATTTAAAAAACTTTTATTTTTAAATATTTTAACAATAATCCTAAAAACCTTTTAAATTTTAATAAACTTTAAAAATCCGATCGGGCTGCTTAAAAGCTTTATTTCGTTAACCTTACTTTTTTTTATATATTTATTAATCGGTATTAAATAATAATATCTAACGTTAAATTATGGTTTTTTCTAAAAATAAGAAACTTAAATATTAATAATAAACCGTATTGCTTAACCGAAATAATAATCTTTAAAAACTTTAACGGCTTTTTAATAAACCGATTAAAACCCGGTTTAAAAATCTAATTAAAAACCGGTAATTTAATATTATCGTAATTTAAATTTTCTTTTGTTTTATTAAGTACTTAAACATAAAGTAAATAATTATACGTATCGATTTTTTTAATTATAATCCTCGATTCTATTATTACGAAAGAAAAATTAAAAAGCTTCCTTTTTTACGGTTCAAATAAGCCGATTTCTTCCGATTAATACGGTACCGTTTTTCCGGGTTCAACTAAGTTATTTTTAATCGAAAAACCAATATTTCCATCGTTAACTTAACCGTTTTAACGCTTAAGTTAATTACAAATAACGAATTCCAAAAAAGCTACTTAACAATTCCTATATTAAATATTATTTAATTAATAAAAAGCAAATTTAAATAACATTATAAAGTAACTTTATTGTATTTTTTTATCGCGTTAAAAAACATTTTTCCCATTTTGTAATTTTCGCCTTATAACTAAAATACGTAACTCCATAACCTTATTCCTTTTTCTGTTAATATTCGCAATTCGCTCCATATCGTTAATCTTATCGTTGCTTCATAACCTTAATTTTTTAATTCCGAATAACTACGTTACTAAAAAATTTATTATCTAAATTACGTAATCGGTTTAAAATTAATTAATTAAACCAAACTTTAAAACCGATACTTTCGTTTCTTATTTATCTGCCGTTACGCAAGTAAAACTTTATCTTATTATAAAATATCGTATCGTTTCAACTTAGCAATTTTCCTTTTAATCGATTATAAACAAAGTTAACGGCGTTATTATTAATATTTAATCGTTTGTAAATTCGTAAATATCTTAAGTTACCATAATTACAATCGTTATATTATCGTACCTTTTAATTAGAATTTTATCCCTTCCGTTTACCAATTCCGGAAACCGGAACTGCCTTGGCAGTTAATTAAAGCTAATTTCTTTACTAAAGATATTAAATAAATTGGGACAGGATAATTAGGTTTTAATTAATACATAATTGCAAAGAATGTTTTCATATATATGCTTAATAATAAGTTTAAACGCAATTTGTATTATATGATATTAAGACTATAATGAAATCTGATGATAGGGTTACGCCCAGCGAAAATGAACCTTTAGAAATACATACGCAATATAAAACTACTGATCATCCGAGCCCAGACCTAAGTCCCGGCATACTGCCCCATTTCAATATTTTTAAAATGTTAAGATAGATGTGGTAAAAAAAAGTATTAATAGGAAAAAGGGAAGAGGGTTACTAGAACAACGGCGGGGTAGACGCGTTAGGCCTATTATTTATATATATATAGCCTAAACCTTTTCCTATTTACTTTTAAAAGTAATAAAAGCAACGGAAACAACTAAGATTAATTTAAAAAAACAATGGTACTCCGAATTACAAACTCGTATCTTTATATAAAAACATTTTCGGGCCTGTTTATTAGCAATTTAACCGTTAATTAATACCCGGAACTAGTCATTTTATACGCAATCGAAAATAGCCATTAAGGGGTTATTAACGCGGAAAGCGTACGTACGCGTTAGAAGTGCCGTAAAGGTTCTGTAAAAGGTTGATCGGCAAAGAAGTTACGAAGTTAAGGCCTTATTGGTATTAATAAAATTAGAATAACGTACAAAACGCAAATACATTGTCGTTTTCGATTTGTCGAATTTAAAATATTATCGAAATATACTGGTTTAAATCGGCGTTAATAAAATTGAACCGAGGTTTAGAACATAGCTGCGTCGGCGTTATTTAATTCGGCAAGTTACAAAATACTGGCGAAAAGTTATTAATATAAAAGAATTACTTAAAAGAACGAAAAAAACTACCAAAAAAAACTAGGAAACTTAAAGCATATCGGCAATAACACGACAGCGAAATCGTCGCTGTCGACGGCTACCTTCTTAAACTAAAATGCTTCCAGCTTGAAACTGCTAAAACAAAAGGGCTTACGGGCAAAAGCAATTAATAAATATAAAAAACGGTGTTTTAAATAACTCTTAACGTTTTCGGCTATACCGGCGGTAATTCTGACCGTTTTACGTCGGTAAACGAAGCCCGAATAATTACGAATTCTATTATTAATATTAAAAAAGGTCGCATAATTGTTATTTCTAGTTTTATAAAAGGAACTCTAATATTTCGGGGTTTGGAAAAAACGTATAACAGCAAAAATATCGACGAGTAATTCGACTTTTAGATTTAGCTCCAGTTTTCAATTGAAATGCCAAGAAAAATTTGGCTTTTAATTACGTTGTCGAATTTTAATATTTTATTTGACGTACCGGCGAAGCTATTCTGGTTATCATCGAAACTTAACAAATTATTATATTTCTTAATTCATTTTGCAATAATAAAGATATCGAAACATAGGTATCACGTATTTAAAAAACGTTCCCGCTTTAATTAATTTAGCTCGCCAATGTCGTCGTCGATTATATTACCGAATTTGGAAATAGAAGTTACAAAAAGTAATTAGTACAAAATTACCTCACTAACAACAACCGAAATAAGAGGCTATATTAAAACAAAAAGAAATAAACCACTTTATTACAAATTTTCAAAAATAGGGTTCTATAAAGACAGATTACCGTAAAAAACGACGGAAAAGATAAAAACTAGATTTATTAAAATAAACCCTGTGTTATCTCGGATAGTTTAAAACACCTGTACAATTAGCTTTTTAAAAGCACCAGGTAAATTATTAAGGCAAAAAAAAAACGTTTAAACGAAAACCTAAAGCATGAAAGGGTTCTAATAAAATTTAAACGGAATCCTAAAAAGCTGAAAAGTATCGATAAAATCTAAATAGCCTCGGCGGTAATAAAAGTCCCTTTAGGTATAAAGGTATATTAAAATAGATATAATACAAGGAATTGTTAATAAAAAAGAGGTTATTAAAATAACGGTAAAGTAAGCGCGTTAAGCCTATTATTTATATATACGTAATCTAAACCTTTTACTTTTTATTTTCAAAAGTAACAAAAGCAACGAAAGCAATCAAGATCAATTAAAAAACAATAACGGTACCCCGAATCGCAAACCCGTATTTTTATATAAGGTTTACCATATAAAGTTATATCTAATCTTATCGAACCGTAAAGCTAGCAGGCATAGACTTTATAAAAGTCGAAGCTTATCGGCAATTATATATTTTTTGAATTTAAAATAAGGTAAGGAACTAAGGTGTATAATCTATCCTAACCGTAAAACCTATTTAATCAGTTATCGTATTCGAAGATACTGGGTATAATATATATTATACAAATTATATCGCGTAATAATTTTCTGTATATTGGCTGAGCCTGGGAAATAAAGCATAGACTTACTTAAGTGTTACGGCACGAGAACAAGAGACGTAGCCATCACACCACCAAAAGTGGAACGTTGTCAGCTCGAGCACTGACCGCCTTGTTCTGCCCTATATACCCACTAGGTGCCACTTAGTACTATGACATTAAGCTTGCATTATTACGTTTTGCAATATTGATAATAACTTTAACAAATTGATTACCTTTAACAATAAGTTACAATAATGTTTTAAAATGTTATAATATAACCTGTTAATTAAATATATAGCGTTAATAGAATTTTTTAAGTTAAACGAATACCTGTTAAATATTATATTTAAATATACTATATAGTTTTTCGTTAATATAATAAGTAATGGGTTAATTAATAAAATTAAACAAGTTCTTTTTAAATATTTCTATATATTAATTACTAAGTTTCTTTTATTCTATTGCAAATCAGTAATTTAAATAATCTCTTTTATTTTATTAAACTTTTTTTAAAGTTTTGTTATTAAAAAATAACGTATATATATTTAAATATCTCGGCTTCAAGATCTTATTAACGAAATCTATTCAAGCGGCTTCGTTTTTAGTTTTGAAAAGTATAGTCTAAAGGATTTCGTGTTCGAATTCGGTTTAAATGATTTCACTTTTAAAAAATTCGTTTTCCGTACTTCCAACAACGCTTCCCATGTCTCTATTAATATCTGTAACATTGTTGGTTTCGAACTTTTCAAAATTCTTAGTTTCTTAAATAATTTCCTATTGTTTATCTTTATTTTCTTTTTTCGGAACAAATTTTGTTATAGTGATTTATTTATTAATAATTACTTTATAAATATTATAATCGCAGATATTAAAAAAAATTAGATTTTTTTCGACAAGTTTTATTATTTTTAAAATTAAGTTATACGGGTTTCCCAAAACTATCGAAAGATTAACTCCGGGAAATATTTCGAAATATTTATTCGCAGTTTCGTCAATTCGAGTTAACTTTTTTTTTAATGTATAGAGTTAAGTAACTTAAAAAGGATTCGGCTAAAATAGCCGGGTTTCCGTAATATAAAACGTAAACAAAAAATAAAGCTTTTAAAAGAATTTACAAAGTTTATTTTTTTATAATTATAATTATTATAATAGTATTGTTAAATGGTTACATGCCTTTTAAATAGGCCCATATAAAAAAGGTACGTAATTCAAAAGCTAAATAGGGCCCCAACACTCTGATTCGAAACGACTATAGCTTTTAATACGCATAGAATTTCAATATCTTAGGGACATAACGAATACCGCTGACATATATTATATAATCGATCCCCTTTCGAGACCTATATATTCCAGCGCAAGCTCCCGTTGCTACGTACATATTCCATACCATAAAGGTATAACATTCTTACTCGGTGTTGCGAATAAAAGACGATAATGGCTGAGTGCGCTTTGTCTTCGCTAACGTGGGACCCAACCTCGTTTATCTAGTGCAAGAGAAGGGAGGGCCTGCTAGAGCGCGCCTGTTTATATTCTCCCCTCATCAGTACGAGGGCATGGGATTGAAAAGGATTACTGCCGTTTCTCGATGGTCCTTCCCGCGTTCGACTTCAATCTGGCCCTCCATCCGCTTTCGGAAGTCTAACTATCGCAAAAGCATCAGGACTGGTCTTCGCTATTATATACTTTGGTGTAGGAACGACGGAAGCATACGTGTCTAGACGTATACTTTAGGAGCTCCCTCAAAGACATGTCGTATGGTGATTCCAACTCGCAGCTAAGCAAGCACAACTTCCACGCCCTGAGGAAAGAATACCCCCTGCCAGTATATTCCGTCGTCCCCAGAAGTTCATGCTTGAATAGCCACTTCGACATAGGCTCTCTAGTAATACAAATAGTCATATGTACGAACATGCTATGAGGTCAGAACTTGCGTAGAACACGGATTATACCAAGATGCAGGGTGAAAGTAAACTGCCTTCTATAACATTGCCGTTGGGATTCCGGCCCGAGCTAGGCACTGGGGGTATATTTACATCAGAAAACGGCCAAAGACAATACAGCGAAGCAACCTAACGCCCGCTCGCCAGCAGCCTCTCAGAGACAACGTCAGCCTTACTCGTCGTCAAGAAACCGACTAGCTATCTGACCAAAGACGGGAACCTCAAATCTACAGGAAGGTCAGTTCTCGCCTAATGCATGCAGCGGCCTTGAAGCCATGCATGTGGGATGCCTAAGGACTCACCTATCGAGCGTGTCGGCGTCCCTATAAGCCCTCATTGCCAGCCACACCATTAGACATAGATCGGCAATGAAGAGGACCCAGCTGAGGAAGGTGGACCCGGAGAAGATGAGATGCAGGATGAACAACGCAGTGAAGATGAGACTCGACTGCCAAGCATGAAACCTGACGCACGCCTCAGGTTAGCCGCGATTCTCGCCCGGCGTGGCTCACCAGGAGCATGACCCGTAACCTAGCTACGCCATAGACACGATCCCCCAAATCCTCGATGAACGACAAGAACAGAGCTGACACGCGTGACCTAGCTGGGCGGCCGCAACCAACCACAGACTCACCTCACGAAATCGCTATTCCGCTCTAATATCAAAAGCAGGATGGCGCCGAGGGGCGGAAACGCGAGATAGGCGAGGCATGCCTCATAGTCGAGCCGTATGCCGAGACTCGTATCGAACTCGCTGACACCGTCGCGGTAGTAGCCGTAGCCCGCGCCCGTGCCCGCGCCCGCGCCGCCACCCTCGACGGCGGCAGCGGGCGCGGGAGAGTGGTACCCGCCGGGGGCAAGGTTGCTGGACTGCCACGAGCGCTGGGGCTGAGGGTGCTGCAGAGGTGGCGGGGAGGCGAAGCCGCGCTGTTGCTGGTGTTGGTAGTATTGCGCTGGCGAGTACGGCCGGCGGTCGAGCGAGGCGCGCGGGGAGTTCGTGGCGGAAGGCGGCGAGAAGGGACGGCTGTGCTCCGGTGGGGAGGACTGGTAGGGCGCGAAGTCCATCTCTGTCCTCGTTGTGTCCGTGTGCGTGTGTGGAGGAAACGTGGGTTGGTTTGGTGGTATATGGCCCGAGAGGATTGGGCTTCATCAACGGAGAGTCCAACTATCTGTAGATAAAGACAGACAGTAACTACAGTTAAGCTTCTCAGAGGAATCGAAGCTGGCGCCGCTATCGTGCAGCTGTCATAAGGCGCGTGGGCTGCGTGGATGAGGCGTAGCCTATGAGGTAATGGCCTAGTTTCAAGATACCCCCAAACCCGATGCAAGGGGAAGAGTTTGGCTGAGGCTGAGGCTGAGGCGAAGGGGTCGGGCGGATATTCTAGCGTGTCTCTGATTGGATTTAGCGATATGCAGGGTCCCAGTTTAGCGCCTGCCCCCCTGAACAGCACCCACTGCACACAGCACCTACCCAGGTACCTACCCAGGTGCATACATTTGATAGGTAAGAGTTACTTCAAGATACATCGTCCTTTGACTGCTGAACAAGTTGTATTGCAATATGAATACCTTTTCTATTTCTTATACTTACTCGAGTTATACTAGTATGGAGTGGGGAGAAGGGCTTCCGTCCGCAGCCCATCAAAAGACCCCTATTACAGGTAACACATACAGCCGCTAGAGGATCACCAAACCCGAGAGCATAGAACAGGACGGCATTCGGTCAGCTGAATGAGATGATGCATTCTCGCGAGGTAGTCCATTTATACAAATTTTTGCAGAGTACGTGATACACTTTCCCCACCCATCATGCGCTCCGCTCCACCTCCTTCTTACCCACGTTAGCCTCCTCGTCAAGTTGGGTCCTCCTGCCTTCCAACGCCAGCCACAGGCCCTTGCTCCCGCCCTCGAGCGCGGTCGTGAGACCGAGGCCGGCGCTCTGCAGCATGGCGACGAGCTGGGCCCGGAGGCCGTCGAGCCCACCCTCGATGCCGCCGACCCAGTTGACGCCGTCTCGGTCGAACACCCTACCTTCTATCCGAGAACCGACGAGGATCAGCTTCTGCACCCCACTCTGGAATGTGGGCTCGTAGTAGCTCGGGTTCTTTTTGCGCGTGGGCGCCGGGAACTGCGGCGGCGATGGCGCCAGCACCCTGATCACGGCCGCCAGGTGTGCCGGCGACACGGCCGGGAAGGTGACGGCGGCCACCGGCCCCACCATCAGCGGGCTTATCTGCGCGTAGACGGTCGCCGGGTCGTCCACGGGCGCCTGCTTGATAGCCTCGTACGCCGTGGCCGACAAATCATGCGTGTACGCGTTGAACCTGTCAGTCTGGGCGCCGGCGTCGAAGAACTCGGTGATCTTCAGAGCGACGTCGAATATGCGTGTCCGCAGAACCTGCAGCTCTATTGCCGGGGAGATATCTACGGGGATCTCGCCGTTGGGCCCGGCGATGGGGGGTGGGACCTGAGCCAGGGCCGTTCGGAGTTCTCGCCGTATGGCCGCCCATTCTGGGGCCGTGAGATTGTTGTGTTGGAAGAATAATACCAGCGGTGTCGATCGGAGAAGCGCCGTGTATGAGCGCAAGAGCTGTGATTTTCTTATCTCTGGCCGTCGCGCACTCGGCGGCTGAGTTGGCGGAATGTAGTCGTCAGGTAACCTCAGAGATCCAAGGGGTATCTGAGGTATGGGGCCGGCACCGGACGTGGTGGCTGTCGCATAATCCCTGGGCGCTGAGCTTGCTGCGCCTAAGGCGGAATTCTGAAGGATTCGTCGCTCGGCAGCGGGACTCGCGCTCTGAGACGTCGCTGTCTGCTTTATGGCTCTTCTGACGCTGGTTCGCGCCGTCGAACCATTGATCCGCAGCGGCATGATTGCGTTGATACTGAAGCCGCCCTCACCGAGGCACGGCTTATTCCAACGAATATTGAGCCGTTGTGTCGCGAGCTTCCCGGATCTCAACAAAACCGGCGACACCTTCGGAGCTTGATATTGTGTAATTTACTGCTACGGAGGCCTGCGCACTAATCGTACCGGCATTCTTTTATCCGATATCTACATATGTAGCTAGATATAAGATTCTGCTACTGGCCACCGCCCCAATTGTAGGTTCAGAGGCAGGGGGAACCTAGCACGCTCTTGACAAAATAGTTGGGACACCCCACCTCCTTACACTCCGGCACCCAATATAACAACTCTAATTATTTATACGTAATTTATCCCAGAAAAATCGCAAAAGTATATGGATATGTTTATTAAAACCTCCGGCTTCTGGTTTTTATGAGACTGGCAGAAAAGTATTATCATCCTCGATGCATTATGAAGTTAAATGTAATTGATATAGGAGGATATTAACGAAACTGGGCGCGTTTTAGTGTGGGATCTGAGGGTGTCCTAGCTATTTTGTCAAGAGCCTGCCTAGCAAGCCCTGTGACGGCTGCCCCTCCATGCTATGTAATGACTGCTATGTACAGTAAGCGCCGCGATGGCGGGGCATTGGGACAGCTGGAGCTTCTGGTCCATACATACTTACAATACAATAGTTATCACGAATGGAACGTGACTCGCCCGGTAACCTTGGAACTCGTACTCCAACCTCAAGTAGGGCCAATGAGCCCATATGCTCAGCTGATTGACGCATCTCTAACTTAATATTACCCTTTCTCACCATCCCCCACCAATTGATTGATTCCCTGTGAAACCCTGTCCGTCCAATGTCTCATGAACAGCCGAATTCGATAGCTCTCCAGGACGGCAGCACAGTCCTCATCGACATCCGGCCCTTGCTACAGCGCCTCTGGCCCGACCCGGCCAAGGAGAACGTGACGGCGCAGGAGATCGCGCAGGCTATCGCCCTCATCTTCTCCAACGAGCTGAGCCCCGTGCAGACAGGCTCGCTGCTCACGGCCCTCCACTTCACCGGATGGGACCACCGCGCTGACGTCCTGGCCGAGGCCTCGGCCGCGATGCGCCGCGCCGCCGCCAAGATCGACTTCGAGAGTCTGAAGGCCGTCGTGGCGCAAAGGGGACGCGCCGAAGGGAAGTACAACGGCGGGTTGGTAGGTTCTTCTCCGAGCTGGCTCCCCTCACGCCGGTCGCATGTCGCATCATGCAATGCGAAACCTCAAGAGCTCCTCTTGACACCTGCTGACCCGTTCTTGCTACGCATTTCCAGTGCGACATCGTAGGGACGGGAGGCGACTCCCACAACACGTTCAACATCTCGACAACGTCCTCGATTCTCGCCTCATCGTTCCTGCTGGTCGCGAAGCACGGGAACCGCGCTTCGACGTCCAAGTCCGGGTCAGCGGACCTGCTGATGTCGGTGCAGCCGCAGCCCGCGCAGCTGCCTCGCATCAAGCCCTCGACGATCGCGGACGTCTACGCGCGCACCAACTACGCCTTCCTCTTCGCGCCCGTGTTCCACCCGGGGATGCGGTACGTGGCGCCGATCCGGCGCGAGCTGGGCTGGCGCACCATCTTCAACCTGCTGGGCCCCCTGAGCAACCCGGTCGACGACGCCATCGAGGCACGAATGCTGGGCGTGGCGCGCGACGACCTGGGCCCCGTCTTCGCCGAGGCCCTGCGCATGTCGGGCGCGCGCAAGGGGCTCGTGGTGTGCGGCCGGGAGCAGCTCGACGAGATCTCGTGCGCGGGGCCGACGCTGTGCTGGCAGCTCGTCGAGGAGGAGGACCCGTCCTCCCCAGACAAAGACAAGATATCGATCCAACATTTCGAGCTGACGCCCGCCGACTTCGGGCTCTCGGTGCACCCCCTCTCCACCGTCTCCCCGGGGAAGGAGCCGCGCGAGAACGCCGAGATCCTGCGCCGCATCCTGCGGGGCGAGCTGCCACCCAACGACCCGATCCTTGAGTTCGTACTCATGAACACAGCGGCACTGTTCGTTGTGTCGGGTGTCTGCGAGGCCGAGACCAGCAGCATGGGGTCCGGCGACGATGGGCAAGTCGTCAGGGAGAGGGGGCCCGGCGGACAGCGGTGGAAGGAGGGCGTCCGGAGGGCACGGTGGGCCATAGCCACCGGCGAGGCCTGGAGGCAGTGGAGTGAGTTTGTGAATGTTACCAATGAGCTTCCTGCTTGAGGCTCTACCTGCTCTACTCGGTAAGGTTAAAGGGAGTTGATGTTGGCAGCGAGCGATGTCTGTCTGGGTCCACGGGTTCTATTATGGGTCATCGGTGCATCGGAGAGGTATGTGGATAGATAACAACTACTACGGAGACGGGGATAAGGGTTATGATTTATCAGAAGGGGAATAGAGACCAGGACATACTTGGCCAAGAACACGTGCTTTTCAGGGGGTGACCGGTATGGAAACGCTAAACACGCCAGCGGAGTAGCTCAAGGGAAAGGTTGGCACCATCTGTTTCGATGGATATGGTCGCAGGTGACTCTGTAGCTAGCCAGCATCTATATACATGTAGGTCAGGCTATGGCATGAGAAGAGTTCCAAAATTCTTGATGACTATGCCGACGTCGACAAAACTGCCTAAAGTCATGCTATACGTTGCTTTCTTGCTCCATAGCGCCCCCTGTTCTTAGGGCTCTTAATCATGTCCCCCATCCTAAGCCACTATTGTGTTGTGCTCAGGCCGCCCCGGTTACCCTTACCGCGTCTTCTACCGTGTGAATAGTCCCCACGGCCCCGAGCACCACGACCACCGCGACCCCGTCCCCGGCCACGACCGTGACCTCTGCTATTCGGTCTCTTCGATAGAGGTTCTCCCAAAGACACTGGCCCTCCCCTGGACGGCGGCCTTCCTGCCGTAGACGACGTGTCAAGCTCTGCGGTTTCGATAGACGCTGCATCCGGCTCTCCCGCTTCCTACCTCGAGAGTACGGCGCGGACCGAGCCCTTGATGACGGGCTTACCGTCCAGGACGCGCTCGCCGATCTTCGTGTCGGCCCCGCTGCCGACTTCGAGCCATCTCGCTAGCAGCTCGTTGCTCTCCTTGGGCTTGACGGAGTCGTCGCGGGTACCGACCGTGATGTGCGGGACCTTGTTAACGCAGGCCCACTTTGCATCCTCGTCCAATATACGCACCACGATGGCCATGATGCGGTCGTCGAAGACAACGCGCTCTAGCTGCACGTCGCATTCATCGAGCTTACCGTCCGGCGACTGATCATTGGCCTGAAGAGCCGTGTATCGCGCCCACAGCTCCGGGTTTTCCTTAGCCGCGGCGCGGTGCATCAGGGTGACGTGAAACAGGTTCTGCACGCGACGTGTGCCTTGTAACTGCCGATAGAAACGCTGTGTCTCTGGATCTGTGCCCTTAAAAGCGGCATCGAGAGCTGTCGTGATATCCTTAGCTGGCACGGAGATAGACATATACTCTAAGCCCCTGCTCTTAGGCACTGCTGAAGCCGACTGGCTGCTCTCGTTATTTTTCTTTTGCTTGTCCTTCTTACCGCCACGGTCGGGGATGGTGTGGCGGATGTTGGGCGTGTAATCCTCAATGGCGGCCTTGACGGCCTCGTCCATATCCTCGGCGCTCGGGAGCTTGGCAATCAGCGAGGGATACGCCTTGTGTAGCTCTTTAACCACGGTTTCCAGGTTAGCTCGACTGTCTTGGGTGGCATCTAGGTCGATGATTAGGTCGAACGCATCGTCAGGCGCACGCTCCGGGTCGCACGGCTGGAATCGGTGTATGAAGTTCTCCATGATCCCTATAACCTTGGATTCGTCCGTCTGAGCTTGGATGGTCTGATGGTTGTCGCCTCGTTTCAAAACGCGCTCCCGTGTCACCCTTCGAACCTCGTCGATATCACCGTGCGCGAAGTTCAGAGCCACCACCCGAATATCCTTGTGTTGAGTTTTTAGATCCGTAATGATCTGTTCCCGTTCTCTGCGCTCGGAGTTGTTGCGATCCGAGATGACAACGGGGTGCTCCAATAACTTGCCCATGACCTGCGAAACCATTTGCTTCGGACGCTGCTTACCCTGTATGTTGTCATTCTGCACCAGACCCCAGCCGAAGAGATGGGTCAGCGCGAGTCCGACAGTCGTCTTCCCACAGCCGATGGTCGCGATGGGCGCGAGCACGACATCTCGGGCGACGGATTGACCACCGCCGCCGGACTCATTTTCAAGGTTGGCGGCTTCAGAACCCTTCATGTGTTTGTATGCGAGGAAGTCGTCGCGCAGGGAGATAATGCCGTGATTTCGAGTGTATAGCGTGGCGAGTTTTGGGTCCGCAAGGAGTCTGTTGCGGGCGTACTGCAGATACTCCTCGGTAATCTTAATATGCTTCTTGTACTTCGGAGGCTTGCCGGCTATAATGGCTTTGGTACACTCGCGCCATTGACGGTACATCAGGTATGGCTCTTCGAACTTGTACTTGAAGAACCAGTCCACGAAGGGCACTCGCGCCGGATCAGGAGACATCCTGCATCGGATGACAAATCCCTCAACATCTCGACCTTCATGGGCGCCCGTCTCAGCAACTCCCTCGAGAAATGACTTGACAGTGTTGACGTCGTCAAATACTTGGAGTCCGACCTTGCGAAAGCCCCACTCGTCGGCGAACTTCTGGACTTGGTCGCTAGGGTAGGTCATGAACTCGGGAATGTTGACATTGATGCCATGGAGATAGAGACCAGCTTTCTCTGGACCGTAGGCCAGAATGTGCTCCTCAAACGAGTCATCACAGAGCTCAGCCACAGCGGTGACGTTCCGCTGTCTCAGCTCTCTAGCGAGGTCTTCCCTGGTCTTGCCTATGTTGGCCAGCTGCGAGTCAACCCATCTCTCTCCAGCGCTAGCATGGCTGACCTCAACATCACTACGGTCTCCAGTCGAATGCTTGCTGCACACGAGGAGAGTGCCATCTTCCAAACCACTAATGAAGATGATGCACCCGTTTTCCTTCAACGTCAGTTCGTATGGGCCTTGGGTATTCTTGAGAATGTTGCTCCATTGTGTCTCGGACACCTCGTCGACGTTGAAGAACTTGTCGTAACCACGGACTACAATTTCCGGTTCATTGCGGCGGTTCCTCGTGGTGAATAGACCCCGAGCATAGGTAGGAAGATTTGGCTTCTTGTAATCCCAATCATTAAATTTCCAAGAGTCGACAGTGACGCCATCGGGCGACCCTTTAACGGGGAACGTGGACTTCCTGGCCCTGAAGCCTTTACCAGTCTTGGACTTCCCATCGCTGAGGCCTCTGACGAGGTTGGCGACCTCCTGTACGTCTTGGCTGCAGTAAGGTACCTTGGAAGAAGCCATCACGAGCTGCTGTGTGTTCGCCGTAGATGATATGTGAGATGGAATGCAGCAGGAATGGAACCCTGACCCGACTGTGGGCCGAAGAGGGTTGCCGACTCTGGGACGGGTGGTCTTCTGAAGAGTGCAGAGAGGTACGCGGATGAGGGAGGATGTTGAAGGGGTACTTAAAGAAAAAGACGAAGAGTACGGAGAGAATATGGGTAGTAACAGCCTCAACAGACGGGTCGTAGCTACCTCGAGTTGGTGATGTACGAAGCTATGTATCACTGATATCCGCTTTGTTCTGAGCATCGAAATTGTTCCCCCTTCTCGTATCCCTACCCAGGCAAGTGCGTGTTGGGTATGTACGGATTGTTCTGATCTGAAGAACCCCCTTTTTGAGTTCTAACTTAATTTTTGCCCTAAGGAAGCACAGCAAGCAGTATGTAGGTCGCCAGGGAAATGAATAGGTAAGTTCCCTGTTGCTTCCTCGGCGTGAGTCACTGGGCGTTCCGTTGCTATCAACCAGGGCCTATGGGGCTACGACGCTCTGATATAGCTGTCGGCCACTTCTGAATTTCAGGCCCGAAATAGAAGATAGGAAGAGCTCACTTATTAGTCTAGACTGATATTTGAGGCGTCCATAGAGAGACACGGACTGAGCCGATCAAGCGTGGAGGGGTAACACCGGAATCTGGTGGTAAGCTTGACAGGTGAAGTGACAATCCAGCTAATCGATTATGACTCCAAAAAACGTCGGATGCAAGGTATTGCAAAGGGGTGGAGCCTGAAGGTACAAGCCAATTAGCCATTAAAAGTTGATTCAGCAGGGCTGTAACCTATTGAAACTGCTGAAATGGAAGGCGGTAAAGAAATTGTATGTACTTTCATGGAGGGGCAAGGCGGGCATGGCAGCGGGGTAGCATCGCGTCGCATCGCACGCATCACGTCGCAAATTTTCGATGGCGCCTCCTTGTACGAAATACTTAAGTACCTACTAAGCCTGCCTGTTAGCCCCGGTATTGATGCGTCACGCCGAACGAATTCCAGGGAAGACCAGACCGAATACTACCTGAGGCAGCCAAAGGGTCATTACCAAATTCTCGACACCACGCTTCATAATGCCCGCGAATCCTTTCCTCCTCGCCGCCGACAACCCCACTGCGCTGCTATCCCTCCTCCGCGAGAATCCGTCACTGGCCTCTGGCCAAGATGATCATGGGTACTCCTTAGTCCACGCCGCTGCAAGCTACAACCATCTCGATCTCTTAAGGACGCTGATACACGAATACCACGTCGACGTCAATCTGCGCGATGAGGACGAAGAGACCGCTCTTTTCGTCGTCGAGACCGTCGATGCCGCCAAGGTCCTCGTCGAGGAACTAGGAGCTGATTTGACCGTTAAGGGTTCCGAAGGCCACACTGCATATGAGAAGATTGCAGAAGAGGGCGATTATCCCGACGTTGCCGAGTATTTAAGAATCCAGGCGGCCGCTCGATTGCGGGATCAGCCAAACGGAGCTCAAAGCAACGGCGTCGCAGCAGGGGACAGCAGCGCCCTACCCCCAGTGCCCGATGGACTGAGACTTTCCATGACCACCATGGCCTCGGCCGAGGAGGAGGCCGCAGAGGTCGATTCCGAGTTTAGAAGACGGATAGAACAGTTGGCCGAGCGCGAGGATTTCCACACGGAGGCAGGACAAGCCGAGCTGCGACAGCTGGTCCAAGATGCTATAGCTGGCGGCAACCTCGCGGATCGCAATGTTCGTCCAAGACAAAACTGATCGATGAGTATCATCCGGATACGCTTCCGAATACCCTAAGCATGGCCTTTGATATCCCATAGAAAGCACTCTCCCGGCGAATCAGGGGGTCTGAGGATAGTACACTCGGTGCAGTCGCCGACGATACTCTTTGCGAACGTTGTCGCGCTCAGCGAAAACCACGACTTGGATGGTAGGGCGAGAATGATGTCAGCTAGAAGATTTCGAGTCCAGGTTGATGAGATAAAGCCCTTCCAGCTTACTTTGCACAGTCTGCCTTCACCAATGTCTTCTGCACCACCCGGGACAGCGTAGGTGGAGAGGTATGGGTCAATTTTGTCACTCGCCAGGATTCTTGGGCTTCCTAGGCGGATCAACGACAGCCACTCGTAGACATCGGTGGCATATTCGTCCAGCTCGAGCCTATTACTTCGTTCGAGGACGGCTGGTGGAGGCCTCAAAGGAGGAATAGCCACAGCGAGGTCTTCGTCAAAACCGGGAACCGAAGTATACCTTACCGGATAGTGCTTCGCTAGCGGATCGGGGCTAGGGTCTGTGTAAGGGATCAGTAGACAGACGTGGCAGCATTGATGGGTGTCTTACTCTTAGATAGATTGCAGAAAAGCCAGCTTGTTGGCTTGTTTAACACGTGCTTGCAGGCATAGGCTAGCCTATCGAACCCCTTTTTGCCATGCAACATTGATGGGCTTCTGAGATCAAACTCCACGACTGGAGAGGGATTAGGCTGGGCTTTATGTGAACGTGATATGATTGAGAACAATACGTACTCCATCGTGGCTTGAGCCCACGTTGACCCTTTACGCCATAGGGCTTTCCGACAAGGCCCGCTCGTTCGTAAGTCTCCTTATCTAGATACATGACAAGAAGGCCTAATATGAGATTAGTCACTACTTACTAGAGGTTCAATAGGGGAAGTTCACCGTCTTTCAGAGAGAACACATTTTCAGCATCGACTCTCCCTCCAGAGAGCATCATGATGTTCCCTATTGCCCACATAATTAGTGAGAAGCCGATAACTAAAGAGTATAAGTCGGGGACAGCGCGGTTACCTATTTTGATGTACTCGGTGAAAAAATCCCCTTCGAGAATCTGGCCCAGTTTCATAATGACTCGGGAGTAAGTCGGGGTCGCACGGGATTCGCAAGCGATCTTGTCCTTGACGACGTGCACCAAGCCCTGTGGCAGGATCAAATCTACCTATGACTTGTCAGCAGCACGGCAAGGATGCGCGGAAAGTAGGGCATCTCACTTCATGGACGAAGTCTTGCGCCAGCAGTGCGCTCCAAGGTTTGCCTTGCACGGGGAGCTGCTTGGGGTCGGGATGCCCCATTGTGCCGTAGGTGACGAAACATTTCTGGGATTGGTATATACTCGGCTTCGGGAATGAGAGCATCTTGTTCTGATGGCATGCTTGGTCCTGATTGGGCCCCTTTATGAGTATCGCAGAATTGAGTCGCTTCAATGCATGAAGCCTAAGGAAATGAAGCTACACTCACGCCGGGGCGCGATGATAAGACAGCCAGCCCGATTGAAATCTAAACTGCTTTACTGCATTCACGCACCGCCTGCGCAAAGCGGAGTGGTCGCTTTGTAGAGCGTTTGGCAGCACCCAATGACGCGCCATCCTAGGCACTCGGCCATATTTCAATCCATTCACCCCCTTTCCATATTCCTAATATGCTGGCGGTGATTAAAGTAGTTTATCGCACCCGACCAGCAATACTTTGATGAGTCGAGTCACGAACGGGATTAAGTACCGGAGTTGGATCAAATGGCATTCTATATATCGAATTTTAAAACCGCACGCCCAATCTGTTATTCAGGGTTCGTATTCCTGAGTATCTGAAAGTTTATTCAGGGGCCAGACCTTCGTGTTGTCTGAGGGGTCAATCTCGAGATGGAATACTTAATTCGCTTCACCCAGTGGCACGAGACATTTCGCCTGGCTGAAATCCAGGCGCTAGCCACTTATATGAACATCGAGCTAAAGATTATATCTTATAGCGATGAGGTGAGTTTTGGCTTTTACACGTTTTATATACGATTGTGTTCACGGTGTCTAGTCTCCCTACTGCCTTGTGCAGCTGCCCTCCGAGGAGGATGCGAGAGCCCTGATGAAGCGCTCGATTCTAGCGCAGAGTATCCATGAACACTGGGCCACATCCGACACATGGGACGAACTCCATGTCGCCATCAAGCGTGACACCGCTCAATGGTGGCCGCGATACAAGCAATCGTCATTCAAGATCAACTTTGACACGTACCAAGGGTCGCGATCTTCGAGCAAGAGGAAGGAGCTCATAGACTCTCTCGCCTACCTGCCTTTCGACGGGCAAATCCTGATGTCCTTGCCCGAGCAGGAGTTCACCGTCTTCGAGGAGTGGGAGTGGGACTCCGTGCCCAAGAACATCCCGAACCCGCTGAAAGTCCACTTCGGCCGCTTGATATCCCATAGCGTAAGGGACCTGATAAATATTTTTGACCTCAAGAAGCGGACTTACATCAGCACGACCTCCATGGACTCCGAGCTCGCCTTGGTCACGGCGAACATAGCTCTTGCTGGCCCGGGCAAGATCTTCTACGACCCCTTTGTCGGGACGGGCAGTTTCCCCATCGCATGCGCGCAGTTTGGGGCCATAGGCTTTGGAAGTGACATCGATGGCCGTAGCGTGCGAGGCGAAGGTGGCAAGAAGAGCTTGAAGGGAAATTTCCAACAATACGGCCTGGAAAAGCTGATCGGCGATATATTCGTCTGTGACTTGACAAACAGTCCCGTACGGAGGACCAGGATTCTGGACGGTATCGTCTGCGACCCGCCGTACGGTGTCCGAGAAGGGCTGAGGGTCTTGGGCTGCAAAGACGTGGAGAAGTTCGCGAACCTCGTCGAGAAGGGAAAGCGGACGTACAAGTAAGCTGAGACGAGTTAACGACTCCTATGGGAACAGGGCTGACCAAATTTGCAGGAACCCCGACTTCGTACCTCCCAAGAAACCTTACAGCTTCACGGCTATGCTGGACGACATCCTCAATTTTGCCTCGGACACACTTGTGGACAATGGCCGGTTGTCCTTCTGGATGCCGACTGCAAATGACGAGGAACTGGAGATTCCTGTGCCCACCCACCCTTATCTGGAGATCGTAGTTGTCTGCACGCAAACCTTCAATAAATGTAAGAATATACCTGCGATGCTGCTTGTATGGACTATAATTGACGATGTGCCAGGGTCCAGGAGACTTATCACATACCGTCGTCTACCGGACTCGCAGGTTGACATGTCCGCGGTCGCACTTAAAGCGGAGCGGGAGAAAGTTAATGGCCATACAGCCGATGACCTGAACGCCTTTCGCCGGGCGTATTTCACTGGTTTTAAGACAGAGTCGCCGGCGCGGGAGGCCACTCCAAATTGATTACGTGCCCTTCAGACTAGTCAGCTCCATGGCTAGCTGACTGTATAACCGGGAGAGAAGGGCAGTTATGACCCCACGCGATGTCAAACACGGTACAAGCCTACGGGTATCACGTCTAGATGGGTCTCGTATACTTCGGTACGGTAAATCCCCGAATATCAAGGTTCTAATAAGTCGTCATCTCCCGATGCTCCCGCTTAGCCTCAGAACGCCTATTATTTTCATTGACATCGACCGCTGCGCTTCTCAGCGACTGGAAGCTATGATCGGATAATTGCCAGCAGGGCTGTCTATCTTCGTCGATACCCCGTCCACGGCCTATATCGATCGCCCTTATCCATCGTAATGGCGCGGCCCAAGCCGTCATTAGCATACGTCGTTGAAGCACCTGCATGCACCAACCTCGCCAGATCCTTTGCGGTATGAAATACGCCCGGAGTCCCAATGCAGTTCGCCTTCCGCGTTCCTTCCGCATCTTTCAAAATCGGCGTAGTATCGAGGCCCCAGAGTGTGGGGAGGGACATTAGTCCATCTGCAGTACAGGTTCGGGGTCTCGCGTCTCCCTAGACCAATATCCCAGTTCACAGACGCAGGAACACTAGAGTTTCGCTGCTACATACTTACCTTTTCTGCTGCAGCGGCGCCAGCCGTATCGCGCGTGTCGAAAGCTTAAAACACGGCACGGCACGAAAGCTTAACTCCGTAAGCGAGGAGCAAGCTGCATATCCAATGTCTGAACCACGGTAACCACATGATATGGTCGAGGCCTATCAAACGGGAGACGTAAGCCTGCACCAAAGTTTAGAGAGATTCTGGAAGGGATGGAAGACTTATAGAGATGCACCACCAGCAACGCCGATGTAGTAGTGGATAGCATCACCGGGATGAAGTCAACCTAGATTGGACATTTCGCCTTATAAGCTTAGGTCTTCAACTCATCAGCAACCCCAGATTTCAGTCATATGTTGTCTTATTTATGCCCAATCGCTAGCAGCCTTGTCATTGGCCCTCACACAATGGGGCATGTGTAGTTTGAGCTCTGTAATTCGACGTATTATCCGGAACCGCCAGCGCCAGTTATAGTCAATACCAAGACCTCTAGGTTGTAGCCGATCAGATATTTCCTTGTCTGGGAGGTATATCAGGTGGCGACAAATGCCTAGGTAGGTAGGTATCTACATATAGTACGATATAGCTACCTAAGCCAAGTACCTAGGTAGATATTTCGAACTTCGCAACTTCAGAGGCTTTACACGAGAGACTTTTCTTGTAGTACAGGAGCAGTCTCGACATTTACAACATACTTAAAGCGTAGTGTAGAACACTGCTTCTTGCGAACCGAAGTACTGCGTGGGGTGGGGATTGGTCGCCTTGGTTGAATCCGTCGATCAACGCCACCGTTGGACCTTACTTACATTGTTCTGTTACCAAGGCTGTCAAGTATTTTCTATTCGATCCGTAATCGGATTCGCCGTATGCCGTACGTTCTAACGTTGGACTACCTATGTGTAGGTTGGTATACTTGCACATATACACGACCTAGTAACTGACCGCATACTGCGCAGGCTAGACAAGACCACACCTAACTATCAGTCCAACCCCATCTAGCATCGTACCACTCAATAACAGACAGATGATGCCGCGCCAACCCGGAATCCCTTGAGATCCCTTGGCTGATAAACCCTGTTTTCGGCTTCCGCACCCAAGACCATCGCCGCCGCCTTGCCCGCTGTTCGTATGAGGCCAAGACTCGCGTTTCCATAACTCCCCATCCCGGTGCCACTGCCTGTCTCGTGCCGTTCACCTCACTTATGTAATTAGTAACAATCTCTATTCGTAGTACATGTTCAGGTTCGTGAGAGTCATTAACTTGACGGAGATATCTAATCTTAACGTTACCATACGTACGGATCTACACTGTGCATACCGTACTGCATCCAGTCTGCCTACCAACCAGTTTACATACACAGTACATACATACTACGTACATCCCCATAGTAGTCTATTCAATTTTGACTTTCGACGACATCACGATCATCACGATACGCCATTTTCCAGGGGAGATCCTTCCTATTCATCTTCACTTCTTTGTATTCTACATAGGGATCTATAATTGCTCTTTACCATTATTGATAACGCACTCTATACCCCAGCTCCGTCTCCGTGTTTCTTCAGCCCTCCTCCCCCGCCTGTCTGCCCAGTTTCCTGGTCACGCGCAAACCATCCCATTCGCGTCACGGAAACTCCCACCGCAGCCCAAATCAGCCGGACCCGTCTTGCGATCCCGACCGCCGACCCGGGCCCCAATCGTAGCACAGTGTATTTCATAACTCAACCATGCCGACTCCCTCCAGCAATCCGCCCCCTGAACTCCCGCCCCGATCCCACAGCTCGACATGCCCAGAAGAACCCCGATCCTGGCGCCCCAGAGAACAAGAGAGGCCCAACACGACGGCCATAAGAGTCCATCGCGAGGCCGAACCCGTCAGCGACCCCTCGCCCTCCGATGACATGATCGAGGAGGATGCGACCACGGCGACGATGGAGTCGCGCTCCAACACGGAATCGCCGCGGCCCGATTCGAGAGATGGCGGCGGCGCGACCCCGGTGTCCGCGGCAGGCACCGTCGAGACCGAGACTGACGATGCGCGATCACACCACAAACCGATGGAGGTCGAGGAGGGTATAGCGGTCGGGAATGACGCGAATAGGTCATCGGCGCCACGACCGCAGCAGCAGCAGCAACGGCAACACAATGTAAGAAGCACGGGCTACGACATGCCGTCCCACAACGACAAGCCCGGGGACGGGTTAATACAGGCGGGGTTCTGGGACAATAACTATGCGCCCCCGATGGGATACCAGTACTCCAATGTCAGAGTATGTCAAGCGACGAAACCCTCCCGCCGACGCACTACGAGACCGGGAGGTTCATAACTAACAATTGTGATCAAGATATTACCGACCTCGCCGTCGTCGTTCCTGCGGCCGGGCAGCAGGTTCCACGGAACGCAGCAGTCGGAGCGCCAGGTCTACGATGTGCAGGTGGAGATTAAATATGTCGATTTCCGAGAGTCGTTCCTGTGCGGCTACCTGAAGATACAAGGTCAGCATCCCTGTGTTTTTTGCCTTTCCGTGACTCTCATTTTCATCTCCTTACGAGCAAACGCCCGCCGCCCTCCTTTCTTCTTCGTCGTGCTGACTTGGGAACGGCACCAAAACAGGCCTGACGGAGGACAACCCCACACTGACGACGTACTTCGAGGGCGAGATCATCGGCAGCAAGTACGGCTTCCTGACGCAGCACCCGAGCTGGGGCGCGACCGAAAAGATCGACCTCAACCACTGGAGCAAGTTCACGGCATTCCGGCAGTACAAGCCGGCGCTGCGGGCGGCCATCTCCTCCAGCAGCAGTAGGTCGGGTGCCGGGGCGACGTCGCCTCCGCCGGGGACGACGACGAACGTCGGCGCCGGGGCAGGCCCCATGGTGGGCAACGTGGCGCAGCGCGAGAACATCTTCATGCGCTGGAAGGAGCACTTCCTGGTGCCGGACCACCGGGTTCGCACCATCAACGGCGCCAGCTTCGAGGGCTTCTACTACATCTGCTTCAACCAGAAGAAGGGCGAGGTCCACGGGATCTACTTCCACTCCAAGAGCGAGAAGTGCGTAGTCAAGCCCTCTTTTCCCTTACCCTTTTCCGCCCTTGGCCCCTCACCTCCACCCCCTCCCCCTTTAGTAAAAAGCCGGCACTGACGCGACAGCAGATTTCAGCAACTAGATCTTCACCACGTGGACGATAGGGGCTGCTTCGCGGCCATGGAGTTTAGGTGATGATCAACGTATAGGATGGGAACATGAAACCCAGATAATTGTTTACGATAATACGAGTGACCCGTGGGGAGGTTACTGCGAATGCACGCAAGGGGTGTCTAGATTACGAAAGGAGATCTTTCCGGGGAAAGAGCATTCAAATATCGAAAATCGAATGTCAATATCGGTACCGCTACGGCCTACGCTTAAGGCAGGGGATGTAACGCAGTCAAAGCAGGCTGATTCAAGACTAGCAGCATAGCGCATGGCAGCAAAAGTCGAAAATAATCACGCGGGCCCGAAGCGTGTCAAGGCGGAGATGGTGGCGAACGGAAGCATGATTGTAGCATTTTTTTTTTCTTGCACCACCAGGCAGGGAAAACGGGGTATATTCCAGTTGGTTACCTAGGGAGCTTGTGGCGGGACGGGCGAGCTTTTCGCGTACATTGTTTGCCACGAAACGAAGATAAGGAATCCCACTCGTTTTTCCTGCACCGCCTCCGCATATTCATCGGTCCTGTATTAAGTCTTCGTAAGCGCGCTGGGTTCGTTCTGTCTCATGAGATGGGCTTGATCTTGAAGTGGAGCGATGTTAAGCTGAAGACGAGGGCCTTCAGATCCTGCACCAGGTAGTAGAAAACGCGCAAGCCTTCCGGGTCTGCGGACTCCGTCACGTCGATGAGGGATCCGATCTTTGCCGTCTATTATGGCGTAGATGGAGATGGTCAGCACAGCAGGTCTATCTCCCCGCTCCGGTCCATTGTCGGGTGAGCAATGTTTGTTCGGGAATCTCTCTCACCTCAAAGGATATGTGGTCGTTCCCGAGCCGAATCTCCAGCTCCTGCCGCCCGTCCTTGTTTTTCTGTGGCCACTTGGCGTCGTCTTCCTTCATGATCTCGCTTTGCTTCACGATGCGCTTGATCTCGTCGACGACCAGCGAGCTGACGCACACTGTTTAACCGGGCGCGTAGTATTAGTAGATGCGTGTTCGTAATCCTCCATCGGACATTCCTTGAGCGAGCATGGGGGAGGCAGTGCACATGCGACGTACTCTCTTTCCGGATCAGGCTGTCGTTTCGGTAGTTGGAGTTGTTGGCGTATCGCGCGACCGCGCTCCGGCCGTCGCCCACTACTCTGAAATCGAACTCTGGGCGCGTCGAATAAGTGTCAGCCGGGCACCAATCCAATACATAGGAACAAGGTAGGTGGTGAGTCGCAAGGTCAACGAACCGAGGAATTCATGTCCGAACCGGCCGGAGTGACCTGAGCTAATGAGGGTGGAGTGTCAGTTAACAGCACATGTCATTGCATGTAGGGAGTGGTAGGCAACGCAACTAATATCGTAGGTAGAACGGCTCGCTACTGGCTGCCATGTTGAATTAAGAAGCAGCGCTTTGGCTCCTTGGAAGGGATGCTTTGGCGTAATAAGATCCGTCAATAAATCCGTCAGGTACAGGGAGAAGACCTGGAGCTGGGAGCGTCGCTCGCTTGCGATATGCGATTGGAGGCTGTAGTAAACTTTTGGCGGGGCAATTCTGGTCTCGTAACGAGCTACAGGCATTGAAGGGGAAGGCGGTCAGAGCTCCCTTATCAGTGATAAACGATAAGGCCCCCTCTGAGGCTGATGTAGGGCTGAAGTGTGGCTTGGCATAATTATGGGGGGGAGCTGTCAAATTAGGTCTAGGGCAAATCTTTAAGGCAGCTTCTCAGGGTGCCCCAAGCTTGCAGGAGGGACAGATTTCGAGGGGTACCCCAAGTTTGCTTATGGATGTCGGCAAAGTGCGTGTACCTCGCAGCGGACAGGGTTAAAGTTGCCAGTTGTGGACATTTGGAGGCCGAATCGACTCCCTGGACTGATTCCCAATTCGACCACTTAAACAACCACAACAGCCACAGACGCCGCTCGCTGTCTTTTCTTCCTCCGGCCGCACTCACTGGGATGCACGGGCGCATTTCCTCTATAAGACGCTTATAGCCTGTTAAACGAATAGTGAGCGAGTGAGTCTGTCGTACCCCCCGTTCCCTCTCCGATCCCGATTACCCTTCCGCCGACTATCGACACGTGGAGCCAAGTATACACCACGGGTCTCAAATCTCTTCCAATCCCGATATCCCTAGCTACGGTTACTCTTCGTCTCTGCCTGAGTTCGATAGTCGTTTGGTTCTGACGAAGCGGTCGTGAACCGCAACCGCAACCACCGCCCACCATGGCTACCTTCCTGGAGAATGCGTATAGCTTGGTCCACCAAGATAATACCGCCGATGTCCCTTCTCTCTCCGACCTGCGTCTGCAGCTCGAGAAGGGGACCGACGAGAGCAAGGTCGACACCATGAAGCGCATCCTGACCATCATGTTGAACGGCGACCCTATGCCTCAGCTACTCATGCACATCATCCGATTCGTCATGCCCTCGAAGTCGAAACCATTGAAGAAGCTACTATATTTCTACTACGAGATCTGCCCGAAGCTCGATGCGAGTGGCAAGCTGAAGCAAGAGATGATTCTCGTTTGGTGAGTATACCTACATAGACGGACAGGAGTCTTGCGCTCGTCGGGGGCGTAGCATTTTAACCAGCTACCTGTTGCTAACCAGGGAACGTGGTCCAGCAATGGCATTAGAAACGACCTGCAGCACCCCAACGAGTACATCCGGGGAAACACATTGCGCTTCCTCTGCAAGCTGCGGGAACCCGAACTGATCGAACCCCTACTCTCCTCCGCCCGCTCATGTCTTGAGCACAGACACGCATATGTGCGAAAGAACGCCGTCTTTGCCATCGCTTCCATACATCAACATTCGCAATCCTTAATTCCAGACGCTTCCGACTTGATTGCTTCCTTCCTCGAGGTCGAGACCGACGCAACCTGCAAACGCAATGCCTTTGCCGCCCTGTCCAGTATCGACCACGACAAGGCCCTGGCCTATCTGAGCTCCGTCTTTGAGGGCATCCCCAACGCAGAGGAACTCCTTCAACTGGTCGAGCTCGAATTCATCCGCAAGGACGCCGTGCAGAACCAACAGCACAAGGTACGCAGGCATATATTATCACCACGCCTCAGTTAACTCTAACATGTCTCTAACAACCAACAGGCTCGGTATCTAAGACTCATCTTCGACCTGCTAGAAGTCGGAGCATCCACTGTAGTGTACGAGGCCGCCTCCTCCCTCACAGCACTGACCAGCAACCCCGTGGCCGTCAAGGCTGCCGCCGCCAAGTTCATCGAGTTGAGCATCAAGGAGGCCGACAACAATGTGAAGCTCATCGTTCTCGACCGGGTAGATCAGCTGCGCCAGAAGAACGAAGGTGTCTTGGACGATCTGGTTATGGAGATCCTGCGCGTTCTGTCCAGCACCGATATCGATGTCCGGCGGAAAGCCCTCAACATTGCCTTAGAGATGGTCTCGAGTAAGAACGTTGAGGAGGTTGTCTTGCTGCTCAAGAAGGAGCTGTCCAAGACGGTTGACCAGGAGTACGAGAAGAACACCGAGTACCGGCAGCTGCTCATCCACTCCATTCACCAGTGCGCTATCAAGTTCTCCGAGGTCGCGGCCAGTGTCGTCGATCTCCTGATGGACTTTATCGCCGATTTCAGCAACTCGTCTGCCGTGGATGTCATTAACTTCGTGAAGGAGGTTGTGGAGAAGTTCCCCAGGTTGCGACCGTCCATCGTTGAACGCCTGGTTGCCACGCTTAGTGAGGTCAGGGCAGGTAAGGTCTACCGCGGAATCATCTGGATCGTTGGCGAGTACTCTCTTGAGGAGAGTGACATCAGAGAGGCGTGGAAGAGGATACGCGCGAGTTTGGGGGAGATTCCCATCCTTGCTTCCGAACAGCGTCTGTTGGAGAGTCACGACGACGACGACGATAAGATCGCAGACAAGGTCAACGGCCATTCGAAGCCGGCAGCTCCTTCGGGGTCACGAAAGGTCCTCGCAGATGGAACATACGCGACCGAGACAGCTCTGACCAGCAGCTCCACTGCTGCCGCGAGACTCGAAGCCGTCAAGGCCGCTCAGAAGCCCCCTTTGCGCCAGCTCATTCTCGACGGGGATTACTACCTGGCCACTGTTCTGTCTGCTGCCCTTACGAAGCTCGTTATGCGACACTCTGAGATCTCGTCGGATGCCGCCCGGACAAATGCTCTCCGCGCTGAGGCAATGCTGATCATGATCTCTATTATCCGTGTTGGTCAGTCCCAATTCGTCAAGGCACCCATTGACGAAGACTCGGTGGACAGAATCATGTCTTGCATCCGGGCTCTAGCCGAATTCTCTGAAAGGAAAGAACTAGAGAAGGTCTTCCTTGAGGATACGCGCAGGGCTTTCCGTGCCATGGTCCAAGTCGAGGAGAAGAAGCGAGCAGCGAAGGAGGCCTCTGAGAAGGCTAAGACAGCTATCCAAGTCGATGACGTTGTCCAGATCCGGCAGCTTTCAAAGAAGAACGCCACGGATGGGGCCGACGAGATCGAACTCGACCTGGAGAAGGCGACAGGCGGAGAGTCTACAGCAGAAGATCTGTCCTCGAAGCTCAGTCGGGTTGTACAGCTTACGGGTTTCTCCGACCCCGTATATGCCGAGGCGTATGTCAAGGTCCACCAGTTTGACATCGTGTTGGACGTCCTCCTTGTCAACCAGACAACCGAGACCCTGCAGAACTTATCAGTCGAGTTCGCGACCCTCGGTGACTTGAAGGTCGTCGAGCGGCCGACGACGCAGAACCTGGGCCCACACGACTTCCACAATGTGCAATGCACAATTAAGGTGTCCTCGACCGACACGGGCGTCATATTCGGCAACGTTGTGTACGATGGGGCGCACAGCACCGACACCAACGTCGTCATCCTTAACGACTTACATGTTGACATCATGGATTACATCCAACCTGCCACCTGCACCGAGACGCAGTTCCGCACCATGTGGACTGAGTTCGAATGGGAGAACAAGGTCAACATCAACAGCAAGGCTAAGAGCTTGAGAGATTTCCTAGAGCAGCTCATGGCCTGCACGAATATGAGCTGTCTTACTCCGGAAGCCAGCATGAAGGGAGACTGCCAGTTTTTGAGTGCGAATCTCTATGCTAAGAGTGTTTTCGGTAAGCTCTACTCTGGGGTCTCTCTATTGACACCCAAATTTCTGTGCGCCATAGGTCACGTTATATGTTAACACTTGTGTGTTTTTAGGTGAGGATGCCTTGGCCAACTTGAGTATCGAAAAGGAAGGCGAGGAGGGACCGATCACTGGCTTTGTCCGTATAAGAAGTAGGTCCCAGGGGTTGGCTCTGAGTCTCGGCTCGCTCAAGGGGCTAAACAAGATCGGGACGGCCGCTGCTTGAATTGGGGTAGTACGGTGAGACGGGGCCTAGCTAGATCCTCAAAACTTCAAACTACGCCGATTTGAAGAGGGTAATTGCATGGCGCAGGGGGGGTAGCTAGCAAGTATGTAAGGCTCGATCGATCCCATGCTAGAAATGGTCTTCTCTCTGGCGGCTAGCAGCGATGCTCATGATGAAATGGGGTTCCTGTTCCGAAAAAGGATATAGAGAGGCAGGCTGTGAGGGAGGGAGGCCCCGTGCTAGGACAGGCGGCATAGGTCGAAAAAGCTAGGTGTTGGAGTATCTTGGAATGGATAGTTTAGGCTGACGATTCATCCAATATGACCAAGTAAACCATACTTTGTACACTCGAGCTCGGTCCTGTAAGCACCGCCGCAAAGTTGTTAGTGGCTGCGGTGGGCCGCCCTATGTCGGGACTCTTGCTTGCACTTCTTGGATAATGGCATGTATTACCGCCTGTGATGAAATTCCACATCCTAGGATATGAAAGCGTGTTATGTCAAGGGCATTTTTGATATAGTGGGAAAGTTGATGAGGCCGTATTCAAGCTGGGAGGCTGTGTAGGGAAGAGTACCCTGTGGACTACTCGATGACCTATCGGTCCATCCTTAGAATGCCCGAACCGCCGTCGAGTTGATTATCCTTGGCATTCAAGTAAATCGTTTCCTTAGTTAACTAGGTGAGCTAGGCTTGGTGTTAGCTACTGTTTATCCCTTTTCCTATGGCCACTTCACAGGAGATTGACAATGGTCCTAATCTATACATCGAAGATACCAGACTCTATGAACCAAGGAAGGTTACGGGTGAATAACAGTTTCCATACAGGTGGAGAGTTGTCCGCTGAAAGCAAAAGTTACCTTTGAAGCATTGGATCTGGTCTAAAGCCTACACCATTTATACGGCTTACAATCACATATGGCCTCAAAATAACTCACTCAATAAAAAGGTCGGGGGGCGTATGGATATACTTGCGCTAAATGAAGCTTGGTCATCTGAAATTCAATCATAAACCTTCCTCTGAGGCCTAATGCAAGCCCAATTTTCCGAGCTTACATCGGCCGTATGGAAATCGTTCGCCCGGCTTGATATCACCCTATCGGCCGCTCCAATCATATGATGGATCGTTTCCTCTCTCCAGACCAGTCTCCGTCGGGATGGCCCGAGGATGCATAACCCCACAATCACACGACATCAGTCCAGCGATCGTATCGCGCAATCTCCCACCCCACAGAGATCGTCCCCTGCCAACCCTGCGTTCCCCACACCTCTTCGTCAGAGTGTAGATGCCCCCATTTTGGGTAGGTACTGCCGGGACATTTGGAACGAGAGACGTTTGGCTAGGGATGTACATTATCCTCCATACTACGTGCTACTATTTAACCTAGGTGACCCCCCAAGATCCGGGTGGTCGCGTTTCTCCTTGGATTGCTTGATCGAATGTCATACCTACCCAACAAAATCTCTCTCCTGTAGCATGTTATAAGCGACTGCTAGGCTTAGCGAGCGCTCCTGAGTCGATAATCGAAGTCCACGTAATCATTGTACTCCAACTTCCACCACCATGACACCCCACGCAACTAAGCCGTTCTACCACACCGCACAGGTCCACCCGACCTATCTCCCGACTCTCCATAAATCAGGCCGGCTAGAGAAGAGACTCGCCATTGCCGCCATCGCTGCCGTGGGAATAGGTGGGCGGGCTCGATGTTTGATATTGCGATATACCTTACAGCTAACGAACGGCCCATAGGTTACGGCCTAAAGCAGTACCAAGAGAGACGGATCGAGCGGCAAGAACGGTACGCCCAGTCGCGGCACGAGCTGGAACAACGCCAGATATCGGAGGCTATGATGGACGCCTACGGGGACCGCTCGAGCCTCGACTCCCTAGAGGCGGCCATCAAGGCGTACGAGGCACAAAGGACAAAATGAAACATCTGCTTTTAGGCGCAGGATGAGTGTAACTGGAGGACTGGTGGTGGCTTGCTTGCGTTATGGAACGGTGCAAGGGCTATGAAATCATGATTATGCGACGGCGTTCCGGAGCATGGGTAACTGGAGCGACAGACCGGCATATTTTGAGCACGGATTTGGTAGGGACACGCTTGTCCTCTATCTTGGACTATGAGGGAGCCGGCGTGCTTCCTGCGAATGATTTTTGGATCCGAAAGGAAACGTAGCAAACGACTGAGCTGGTAAAGAACCCCATTGGGAGTTCATGCAGCCTCCCAGTAGATTACGCGTCCGAAGAATTTCATGGTTTAACCTCCGTGGTCTGTCCTCGGTCAGCTGTACTGGGTTTAATGGCACCCGCCGAAGTGCGAAAATGTAACTTGCAAACAAAACGT
Organism: Monosporascus sp. 5C6A; assembly: GCA_004155035.1. NCBI lineage: Eukaryota > Fungi > Ascomycota > Sordariomycetes > Xylariales > Monosporascus > Monosporascus sp. 5C6A. The sequence continues at coordinate 94,271 of QJOB01000111.1, forward strand.
ATGGCACAATCTGTATGTAATTATCCAAGTAGAATCTCTAGCTCTTTGGTTTGATTCAGCAAGTCTACAACTGGCATGTTCGATTCACAAACATTACAAGCGGAAATATTAAAGGAATTCAGGGCTATCTCGAAAGAGCAACAATGGTCTAGCTATTGCTCGAATCTGTCGGGATCCGAAGTTTCCGGCAGATCAAACGCCTTATAAAACACCTTTCTAAACATTGTATTATTTATCCCTGATGAATAATGGATATAAATAGATTAATAAGTGAACACTCTGCTTAATGATACCGTTATTCACGAATATATAGAGCCCAACATCCCCCAGACTGTTGCAGGAGGTCCATAGCTTTGATATAGCTAAATATACACATTTATAACGCACCTTGAGATTTCGCCTATTCTTTATTGAGCCTTCCCACATACACTTTTGGCAAAAGTCTCCTCACTTCATCCAGGGTAGCCTCACCTGCTGTCGCGCTGCCGTCGCATAAGTTCTCACAGAATCTATCCTGTGCCTGTGTAGTCAATGTAAGAACGGTCATTGGGGTATACGACTATGACGCTGATTTGTTAATCTGGGTCCAAGTTGACGACAAATATGTGTCATGACGGGTATACAGACTCTAACTTGCGGAAGTGCCTTATTATCCAAACAACAAGCTGGAGGAGCCTTGACAGATAGTTCGATGCTCCAAACAGTCCGGCCAAGAACTTAGATATCGTCACTACCATTAGCACAAACACTGACGAAGCGGAAAATTCCCAAAGACCTGTTGCCGCCTTTGCCTCTGTTAGTTCGCTGGCAGGTCGTGTGTTACACCAGTGATGTAGTAAAGCCTCAGAGGCGCCTATCCTTGCAGTGGGGTTCATACGTCAACATCTTTCTGAAGAGGACGCGAAGCCACGAACGTCTTCTCCGGCGATGGTAACGTGTGAACTCCCAAGTGCCTTGGCTCGGATCTTCTTCGTCTGAGATGAATATATCAATACCGAGCTCTGCGCCTAGCACTACCTCCGGTTTGACCAGTGTAGAGTGATTCTTCGGCGTCTTCCTCTTCATTACCAGTGCAGTCGGGCAGAGGCGCAGTAAGTCTTGGCATGTATTCGGAGTTTTGGGTGTTCCTCCGAAGGTGGTGTTGGCTCTGACATGAACTTCCCCTCGGTCTTCTCGTATTCGTACATTAGCCGCTGGTACATGCTCCCCGCTTCCACCATGTCTGTAGGGAAAAGGCATTGGGCCTATGTAACGCTCCGCATCCCAGATAGTCTCTAGAAAGTCATTGCCAAAGCTCTCCGCAAGTCTGACCTCCACTAACTTATAGGCCAGAGACCACAAGTTATTCCAGATGTCCGTCATCCCGCCGAACGCGTTCTCTGGGGCCGCGTCTTTCTCGGGATTCCTAACGACTTCGGTGGCAAAAATGTCTCGTAGGCCTCGCCAAAGTCGACAATCGCCCACGTTGTCCGATATCAAGTACCCGGTGCGTTGCCATCAGTGGTCCCTTTGACGACCCATCTCGGAACATTGAGACTGGGCTTGGCATAAATAGTAGAAATATCTTTTTTGGGTGAGATCGGGAAAGTGGTAAATCCTCATCTTTCCCAAGTCCGTCAAATCTGTCCCCTTGCATTCTCATGAAGATATTCTGTGGCCGGAAACCACGATAGCATATCCCCTGTCTATGAAGAAAGCCTCGACCTTCGATGACTTGGTAGCAAAATATCTTTGATTCGGTTGCCGTCCGTACCGGGGCAATACTGTCGCCACTCAGAAGGTGTTAGACGAAGAGAAGGAGGACACAGCAGAAATGCTTGTCGTTTGGCCTATGGATCCAGAAGGTCTCTAATGGCATGGTAACACGACTAGCTTCAATCTCATCTAAACTAACCGGCTTTCCTTTCAGCATCTCCAGGATCTTGAGTTCCGGACTGTCTACCGATGACTGGGATGCCGCGTTTATCTTGACGGCTTCCATCTCTTCACCTGGGGTTCCTAACCATACTGCGGCAATATCACCACTCCCAAGTTTATAAACGACCTCAAACATGTCATCAAGGACGTCAAACAGACCCAGAGGGTGAAAGCCACCAGGTGCATAATACTCGAAGTCCTCAACCTTCTCCGGATATAGAGCACACCGATACCTCTGATAGCAGTTGGGATGGGTTGATTTGAAGTAGAGTTCGTTCTTCCAAAACTACTTGCAGGTGACTGCCGTTGAAGAATCTCCACATCTATGACTTGAGATGGCCGACACAGAAGCGATATAGAGTTCAGACCACGCCTAGGTTCTTGGAGTGTGATACTAACGTGTGGCGCGGTCGACATAGAGTTGCGCGGAGGGCTTTCAGAACGAATTGTGTACTGGGTTGAATTCCCTGACGATACTGGACCTGTTGATAGCCCTCGGCCTTCCCTTTGCCCATGATAGATGCAGGGACAAGAACGCTGAAACGGATACGACAATAATGACACAAGGAGTAAAAGAGACAAGCTAGCTTGTACAAAGTGTTTGGCTTCTCAAAAGGGGATACACCTGGTAGATAACATGGCTTGGTATCGACCGCGAACAGTTTCCATACAAGATTAAGCAGTTGCAAGGCTAATGTGATGCAACGTAGTATTTAAAGGGGGAGTCGTTAATAAACACCATATTCCTAGGTGGTTACATTCCGGAAAATGCTGGGGATGTATGTCCACTGCAGAAGCCGCTTGGTGCGCTCTCTTCAACTCCAGCCCGCTCAGCACCCACCTAATAGGAAGCATTACACTATAATGCAACATCTTACGGGGCTAGCTATTGGGTGCGTCTTAATGAACATAGAGCAGTGGTCTAGATACTTCATGCGAGTTACCATGTAGCCATGAGAAAAATGGTATGCTTCATTAACATGGTCTTGGTAACATCCAGTGTCTATAAGAATGCGCGGTCCATCGGTTCTCTTATTCACTCTTATTCACTCCAACTTACACACTACCATATTATTCGTAAAGGAATCACCTTATTATATCCGTTTCTTCAAATGTCACACTTTGTATTGCTCGCTACTGGCTGCTTCTCTGCGTTTGGGAAAAAGTTCGTAAACCAGGTCCTCCAGCGCGGGGATCAGATCATCGCAACTGGACGCAAACTTGAGAAGCTGGAACACCTGGCAAAGGCTGGTGCAGCTATTTAGAGCTCGATATCACCGACGGGCAGAAATCTGTGCAGGAAGCCGTCAAGGAAGCTATCAACACTTACGGTAGGATCAGGGGTTGAACACCTCAACCGAAGTCCACCGGTTGCGCAATCCTTTGCGTAACTCCTAAGCCCAATCCCCCCTATTTAGGTTGTCCCGAAACGGACACCTATTTATTTAAAGCTATCATATATAATCGTAAAACTTGTATATAACGGATTATAGCGTTAACAAAGAAAAACAAAGAGCTAATACTATGTACTAACCTATTTCGCCGGCCGGAAGCGCTATTACTTTGGTAAAACGCCAAGTTAAGGTACGAAATAACTAGGATATATATTATTGTATACAAAATGTTAACAAAGCGATGAGCTTTTGGATGTTTACCGGTATCTACCGGTAGCTATCTGTATGAGTGTTTCGCCGGTTCTATCCATATGTTTGGGGTGGTAGTGGTGGGCGTCCATCTATTCCCCAGGGATAGTTTGGTGGAGTGGATTAGGAGCGAGGTTCTTGTGGACAACGCAGGTCTAAGAGCTTGGACGAAAGGTGAGGATGCCCTGCAAGGATTTGATACAAAAACGTATAGGGTAGTCTGAATCAAGAACGAAAGAATTCTCAAAGCGTGTCTATTCTGCTATATCACAGCTATGGACTTCCTGCAACCACTTGGGGGATATTGGGCTGTACATATCAGTGGATAGTCATATTATTAGTAAACTTTTAGTTATTGATCCAATGTTTCCACTATTAACCAAGTATGAATAATGGAAAGGGCTCAGAAAAATAGGAGAGAAATTTCCTGGCCTTTGCCGCCTCGTATAGGGGTAGTCCCACTCTTTTTCGGAGGAGACCTCCGGGTCCCTAGAGCAGGCTACATTACAAGAGCTGTCCTGGAGGAGCTAGAATACACGGATATCCGGTCAAAAGTCCTGATATGATCTGCTAATCATGATTCAGACCAGAACAGTTCTCGGCCCAGTTCGATATGAATGTCTTCAACACCATCAAAGTTGCGCCAGACATATTGCCCCATTTCCGCGAGAGAAGAGCAGACACGGTAGTATTCATGGGCTCCATGACAGGTTGGGTCGGGCATGTGCTCGTTGGTGCCTACGCTAGCTCTAAGTTTGCCATCGAAGGTGAGATATGGATGAGTCCGCGCCTCCCGTGTAGCCGAACTTCTTGCAACAAAATTCCATTGTAGGCCTTGCAGAAAGCCTGAGCTGGGGACAGCACATATAGATACCGGCCCTCTTGATTGAGCCTGGGCGATTCCGAACAAAGATCCTCTTGCCGGCAACCGGAATACTGTGCAGACTAGGGATAGTAGACTACGCAGCGGAGTCGGAGACATTTCACAGCCATTTGGCAGACGAAGATCAGAAGCAGCCGGTAACCCAAGCAAAGCAGTCAAGATCATTTTGGGTTCTTATAAGACAGGAGGGATGCGCTGCAGGTAGAGATATTTTTCTTCCGCTCCCTTTTGGATCGGACCGTTCTATTAGACGAAGGAGGAGTTGGAGAAAACAATGCGGATTCTTGGAATGAAGGGATGTCATTACAAGTACGGGATTTGGGTATTGAGGAATTGAGTTCATAGCTCTGTGTAGTGTCACATGCTCCTTGAACCGTACCGTTGGTTAGGCTAGGCAGTTACATAGCCTTCAAGATACGCTATATTATTCTTGACTTAGATAGAGACTCTACCTCCGGACCACCTCTCCTAACAAGATCATAATGGAAGGGGGTTAAAATAAGGCCAGAATGGGGTTAGAATACGGCTTAGAACGGGGTAATTCGACTTGCAGAGATGATTGGTCCATAGATTGAATTGTCCGATTCTTTCGTACGAAAGGTGGTAGTTTCCCTTGGACAAGCAATCATGTGCTGATGCCATTGCAGAACATCTCAGAATTTCACAGTCGAATGCTAAGAATAAGCGACAGCCCGTAATTCATTGTATTTATTTCCAGGCGATTGCTAGTTAAAGGTCCAATGGAACATATCCGCCGGGAGGCCACAAGGCGTTAGCTGCAACAATTCTTTACCGAGTCCTAGGCTAAGTGGGAAGCTAGGCTCACTGTAGTCCCTTACAAAGCCCACTGAAGCTTTTCCTGCTGAAGCTGATTGGGTCAATGTGGCGAATAAAGAAAGGAGTGCTACCAACTTTCAGAAAATTGTTGCAGCTAACGCCTTGTGGCCTTCCGGCGGATATAAGATCGAGATCGAATGGGTATGGTAGTTTCACGGCAGAATTAGGTAGCCAATGAGTAACTGATCCAATATACCTGTCTTGGAAGGGCATCCAGCAAATGGCCTTGGGGCAGTGACTCTAAACTGTTGCGGGATCAGTAGTGTACTCTACTAGGAACATCACATCTCTTCACGACATAGTAGTTCGTTAGAAGCAGTCATCCTCCGTCATTTACGCCCTATAGGGCGCAGACGAACTGGGTAACGATTAAATGATCCACTACCCCTCTTAAGTGCGGGGGAAGGGCGCATTTGACAATCTTACAGCGTCCTGTCCAGCTGGGCTCGTTATCTATATAAATCTGGTACCAAAGTCCCCTAATGCTCCAATCGGAATCGCATATCAGGCAGCCTGGAGATCAACACAGTGGTAATGACAAATATGGCCAATTTTGCAAAGCCTAAGACTATCACCGGCGGTTGTCTCTGTCGAGCTCTCAGATATCAGGTTGAATTCCCAAATGACCATGATTTCCTAAACAGCGTATGTTAGCCCTTTCTAATCAGTGTCTAACACCCCAAGTACTGGTGGTATTAGCGTTGGTGTGGAGAGGAGAGCTCCCCTCTCAGGCTTGGGTGAGCAAGGTGGAAGTTGGAGATTATTACAAACTTAGAGAGGCTAACGTTCACTCCGCAGTCGACGACCTGCCAATGTACGCAATGCCGCAAGAATTCCGGTGCTCTCTTCTGGTCATCCCATCGGGTCAATCGGCACTCGGCGTTCAAATGGACAAGTGCCACCGACACGCTTAAAGACTACAGCGCCACCCCAGGGGCGTTACGTGGGTTCTGTTCGAATTGTGGCAGTTTCCTTTACTGGCGCAGGGCTGAAGGCGATATCATTAGCATCTCAGTCGCCACCGTTGATCCTCTCTACTTATTTGGTGAGGGTGCTGAAGGGACTGAGGTACCCAAGGGCGGCTTCGGGTTCGCCCTCGCTAATGGAGCAGGTGGTCACGAATGGTGTAGAAATGAAATCATAGGCATCACAGACAAGATGCCTCTTTTTCATGAGCTAGGGACACGCTGGGAGGGAAACGAAGACTGACCACGTGGATAACAGGAGGGTCATATATATGAGGTAAATAACTATTAGTGCGGGTTCAGCGAAAGGATTCCAGTGAGCACGACGGATATCCATAAATAACATGTGACACTTCACCACGTCAGCACTCAACCCCAAGTCACGCGATGCTCTTCCCAATCCCACGAACATGCAGGTCATCACTCTCCCGGTTTCCCAATGACTCGAAAGGTGAGTTTACATACATGTCAGCTTGGTTATTCTCGTCACTGGCCATCGCGGCGTTATACCGCTTGAAAGCGTACTCAACCAGTAAGCCCACCTCCATCCTATTGCGGCCGATAACACCAACAGCAAGCAAAGCCTCCGTCTCCTCGATCCAGCTCTGTAATTTCCTGTACTCAACACGGTCTCTACCCAGCTTTTGGGGTTGTCCCGAACCCTTGATCAGAGCCAGTATACCGGCCAGTACCGTGTTTAGAGCACCTAGAGCAGTGATAACCAGTAACCCCTGTTCGGTTGAGGCGCCGGCTCCGAGGGCCGTGAGCGCAGCCCCGATGACTATCTGCGCAAAGTAACACGTGTAGAGGAACGCCGTGAGCGCGGCGTGCTGCATACGCTTCCGGGTATGGGTCATGATGACGATCTTGTAGATACCGATGGCTGACTTCCGGCCCTCCTCGAGCGTGCACTCCTCCGCGCAGTCGCGGTGGAAGTTGATGCCCAATGCTTTGCGGAAGATGACCAGGTGTTCGTCGTGCGGGCCACGGATCTTCAATCCGGCGGGCGAGCCCACGACATGTTGGTGCCGGGCTTTCTCATAACCCCGTTCGGTGAAGGGGACTGCGGTATGTTGGGGAGAGTTGACGGACCTGTCGCTAAGGCCGGAGGCTTATAGGGTGATGTAGCAGCTGTGGGCTGAGCAGATACACTCTCCGACTCCGGGGGTAGGGGAGGATGGTAAGTGCCTTTGGCGTCGGTCATCGCCAGCGAGTTCACTGTGAATCACGTGAAAATTTTTATGAAATCCAGTCGTAAGTCATACAAGTTTATGGGGTTGAGGTGTTGAAGTTGGATTGGAGCGAAGCAGACGTTTGGGTGTTATGCGCCGTAGAGCCTTAGCCCCTTTAAACAAGGCTTCAAAGTGAACGGGCTTAGAGGCAAATCCGAAGCACTTAATTTGGGTCACGATCTCGTTTCGTACTATAAATGGACCTCATTCATCGCCTTCCTGCCAACAGCATCAGTGGAACAAAGAAGGATGTGACGTTGGTCTGGGATTATCACAGCCTCTCGGCTGTGCAGCAATTCCTTCGGAGCGGTCCATAGGTTGCCCTGCTGGAATTATGACAGCTCGTACAAAATACTCAATGCTCGTATTCTCTAGATGGGCAAAATCTGCTGGCGGTCATAATGTATTAAGGCAACAATATACAGAAGTGAAGAATCAACACGTGACTATACAGGTGAAGCTGAGGATATGCACGGCTCGTAAGGGGGGTGGCACTGGGTGCCAGTCAAATGGACTCAAAGAGGTGCAACCAACATCGACTAGGGCAGTTCACTCTGTCAAATCGAGCACACTTATTACAAACATGTGACAACATTTTGACACCAACTAAGAGTTTCCAGTATAGGCGACCGTACTCGTGCACTACACGGAGCGGGTTGGTTGACTATGAATGTTCGTTAGTCTTCGAAGCCGGGCTCCATTATCTTGGCTGCGGCGAAGCCAGCGTTGTTACGATCGAAAGGCTCCAATCGCCCATTGCAACGTCTGCTGACCCAGGCGTCCATCATTACCTTCACCCCGGAATCGTTGATGATGAACCTCGAGTTCCTACAACTTCTCAGGATTAACGATTAATTCCCGCAAGACCTATACAACGAATGTTAGCGGACACTGAATATTTAAAACGGGAACTTTAATTGGACTGGGAAAGCAATTACACACTTGAACAAATATGTTGTTCTCTCGATCCATGCAAGTGTCTTTCCCGGACATTGTCACCGGCGCCTATGCCAGTCGGGTTATACTTCACTGGACACAATTCTAGGACAAATGCACTGCCTAATTAGATGGTCCAGCATTGATATATCTCGATCCTTGACTTAGACTAAGTGCGTAGTAGCAGTGTAAAAAGGGGGGATAGGCTAGACAACTTGAGTAAACGACGGTGTCGCTCAAAGCATACTCGAAAAACGGTAGGTTGCCTTAGACGAGCCTGTTTTCCCTTTATATATATAGACTGTTACTACTAATCTCAAGCCTCTCGAACCCTAATGCCGAACCGATGCCTAGGTCATCGAGAGCCCTAGCGACCTCTTCATAGGCATGGTGAAGGAGCCTGGTTTGGGCCCTCCGGATATAGAACCTAGAATACAGGAAACGAAAATATCTTCTCTTTCGAGCGGGATGCCCCACATGTTATTCTAGCATGCGGAACAACGCCGTCACCGAGGACTCGCAACTCGGGCATTGATGTCATTCGCAATTTGCTTAATGGGCGTCAACTTTCCCAGGGACATCTGTACATCACCTACCGCCATAACTATTGGGAAAACATGGGAACGCGTGGACCAGGGCGGGCCGCTTCGGGTGCCAGCACGTCTACAGCGCATACTATCACGATTTTCTTCACCGGGCGTTCCACTCTCACTCGGATAACCAGTAATTAGTGAAAGGAGACCCCTTTAGGCGGAACACAGGGGAAGCCGCCAGCATATATTGGCCAAATAGGGGTAACAAGCCGACCTACCCCTCTGTATATATATATATATATATATATATCGATGAGTCGTCACGAAGCCTTGAGGCTGGTCGTCTAGTATGGAATCTAATATCTTCCAAGTATAGGGAGGTGATCCCGAAGACAGCCGACATGCGTCTATCGTGGTGAGGAAGTCGACGGCTTCAAGCCTTTGGACGCGAAGAACCACTTCGGGTCCGCGGGGGTCAACATCACGGAAGGTAGAAGTTTCACTGTCGCCTCGGATAGGAACTCTCCAACCCTGCTGCCGCCAATCGAGCTTGTCGTGCTTGCTCGTGCTGGTGTCGAAATGATAGCGTTCTAGAAAGGAGTGATGAAGACTTGATCTGCACCGCTCTCAAGTGCCGCCAACGAGTACTTGCTGTTGTTTAAGTATGCACATAAGTATGCATGTATGCAGGTGTTTCACTCGTGTTTCATCAGGCAATCATGCGGCGATATGCACGAATTGAGTACTTGTAGCTCAGATGGTTACTATTTGGTTCTTAAAGCCTCAGCAAAATGATATCGATGGATAAGCCATCCCGGCCCACCCCAGGATATACACCACCCAATAGGTCGATGAATAAGCAAATCGACGATACCAACACCCTGCCAAGCTCCCCGATGGATCCTTTACAATTTTGCAAACAGTTGCAGCGGAATAAGTTGTCCAGGAACTGTGTGAGTTATGTCAACTATTTTGTCGACGACCCGGTACCTGAGGCTACGCGAGTGGCCAGCTGCTTCAGGGGACCATTGGTGCCAGTTAAAGATGGTGGGGCAGCTCACCGCACCATCGGTTTGACGCTTCCCGGTCCAGTAATATTTTGTTCCGGGCGCTGGGCTGCGGAGTGCGGCCTACCTGCATGTAGATCTAGGTCCTTATAGCACGCACTTATATGTGCCTGACGAGAATCCTTCGATATGTTTCATTTCCCTGTAGTCCTTGATCTCGGATGCGAAGTGAACCTTCTGGCCTAGTAGTGCAACTCCCTTAGAACACAAAATCATCCTGCGATCGTGAGGAAAGCGTGTGTCCGGCCTCCAAGTCGTACCTCCCTACCTCTCCCCTCTACACATCCTGGAGGGACATATGCAGGTCCGGGTATAAGTGTACTACTGATCAGGGATACGCCACACCATCACAACCTTAGTCATCCGTCAAGCTGCCAGGGTCGCCCTATCAAAACTCAATTCCAAGGAGCAGTCTTGGGTTCCTCCTGACAGCCAGCGACGATTCGACCAACACAGACACTTTTTGTCATCCCTGACCCTTACCTCTTCGTTTCTCCTATCTTCTGTTTCGTCCCCGTGCTTCCGTGTCATTTGTCCGGCCGCTGTTGATATTGATGACGGTACCTCTTCTCCTGCCAGTATTTTGTGTCGAGTCTAGCTGAGCTGAGTTCCCAAGATGGATCCCAACAATCGTTTGCATCTTAACTTCAGCAACAACGACCGTCCCGGCCCTGCTCCAGACCGAGCGTATCCCACCACGCCCTCGACCTTCCCCCAACCCGTCTATCCCGGCGGCGGCGGCAGCCAGCAGGGCTACAGCCCTCAACAGGGTCAGCCTGGGGCCCAGCAGTATGTTGCCGGTTACGCTGCGCCCAACAGCTACTTTGCGCAGAACCAATACCAACCCCAGTACTCCCAGCAACCTCCCTCCGATTACCTTTCCGCCCGGGGTGGTGCTGGTTACCAGCCTCGGTCCAACACACCTGGTACCAACGATCCCAATGTCGGACTTGCCCACCAATTCTCCCACCAGAACCTGGGCGGCGGCGCTGGGACGAACCCGTATGGCGCACGTGGCGCCTCTCCGGGTCAGCGACCGCGAACATCTGGTTCATCCGGCCAACAACCAGCTGGCCATGGTTATCTGCATGCCCCCATGCCCAGTTCGAGTCCCCGTCCCACCGAGTTCCAACCGGCACCCGAGAGGAACCCGGAGAAATACGGAATCAACGCCAACAACAACCAGAAGAAATGCTCGCAGCTAGCTGCCGATTTCTTCAAGGACAGCGTCAAGCGTGCTCGCGAGCGCAACCTGAGGTACGTTCGGAGCTCCATCGCTTTCCCAGGCCGGCCCTAGGGACCCCCGTGGGCTACGTCTCGCCTAGTGGAATGTGTAATTTGCTGACTAGGAATCTTGCCCCTTGACAGACAGAGCGAGCTCGAACAGAAACTCGCAGATCCCAACCAGTCCTCTTCTAGACGCGAACAGCTCTGGCAAAATGCTGGCAAGAAAGAAGGGAGATACTTGCGGTTTTTGCGGACCAAGGACAAGCCCGAAAACTACAGCACTATCAAGATCATTGGCAAGGGTGCCTTTGGCGAGGTCAAGCTGGTACAGAAGAAGTCGGATGGCCAGGTATACGCCATGAAGTCCCTGATCAAGACGGAGATGTTCAAGAAGGATCAACTAGCCCACGTTCGAGCCGAGCGAGACATTCTTGCCGAATCCGACAGCCCCTGGGTCGTCAAGCTCTACACCACCTTCCAGGACGCCAACTTTCTTTATATGCTGATGGAGTTCTTGCCTGGCGGAGACTTGATGACGATGCTCATTAAGTATGAGATCTTCTCGGAAGATATAACGCGGTTCTACATCGCAGAGATCGTCCTCGCTATTGAGGCGGTCCACAAACTGGGTTTCATCCACCGGTGAGTGTTTCAGATGGGCTCGCGCCCACCTCGGCTACTGGAATCCCTGCCTTGACTAACTGAGACCGAAGTGACATCAAACCAGACAATATCCTCCTCGACAGAGGTGGTCATGTCAAGCTTACGGATTTCGGTCTCTCAACCGGCTTCCACAAGTTACATGACAACAATTACTACCAGCAGCTGCTTCAGGGCAAGTCGAACCGACCTAGAGATAGGAACTCGGTAGCCATCGATCAGATTAATCTCACGGTCAGCAATCGGTCACAGATCAACGACTGGAGAAAATCTCGCCGAGTCATGGCTTACTCCACGGTCGGTACCCCGGACTACATCGCCCCCGAAATCTTTACCGGCCAAGGCTACACGTTTGACTGTGACTGGTGGTCATTGGGAACCATCATGTTCGAGTGTCTGGTCGGTTGGCCGCCGTTCTGTGCTGAGGATAGCCACGACACTTACAGGAAAATCGTCAACTGGAGACAGTCATTGTATTTCCCGGATGATATTACGCTGGGGACGGAGGCGGAGCACCTGATCAGGAGGCAAGTCAACGTTGTTCCGGTTCAATTTGGTTGGGTATCGAACCGCGCGCTAACCTGTCCATGTCTACAGTCTCATCTGCAACACCGAAGTCCGGCTTGGAAGGGGTGGTGCTCATGAAATCAAGAACCACGCCTTCTTCCGTGGGGTCGAATTTGATAGTCTCCGTCGCATCCGTGCACCATTCGAGCCGCGGTTGACGTCAGCTATTGACACGACGTACTTCCCCACTGACGAGATCGACCAGACGGACAACGCCACAGTTCTGAAGGCTCAGGCCATCGCCTCGGGTAGACAGACGGATGAGTCGCCTGAGATGAGCTTGCCATTCATCGGCTACACATTCAAGCGGTTCGATAACAACTTCCGATAATTGTGCCTGCCGCACTTACCCGGGGGGGATATGGACGCGATAGTCCGGCCATTTCTGCGACGCCGCTCCGTGCGTGAACTGGTCAGTGTTGTGCGCGATGCAACGTATACGTGGCCATGAAATCTATCTATTGCCTTGAGAGGAGATGATGGTGGTCTGATATTAACCACTATGGTGTCCCAACATGAAAGAGATCGAAGAAGAGAATCCCAGGGTCGACTTGTATCAATAGACCAACCATCATACTAAGTAGACGCGATATCTGCTGCCTGGCAACCTAGAGAAAAATCTTCTTTTTTTACCGGCATCCGCTCTATCTGGTTTCTGAATATATAATTGAGACACCACTTTGTCGGTACTTCGGGGATCATAGTTGAGACGAAATCACACTAAAAATTCCTACTATGTACTGCGTAGTCCCAGGCGTACGTATTACGGCAACCTGTAGATACGAAGATCAAGAAAAGAAAAAGGGCGACCTAAAAATGCGAATATGGTGTATTGTCAGACCCAGCTGAAGGCTAGGTCCGTCAGCTGAATCTTGGTGGAGATTACTTCATGCGTTCTGGTACAGCTCTCTCTCAGCCGCAGCTGTTCTTATGTGTATTTAAAGAGGCTTCGCTACCCTCTCCATTTAGCTAGGACCTTTTAGGAGGTCAACCTGACAATTTATCTTCTTCTTCAGCCATATATGCTTCAGTGTGTGATGACAGGGTCTCATATGTATATTGATTGATATTGATATACCCAGCTTACCTCCTGCACATCCCTTGCAGCTCTCGTGATTCCGTTCGCAGCTACAGAATGTACCCAGGTAGCTACTTAGCGCTAAACGGCTACGGGTAGCACCACTCCTCGAAGCTAGCAGGGTGGGTCAGAGTACATAGGTACCTGATTCTACCCTGTATGTTAACTTCACCGTTCATTCAGCCTCTCCCTTAAAGTTGCTTCTCCAATCGATTCCGTCTCCAGCCTTGTCGCGCCTACGCTCATAACCGCCATCCTTCGCGTCTTCCTCTGTCTATCTTCCATCGACAATAATTCTACGTCGACACAAAGAGAAGCCCGTAAATAATCAGCCTAGCGTAAAGGCGAGGATATTGAAAAATCATGGACTACCAGAATCGCGCGGGCTCCAAGTTCGGCGGCGGTGGCGTGGCCTCACACAGCGCCACCAACGCCGACCGACGCGAACGCCTGCGCAAGCTCGCCCTCGAGACCATCGACCTCGACAAGGACCCCTACTTCTTCAAGAACCACGTCGGCTCGTTCGAGTGCCGGCTGTGCCTGACTGTGCACCAGAATGACGGCTCGTACCTGGCCCACACGCAGGGCAAGAAGCACCAGACGAACCTGGCGCGGCGGGCGGCGCGCGAGCAGAAGGAGGGCAAGGGCCAGCAGATCGACCCGAACACGGGGCTGCCGGTAGGCGTCGTGGGCGCCGGGTTCGGGGCCGTGGGCGTCAAGAAGAACGTGGTCAAGATCGGGCGGCCGGGGTACAAGATCACCAAGGTCCGCGACGGCGTCACGCGGCAGCAGGGCCTGCTGTTCCAGCTGCAGTACCCGGAGATCGCGCAGGGCGTCGTGCCCAAGGTGCGCTTCATGAGCGCCTTCGAGCAGCGCGTCGACGACCCGCCCGACAAGAACTTCCAGTACATGCTTGTCGCCGCCGAGCCCTACGAGACCTGCGGCTTCAAGCTCCAGGCCCGCGAGATCGACCGCAGCGAGGACCGCTACTGGACCTGGTGGGACGCCGACCTCAAGGAGTTCTGGGTCCAGGTCATGTTCCTCACAGAGCGCGAGGAGCGGTACGTGGGCGTGCCCGGTTTGCCGGGACGGCGGTGATTGGGATGATGTGACGATAGAGGACGGGTGGTGGTAATCTGTAATCGGTAGGATGATTGGGCCATATGGACCTCTCACAGCGCGTGATAGGAGGAGTATACCCTTACGACCTCGAATGCATCGACGGCTGAGGGAAATTGTAAGATACTGCATACGCAACGTATCAGGCCTGGGTCTTCTAACAAATCGCTACAGATTGAAGATATCATGACCAACCCATATTAACGGATCTGGTTGTGCCCACAGCCCTTGGGAGCCAAATCGTCACCAAGACTTGTCTAACAGCCCTACGCAGGGGCTAAACCTCAGAGAATTTTTGAATACAGGAGGAGGCATTTCTAAATATACCCTTAGTCTAAGATTATGTACGGGAAATCAATAATCCCATTGGCCAGTTGTTTCAGAATCACCTGGGCATTCGAGCTATTATGGTCATGGATATAAAGCGTTTTAACTCGAGCCTCTTTGTATCGTGGTACTTCTACTTACGTCGTTCCCCAGTTTCCGAATGTCGCTTCATTCAACAGATCAAATTGCTGTTTGGTCTCTAAAATCGGAATTCAAACCCTAAGGGCTTTCACTTACCTGTCTACTTGTTCTCATCTACAGCTACTTACTCAGCGCACCCAAGCATATCCCAACGCTACGGCCCTCTTGACAGCAGCTCATTGATAGCGCTACCCCAAGGCGCCGCAGCCGAGCAGACTGGACGACAGCCACCGTGGCCCTCTCCCGCTCCGCCGCGTGACCGGGTCGTGGTCGTCGAGGCGGAACGCAGTGTTGACGAAGACGACTTCGAGCAGGGGGATGCCCACCGACAGGTACGCGTGCTCGGGGCCCTCGGTCTCGATGGGCTCGACGACGGGCGTGCCGCGGGGGCCCTCGACAGGGAAGGGGCCGCACCGGTCGTGCAGCCCCTGCGGGAACTTGCGGCACTGCAGGTGCAGCGCTAGGTACGGGTACCCGTGCACCGCCGTCTCGGCGTCGAGCGCTACGAGAAGCTTCTCCAGCAGCTCCGCCAGCTCGAACCGCTACTACTACTGGTGGTGGTGGTGGAAGTCCGATACCGTCTCCGGGCCCGACGACTCGCTAGTGCCCCTCGTGTTCTTCGTGCTGTGCTTGACGATCCTGGCCGCGTCGTCGGCCTTCAGGTGGATGCAGGCCGACCGGAACCGCTCCCGCCAGGTGAGGGAGACGGGCGCCAGCTTCTTGAGCTTCCTCGTGTTCTCCGTCGCGTGCCTGGCCTTCGCGGTCGCGCCTCTCTGAGGCGTACTGATGGACCTTGGCGAGTGCCCGTAACTGAGGAGCAGCATCTCCTAGTAACCGCGGCAGGGCGGGTCCCCGCCGATGAAGAAGGCGTCGGCGGCCTGGAGCGCGATCAACGCGTCCATATCCTCCCACCGGCTCGCCACGAGCCTCTCCTGTCGCAGCGCGCTGTAGAGCTGCGCCGAGAACAGGGGGAACTGCACCGCGTTGCAGAGGGATAGCCCGAGGTCGTGCTGCGCCGATCGTAGCCAGTACAGCAGAAGGCCGCAGAGGGTGGGGTGGTCCTTGAGCAGCACGAAGGGCTTGCTGGTCGCCCCGGGCAGGTTGGGCATGGTCGCCAGCGGGTCGCCGAAGATCCACCCGTCGATGGCGTCACGCACCATGTCCAGGTTTCCCCGGCGGTAGGGGTACAGCTGCCGGATGTTGAGGTTCGCCTGGGTGTTGCCGCGGATGAGCCTGGCGTAGAACTGCAGCTTCTCGAAGGCCGGTGCAGCTCGGGGCCCCGGGACGCGGTGGGCTTCGAGGCGGCACTGGGCGGCGAACACGAGCCAGAACTGCATCCCCTTGCTCGCGGAGCCGATGAACAGCTGGAAGCCCCGCGACAGCTCGTCCTCGACCGGGTCGTCGGCGATCTGCCCCTTGAAGACGAACTCCTGGAACACGCCGTGCAGGATCGCCTTGCCCTCCACGTTGCGCTCGCACTCGTCCTTCCCGGACAGCGGTCTACCGCTGTGGTTGCCGTAACTCGGACCCGATGTAGTTGCCGCGAGAGCAGAAATGGGGCCTACATGGACCACGCGTGGTAGTTCCGGAGGAAGATGCGGGCCCCCGAACATCCGGTCGCCTAAGTCGCTCATGTTCCGGCGGTCTTCGTCGAATTCGACTGGGTTGCCGTCTTCGTCCCGATCTTGGCTGAGTTTTCTCAAGAGGGTTCTCGTGAATTCTCGCACCGCCTGCCCCACCATGTTGTCCGCCTCGCCGTGCTCGCGGTACACGGCCTCGACCACGGCCTCGACCACGGCCTCCACGGGGCGGAGGAGATCGACGGCGGTGTTTGTCATGACGGAGACGGTGACGAGGTCATACGCACCGTTGCGGCTACCCAGCCCAGGCCTCGTTGACTTTCCGGAGGAGCTTTGTGGCATTGCAAGGCAGGAAGCAGAAGATAGAATACCCCTAGTGCGGGACGCTTTCGCTTTCGCTCTTGGCCTGGCAGTTAGTGGGAAAGTCGCCGGTAGACTCCGTTGATGGTGAACCGCAGTCGGCGGGAGAGCCTTGGTCAACCCCTAGCGAGATCTTGTAGACCTTCAAGAAGTCGAAGCGGTTCGCCTTCTCGCTCGGATTCGGGGCGGGTACTGAATCTCCTTGGACGTTAGAAGCGTTTGGCCCGGAAGGCATACGCGGCGCGAGGGCGGGCCTCACCTTTCCAGGATCTTGACGAAGTGCCCGTGGCGGACTACGGAATCCTCGTCCGGCTCGTGACCCTTCCTCCACCAGGAGTCCGTGGAAATCACTCCGGGCCTGTATCACGCGATCGATGGTCGAAGCTAGGGATTGGGGGACCGTGAACCCTGGGGCTTGTGCTCCTAGTGATGAACTCGGCGAGGAGGCCGAACAGTTGTATGCCTATCCTGTAGCGCTCCTTGTTAATTCCCTCGTCGTTACCTTTACCTTTACTGCTTGGCTGCTTAGACCGGCCGGAGACCCGGTATAACCGCACGTCTTAGCATTGTCGGCAAGCCATGACGCCAACACGTCTGTATCCTGCTTGTATTGCTTGTAAGCGTTAACAACCGTATCCTGCATCTCGGAGTAGCTTGAGGGGTCAACTTAGGAATCTCTATCGCAAGTAGTAGGATGTTAAACGAGTATGAATGTTCTATATGTGTAAATAATGTTGGCTTAAAAGACCAGAGCTCCATAGCGAGACTCGATTACCGGGATACTACCTATATTTTTCCTACTCTCGTTCATGCTAACCCCTGGGTATTAGGTTCAAGTAATTACAATGGCGAAAGGAGGAACAGCAACGAGATCGTTTCGCGGTTGAAACAGCAACGTGAGACATACAATGGAATTTATCAAGGGGATTATAGTCAACGAAGGATATTAGACGACTGGAAGATTCAAGAATGCTATCCCCTTGGTGTCTACCACTTCTATTCCATTTCGGGGCATGGAGTCATTCATGATGGCGCTGTAAAGCTATCTTCTCTATGGCTCAAGAGCTCCCCCCTTAGCAGACCAACCGAAAGAGGAACCTATGATACAGTAGTGTGTCTAAAAGCGCCACAAGTGAAGATGTCGGACTTATCGTTTGCAATTGTCAAGTTAGTAGGGATGAGGAATTACGATCTGGATGCTGCTGGGTACTTACAGATCTCAAGGGCTGGATTCCCCTGAAATGGAAGGAGCGCCTGAAAATTGCATACTCATTTAAGCAGTACAAAATCCTTATCGTTTATTAACATATCGAATAGAGGGGCCCATGTCCCAAAAAGTTTCCCTTATCGGCCTCGAGGTGAGCTTATCGCTCGTTAGAATTTCCTTGGGACTCGACATGAAGCCTGCGATCCCATTGCAATAGAATCCATGCTTCAAGTCACAAGCCATATGTACGGTCTGTTTGGGCTCTTCGAATAGTTGTCCTCCCGCATAAAGTTATATAGGGCGCAATTATCCCCGAGATACTTGTTGGCGACCAGCTTCCTTCACCATGGCGGAGCCGAACCCTCCTCCGGCCCAATCGGCCGCTGGAGCTCCGGCTTCAGCAGTAAGACGAAGAGTCTAATACCAGTTTTATGCTATGCTTTTCTGACGTCTCGCAGTCTTCAGCCGCGCCAAGGGCAGCCCCCTCATACAAAGCCGCGACTCCGAACCCGGCCCTGCGCATGATGGGCCTCCCGAACCTTCCCAAGAAGCTGCCCTCGCGGAACTGGATGATCTTCTGGGCGGTCCTGGGCTCCTTCTCCGGGGCCATTATCTACGACAAGCGGGAGAAGAAACGCGCGACCGCTCGATGGTCCAAGGCCGTCTCCCACCTCGCGCGCGAACCCATATCCAGCCCGACCCAGATGCCGCGCCGGCTGACCATCTTCCTCGAGAGCCCGCCCAACGACGGTCTGCGCGTCGCCCAGGACCACTTCACCGAGTACGTCAAGCCGATACTTGCCGCGTCGGGCCTGGACTGGGAATTCGTGCAGGGCCGGAGGGAGGGCGACGTCAGGGCCGCCGTTGCCGAGAGGATACGGAGGACGCGGCAGCCGAGCACCGAGGCGCAGACGCAGGAGGAGATCATCCGAGAAATCAGGACGCGGAACGGCACGCCCGAGTGGAAGGGGGTCAAAGGCGACATCGTCGTCGGAAGGCATACGTGGAAGGAATACGTTAGGGGTCTGCACGAGGGCTGGTTAGGACCTTTGACTGCACCTGTATTACCGGAGCCCGATGTCGCAGAAGATAGCAAGGCGAGCGACGCCGAATCAAAGCCTGAAGAGAAGAAGCCAGAGTCAAAACCCGAAAGACCACCGCAACCGCCTCCTTACAACTCTCCAAAAGACTACCCAACGTCCTCGCTCCCCATGATGATCCCGGGCGAGTTCCCCCCTTCGGCACCGATACCGTTCCCGCACATATTGGGCTTCAGCAATACCTTCATCCGGCTACGCCGTTTCCTCACCCGGCGACAACTCGCCGACGAGATCGGCCGGGAAGTAGCGGCCGCCTGCCTCGCCGCGGCGCGGGAGTTCCGGGACGAGGAGGCGGGCGCGGAGTCAGGCTCGGAGATAGAGGCCGTCCTTGCGCACGAGGAGAGGGACTGGCCGAAATCCGTGTGGAAGGAGGAGGGGGAGCAGCAACCCAAAAGAGAGGGCGAGGAGAGCCGACCCGGAACCGCCACGACAGCGGCGCCGGCGGAGAAGATCTGGACGAGGCCCGCCGTGGTCGACCCCCGCATCGGCATGCGTATGCGCCGCTTCGAGATCCAGCCCGAGGAGGAGGCGCGCGCTAGGCAGGTCGTCATCCCCGAGGAGGAGATCGAGGGCTGGATCAAGGGCAGCATCCGCAGCCTCTGGCGCTGGGTCACTGCGAAGCCTGAGCCGAGACCGAACTGGGCGGATGAGTAGACATTGATCAATGTTTCAATCTGTCAACCAATGCCGGGAGACAACTGTTAGTGTGGTGTTAAATCTGAAGGGACGTCGTTTGGCATGGCGAGGTTGGATGTTGGTAGGCGCTGTACAAATATGTACTTATATGCAATGAACTCATAGAGATCTGGGCACGGATTGAATGACGGTGTTTAGGCTAGAGATGACACGGTGAGGCTGGACCACGTCTCGGCATCAGCATGTAATAATCACGACTCTTCAAGAAGTAATGCTCTCCGAGGTAAAGGGCGTCCTCATATGCTTCCCGCTTCAGGTCTTTCTGCCTGTATTGGAATAACCAGACATCGTCCGCCTATACCTACGTCTTATTTCACCATCACGGCTCGGCACTAGACTACTTCTCCTCCATCTAATAGCAGGTTAAGGCCGCTGGTCTCAACTATCGCACATAGAGCTTCTCGCCTCAGATACTGCACACCTACCCCCATTAAGCTTCCACTATGGCTACGTTCATAGCCTGAGAATCAGTGGCTCTTCCGGTATGCGGAACCCTTAGTCCGACTTCCCGGGCCTTGCTAGATGTTCATTTGCCCGTAGCAATGGTAGCTAGTACCCAGAGTAATAGTGTCTCGCCTACGGTGAAAGCGAGCGATTCAAATAGAATTATTCGGCGGCTTTCGACGCGCCTTCAATCGTCGTCGTCGTCGGAACCGTAGTCTACCAACCCGAGTTCTGGTTTTACCGACGCGTCTTTCGAGGCTGGCTTCCCATCACCTGCGTCTGTGGTTCTATTCGTTTCCGTCTGGCCTCCTTCGGCGCCAAGCTTCTTGCTCGCCTCCTTAGCAGGTGACGACTCCTTTCGCTTCTCCGAGTCCTTCTCTTTCGCGCCCTCGCTGGCTCGTCTCTTGACGCCCTTGACCAAGCTCTTCGCCTCCTTCTCCCTATCCCTCTTCCTCTTCCTGCCCGCCATACTCCACTCCTCCACCCCCATCCCTATCTCCTCGCTTATCTCCGCACCACCACTATTCCCCTCTTCGTCTCTGCTGCCCCCCCCCTCCCCGGCCCTCTGTGCCCTCCGAAACCCCTCGAGCCGTTCCTCCACCTCCCTGCGCGCGCGCTCCTCCTCCTCGCGCCTGCGCTTCCGCACTTCGTCGAGGAAGTCGACCTCGTCGTCGTCGAGCGCGCGGAACTGGTTGCGCAGCCGGTTCGCCTCCTCGAACGCCGCCTGCTTGGCCGCCTTGTTCGCCTGCAGGATCTCGTACAGGCTGCTACCCTTCTCTCCGTCGCCCTCGACGGCCCGCCGCCGCGCCTCCTCGCGCTGCTTGCGCTCCGCGGCGAGAGCCGCCTGCGCCGCTTCCCATTCCGCGCTGCTGGAGCGCATGGATGTGACTGGCGCAGCGCTGGTGCTTGTGGCCGGCGCGAGGCGGTCGAGGCTCGGTGCCGTGGGGTTCGCGGCTGTGTGGGGAGTTGTTGAGGAAGGAGTAGTAGTGGTAGTTGTGGTGGTCGGAGGAGGAGGAGCGGACGAGTCGCCGGCGATGGTGCCGCCTGAGACGAAACGCGAGGTCATGGCTGCTAGGAAGCTGCTCTGGTGGAGCTCCCTAGCGTCAGTATCGTGGGGTGTACTGGGTAATTTCTTAACCGTGTGTGATTTATGAGAGCTTCGGGAAATTCATTAATAACTATTCAAATCCCAATAAACTATTTTCCGCTGTGGTAGGGAGCGACTGGCTCAATGTAAAGAGAAGAAAGAGTAGTTCAAAGCTCACGGATTACCCGATACTGACATAATGCTTCAATTGAAGGTCGTTTCTCAAGCGCTGGATTAGTGCATATCATCCATAAATGCAATTATCGACCTTTCGGAAAGATGAACAAGTGTGAATATCATCCAGGGTTGACCCAGGCTTCTTGTTGCTCTATACACGATTTCTATGTTTGCTGCCACGTTCACCATGTTACAAACTGGAGAATTAGTATTACAGGCAAAGTCTTGGTGGTCTAATAGCACTTAGTACTGTCATTCTGAAAGGACGAAGGAAAGATCAGGTAGGAGAATTCTATTAGTATACTCAACTACTTGCACAACCGGAGGGGGGCTGTGAGTGAGGCCAATGCCCTTTACGTAGGCTATTAGTCGCTTCCCATGCCAACGCATCCAGCTACTGTTACCTATGATGCGTTACGCTCTAGTCCAGGCAGAGTATCCGTAGATGGCGGTGTTACGTATATTTGCGGTAGCTTCCTGCTGCATGTCGAGGAAACCCGAATCCTCGTCCTGGGAACCCGCAGCGGCTTTGGGACCACTCCGACTTCGATATCGGCTGCCCTGGGATATGTGGTGTCCGAACGGTAAGGTACGGGCCAGACGGTACTCTCGTCTATCTCGAAGTCCAGAGCACTCATGACTGATCGATGACTACTGCTGCTGACTGGCCTGGCAGGATAGGTTGGGAAAGAACTTGCCTCTTTGCTTGTTGAGCAACCCATCTTGAATCTAAGTAATGATAGCTTGTAATCAAACCCGGTATCACCATCCCCCGCTGCTTTTTATATCTTCAACTTGTATCCTCTATGTTTGATGGCTTTCATTGTCCCATGAAGCCTCTGCCATCCACTAGTAGGGCGCTCGTGAAAGCGTTCTTATCTTTGGTTCCGAGCTATAGTCTTGTCTAGAACAGAGACGGGACAATGTCATTGTACTGGGTTTCGTGAACAAGGAATCTGCAATTGTATCACAGGGCAGCTCTTCAGCCAAGTCTACTCACGACCTTCTCAAAGTAATAAGCCTACATGTAAAGGTGAAAAAGCCTTAGTATGAAGAATTGATGATATGCGTCTCAGACAAATAACAGAGATAAAGACACAACATCATTGTCTTTCAAGATTGGAAGTTGGGTTCCGACGCCGGGTCCTATGACAGGGAAGGGGATAGGGTTGGTCATCATGACAACTACTCATTTCTGAGATACGTACTGCGCCGCTTCATTGTCCTGTCGAATATCTCTAGCGGTATAGTGAAGGTAAGGTCCATTTGTTCTGCTTCCACTAGTAGCGAGCACTAATATCACCATTATCTCTCTCCGGCAGTCTATATAATGTCAATCATGCTGGATTCCTAGCGTGCCCTCCTTTAAGTCCCATTGGCTAAATATCATGTTATATAGTCATATTCGATAATGAAAGTGGCTTCGTTGCCATATTCCCTAAAACTTCTCTCGCTCATAATAGACTTGGCGATCATAAGTAACCGTATGGTCATAACGCCAGTGAGGGCTCCTTAGTTATAGTGCGATGTTGCGTGGTCTAAGTTGAAAACATCATGTTGAGAGTGTCTCCAAAAGACTGACCAACCCCTTGAGCTAACCCCGTTACAACAATACTAACGGTATTAGGTTAATCAGGGTTTCGACCACTAGGAAATTAGATAGGTTAATGTTTCTATTCAAAGCCGGAGCAGTTTTCACAGTTGTGCTAAGGCGAATAGAGACAAGAAGCACCCTTGCACCCCACGTCCGGGACTCTCTTTAGACTTGGGCTCATTTGACGTACCGGATTGGCTCGCCTATTGACATTACAGGGTTCTCCGCGACCCAGTTGACGCAAAAACGGCGGGATTGGCACGGCGAGTCCATATTTTCCCGTCTTAAGGTGGGCGTCCGCATACTGTATGCGGCTCGGCAGCTACTCTGATTGGTGGCACCCAGAGAGGCCCAAAGCCGCACCTTGCGCCAAGTCCGGCATCACCATTACGTACTCGGTGTTTGACAATTCTCGTTTTCCCGGCCACTTGATCGGACGCCACTTGAATTTTGGTCGAGATTACAGAGACAGCCTAGCTTGCTGACCTTTCCATGCCGCCTTATATAAATTTCGAGGGTGTCGCTCCAGGTTATAGAACACTATCCAGCCGTGGATAAGCCTGAGTAAACAGACCTTAACACCTGGCAACAATATCGATCTAAAATGCGCGCGCTGCCATTGTTCATAGCGGCGGCTTCGGCCGTTCTCGGGTCCGCCAGTCCTACAGCACCTCGTCAAGCATCAAAATTCGTGGGATACCTTGTCTCGACTTCACTGATCCCAATCCGAGGGTCCAGTGGCATCTATCCGACGGGAACAGCGCCACAAACTTTACGTTCTTGAACCGTGGTAACCCTGTGCTTGCTTCGACTGTTGGCACTAGGGCTGTGAAGGACATCTACCTCACAACAAACTCTGCCCGGTCTGAGTACTTCTTGATCGCGCACTGGTGAGCCTTCCGCCCCTGGAGCCTCTAGAAGAACTGATGCCAACGGTAAACGATGAAGACCTCGATATCAACGCTCCGGGCTTCAGCTGGGACCGGGCCACCAGACAAGGGAGCCGAGGTATTGTTGTTTGGAAGTCAAACAACCTGGTCGACTGGTCCGGGTCTTCACTATGAATGTGAGCTGCATTCTATAGCCGCCGAGACTAGAATGAGCTGACAGCGCTCTCAGTGTCGAAGCCGACACAGCAGGCATGGTGTGGGCACCCTCGGCTGTCTGGGACGACGCCACCGCGCAGTACTACGTCTTAGGCGTCGCGCTACTACGCGAGCTCGGACCCAGGGCACACCGGCTTTGCATCGTTAGATACCATCCGCTACGCGATAACGAAGGACTTCACCTCGTTCAGCAAGCCGCGCGACTACTTGGCCCTCCCGGACACACCGCTGATCGACCAAGATAGTTCCAGTACCTGGGCACGCCGGGCGCCTGGGCGCGCTTCCTCAAGAACGAGACTACCTTGCAGGTCTACCAAGAGACGACGAGGGACGGGTTCTTCGGGTCTTGGACGCGCGTTCCCGGGTACGTCAGGAACGAGCCCCTTTTTGAGGGTCCCGCCTCGTTCGCCGATAACGTTATCCCTAGCCTTTGCCACTTATGGCTCGATAATTACCAACAATATGTGCCTTTCGAAACGTCCGGTATCATATCTCCCAACTGGAGATCTTCTAATACTGGGGGTTTCCTAAGGGGTTTGAAACATGGTTGTGTTACGCCTTTGACTCGGAAAGAATATGACGCTGTTGTTGCGGCATTTCCTGCGTAAGGAATTGCATTTAGGCACTAGTCGCGGACAAATCTGGTTGCTCATAGGAATGAAACTGTTTGATCTTCCAAGAAATGTGGCCATTTATGTCATATCGTGTCGTGCCATTGCGGACTGACTACCTTCGACCCCTATTGAAGAACCGTGAGCGGTAGTGAGCTCGGTCGACCAACACGTCAGCTATTTTTATCGCTATCAGCTCCACAACCTGCAGACTTATTGAGGATAGCGAACCACTCTACACGCTGAAATACACGTCGTTAAAGAGGCTGCAGATAGGCCTGACGAAATACCTCTGCCCACTGGGTTGTCCTCGGCGAATCGAATTCATTACAAAAAGACTTTGGACGCTGGGGAGCGGGGATACCATCAATTAATCGAATTCATCAGGCGTACGTCAAAGAGGAAAAAGGCTGCATCCATCGCCCGGAGCTCGAGACTTGGAAACAGGGGTCATGCCGTTTGGGGCACGTATCGTGGGAAACATGTTGTGGACAATATAGAATAGGAGGTTAGTGCTAGTAAGACCCACAACTTATCGAGGGGCTCTGTTAGGTCGGTTGCGACGTTATAACGAGTAGGGAAGGTTGTAATTAGATAGCAGTTACATGGACAAGGCGATGGTGAAATAGGGGGGAGGATAGGGGTAAATTGTCGATCCAGAGCTATGTATGTATGGTCGAATATTCCCCCAGTTCTCCTAAGTCGGGAAGTTATTATGGTACACAAAGGGCATGCAAGTTATCTCTGAGAACCCTTATTAAAGGCAATATCTTGCGTATGATATAGACTATGCGACTATAACAGTCAAAATAGCTACACAGGGACGTTCTTGCCCTGTACAACCAGAAGTACCTGTCACGCTGGTACATACTGAGGCAAGCCCTCCAAAGCTCCAACGCCCGATGGTTGAGAACAGAGGTGCAGGTCCGCGCAGTTAAACCAAAGACTCTCTCGTCGGGTTGCATATGGGGTGGCGTGAGCGCCTAACCCGAACGGTGCAGCATCTGCTTGCGGTACTCATCCCATGTCTCATCTCGCGTTAACCTGGGCCCTCCAAGTTTATGAAGGTTCACAAGGTAATCGCCGAAACAGCCTTTTCGTCTTCACGACGAACTTCTGTGGTCATGCTGTTTGCTATCAGGTAACTAACATCGCGGAAGGCTAGCCGCAGTGGGCACCTCGCAGTCAACGAACCTGAGGCGACAACCATCAATACCACAGGCTCATCAATTATTTGGCCCCCAGAGAGAGCCGGGACGTTTGCCCTGGCAGCAGTCCGTAGGAAATGCTAACTTAAGAAAGATGCCCACCAGAGAAAATACCAGTGTTGCCCATGTGATTGTCTCGGTGAACGAAACACAGATAGTCCGGGCTCGTGGTCTTCCACATGGTCGTCCTCCATGGTCCGCAGGGGGCGTTCACGGTACATGATCGATGGCGGAGCAGGTGGAGGCCGTTCCATACGAGCTGCCCAGGCTTCGGGTGTCAAGATTTACGAGCACCATCTTTCTGAGGGGGTTTGTGCCCGTCGCATCGTCTGACATCCAGGGAAACTCAGACTTTCTTTAACCCCATATCCTTCCGTGCAGAGAGGCCAGATCCTTCGCGCCTCTGAGGGCCCTCTCGCCTCAGGATATGACACGAGTAAACCAGGATTGAAGCCGCCCTTGATACATAACGTGAGGCATATCATTCTCCTCCGGATATTCAAGTTTGATGAGTATCTTACTCGAGGTTCCGTAAATCACCTTAACAATGTCGTCTCTCTTTATTTCACAACCGAGGGCTTGAGACAGCCAGACTGTTGTGATCCCCTCTCCTGATGTCGGAAGAGGAACGCTCGACTTAATGTCGCCTCTGGGCTGAGCGTTCCGCGATGCTCCAAACATGATGTCCCGTTAAGTGAAATGTCGGCAAATTGAGACTAAAGCGGCGAATTACGAGGGTATGTAATGGGATGGGCGAAGTAAAGTTAGGACCAGCAACTGTCCAAGAATAGGGCTGCTAGGATAGAGAAGACATCCTCATGCCTAGGGCTACGTCGAAATATATCCATCTAATAGCGAAATCATCTTGACCGCATCATTTCACTGATGGTCTTCGTCCTGTAACTTCATATTGCATAGCATATCTATGCGGAAAAGTGTGGGCGAAAGGGGTCAACGGCCCTGAAGAGCCCAATCACAGCATGAGGTTTCCTAGGAACATAATGTTTTAAGCAGCGTGATCGGTAATCGCGCACAATAGCCCCAGAAAGGCTCTGCTGCGCATGGGGTTCGCAGGTCAGCAATTCACTGCATTTGCCTATCACTTCAAGCTTAACAGACCTGATACCTAGCCTGCGTAGAGCCTTTCTCGGCGGAACAATTCTCAAGAGCTATCAAGGCTGAAGTGCACATGAAGCTCATCCTCGGGGCATTCTGGGTGGCGCTAGCCCGCGTGGTCTGACTATCCTGGTGTGACCAGGTCACTTCTCGAGCGCTAATGCCTCTAACAGTCGGACTAGCTGGACCAAAATTAAGACCCGCCCACCCACTTAGGGCTAATTTACGCAGCAGATCGGGTTTCAGGGCCCGACCACCCAACCCACCGCCACCATTGACAGAACTTTTTACCATTGCTGCCTTCCCCCTTCAGGAAGCCTCCATATTTAAACGAATACGACCAGAGTTATCAACAGCCGCCAATCAGAATATGGCTTGCCCGGTTTTGTGGTCTAGTGGTATGATTCTCGCTTAGGGTCCACCCTGAAGCTTTAGCATGCGAGAGGTCCCGGGTTCAATCCCCGGCAAAACCCCTTCTTTTTCCACCTTGTTGCTTTTTTTAACCCCCTTGCTCTGCTTGGTCTTCCTCCCTCCATGATACCCACCTTCCTTTCCTCTTTTTGCGCTTGGTGATTGATGTGGACGACCGACCGTGGCTTGCTCCTGAAAGACTACCATAGTAGTGAGTCAATGCCCGAAGTGTGGGCAAGTGTCGATGATGTGAGCGTCTATGATGCGTTCGCTTAGACGCGGCAGACAAGGCAGGACGAACCTCGCATCCCTCAGTCCTCCGAGTAAGTCCAGTCCTCCTGTCGGGGCTAGGCTTATGAGAATGTGTCTTCCTCACCTTAGATAACTATGATGGGGTGATAGCCCCCGGCTGTCGAGTACGTGGACGTGCCAGCCTGCTGTATGCTGTATGTGTTGTGGAAAAGCTCCAAGTCACTACTCGTATCCTACGCCACGGGCCGACGGTCAGTATGTAGGTTTTGCCTAAGTTGTCTACCAAGCCTGGAAATTGGCCATGGTTGGCTGCATCGAGTGCAATCAGATACGTATGATACGTTCAACCTTGCCCACGTGTATCGTAGGCTCATCGCTGTACTAACCAGCGTAACTCGACTCCTGGCTGTCATTATCCCCCCTGTCGATAGGCTAATGTCGCATGGAACACGAGATACGTCCCAACCTCCAGCGCCATCGCACTTAAATGCCGGATCTCCTATTAAGCGCGCAACCCCCGCGACTGCAGGGCATTCAAGGGTTCGGAACGAGAATCACTAGCCTGGGGACGAACCGCTATCATGAGGACGAACGCCATTACCGCCCCTCGCCCCGAAGTCGTTGCTGACTACGCGCCGCAGCATGTAGCGGGTACCACTGTGATGCTGGGGATGGACGGGAGGAGAGCAGGGTTTCTTGTCGTCCTGCAGGGCACAGGAGGGTTCTGAAGCATCTCGATATTCAGTCCTAGCAGAGATCCTACCTTGGTACCCTTCCCGATGTATGACCACCTGCTGTAGAGTGAGGTCAGCAGCGCGCTGATACGAACTCGACGTCGGGAGCGTGGTTACGCACGTAGCTCACGCCGAGAGAGAACGAAGGTATCGACCACCCCGCAGCCCCGCGCCCGTGGCGTTCACGACTCAAGGCGGCGGCAGCAGCAGGAGAGCCGACTCTCTCGCGTAACGAGGCGGAGACCGGACATCCACTGCGATCTTCCCGGTCGGGTGTAGCTGCCTAGTCCGCCGAGTATCTATGTAAGTTTAGCAGTTCGATAGCCGGTTTCCGGCCTGGGCCTTTACTTTCCCCTGGGGTCCCTGCGCGGCAGTCAGTGGTACATGGATATGGCATCAGCAAGATGAATGGTTAGTTAGCTAGCAAGATGCCAGCAGGAATTTAGGCTCGGACAATAATGCTCTGTGTCTGGACCGAATAAGGCAGTGCGATCCGGCGTATATACGTGAATTCGATCTAGCTATTTGAACCTGCGTGGATTATGACTACTAACTGAGGCTGCTTATCCTAGAATGGCCATAAGACGTCAGAACAACAATTCTCAGTAATAATTGACTGACAAGTTACCTAATCACTACATGGAAGTAGGTTTCCTTTTTTTGTTGGCCGGTTGTGCAATAATCAATAGAAGTTTTAACCCATCGTAAGAAAATTGTTGTACTTCTGTTCTGTGGCCCTTCGTACGATAGCGGCCGTAGGTTGCAAACAAAGTCGGCAGCACTAGCAACTGTGTGGTGCGTACGGTCGGTTCCCTTAGAGGTCTTTTTATCTTTGTAGGCCCAGCACAAGACCACTTGGTTTACCCGCGGCATCTTCATGGGCGTGTGCAGCTAGTCTGAAGCATGAGTTCACGATATTAGACCAGGGTAGGACGGTTATGTCGCTTACAACCTAGGCACGGGCCCTGACTGACTCAGAGGGAGAAGGTATGGTGTGTGTTGAGGTTTTCACAGTTTGCTCCATTTTTTTTTGGTTCTACTACTGCAATTATGTGCAGCGAGAGCAGAGCGCGTGATACCTCGGGCTAGTCTCCTTTGCAACTTCAAGCAGTAGAGGCCCAGATGTGAGAGGCATAATCGGCAAACAGCAACCGCTCACGCGAAAAGAACATCACCTCAAACATTTTCCTTCTTTTTAAACTCTGGGATCTGTGCCCATCACAACTTCGCTTCTCGTACAAACTCAGCGCACTCGGCTACTGAACCCCATACCTTCCTGAACCATCATGCCAGTCATGAAAGACGAAAGCACCCATCTCAAGGGGCGACAACCGAACGAAAAAAGTGAACCGCCCTACGCGAAAAACCCTAGCAACCATATCAACAAATCCCTATTTTTTGTCTTGAATCCCGCGCCATTGCGAAGTAGGCGTGGCCCCGAGTCCTCCGAGGCTGGAACAACAATGGTCGAAGACGGAAGCCTTGGCAACGCTAGGAAGCGGCTGTGATCAGGCCTAGAGCCATTAAAAGGATCGAGTTGACCCGAACAACGTGTAAATATAGGGAAGCCAACCGCAACCGGCTGGAAGTATAGAAGTTCCAATCTTGATGCTAACCGCCGTGCTCCCTCCGTTTCCAAATAGAGAGCATCCCTGCGTCATACTTGCGAAACCCCGCAACAGCACAAACCGAGCGCCTCGTCTGAGGAATGTTGCGATGTGCCGCTTTGGGCTCTTCAAGCGTAGATCCTTCGGCATCTCGTCTATGGGGCATAGCCATCCAAACAGACCTCCGAGGCAGTGGGCTAACCCGCTAAAGGCAGGCCTCCATGTTGAACCACCCCCGCCAGGTCTTCCAAAGCTGCCGTGAGATGCCGACTAGTAGCTTGCCGTGTGGCTCGGCCCAGGCGATCATAGGTGACCTAGCCATCTGTGCTGTATCCCTGGTAATTCTAAAATCTATCGCCTGACATGCAACGAGGGGAAATGTGGTTGAACGACTGGATGATGGACCGCCGTTTATAATCCATCTCTTTTTAAACGCCCATGAAAATCAATCTCGCCACCGCTCCTAGAAGGGCGTAATCGAACCGATCGGAGTCTATCACAATGAAAAAGAGCCCAGAACCATAAAGAAAAATCAATCAACGCCGATTAAAGCGATTAGGGAACGCGAATCGTAGAAAGTGCGATCGGTCGAGGCGGAACGGCGGCCGCGAAACAGGGATGCTCGTCAGGTGTCCATCGCGTGGAGAATCGCAATGACACGCCATGACAGCAGGCGACTGCAGAAACCGCGTGACTGCAGCGGCGTCGCAGATCTGATCCTCAAAAACCATCTCAAATTCAAGGAACGCGGCCCCGTTGCCAGCCGTGAGAAACTCCTAGGGTATCTGAATAACAAAAAAACGTATGTTCCTGAATATACCGTAACAAAATGTCGAAACCGACCTCATCAACATTAATCTCAGCCCACGGCTCAAGTCCTTCTGAACTTTCGCAATGTAAGACATGAATCGTTAGCCTAAACCTCGTCTACAACGCTCGAGGGCGTAAGACGATCAGACCAACCAGACCTAGCCCAGGACGGGCTGGCCATAGGCATGGTGATGGAAGTAATGTCCAGTCTTGGAATGCAATGCTGTCAAGCACTGCGAGCAGTTGCACTCGGCAACGCTCGAGTCCCAGTGATTGTGACTGTAGCCATTGAAGTAGGGCTGGTGAAGTGAGCTGGACCTCGAGGCGTAGTGACCAGCAGGCTGCTGGTAACCTCGATAGTCTCGGCTGTTGTCACGACTGTAAGTGCCCGCAGCTACTGCATGGTTGAACCACTCGTTGTATTGAGAGTTAATCGAGGTAGCAGAACCGAGATACTCGGGGGTGCCATAGCCCGAGTCCGGTGGGGTCAGTGGCGGCGCCTGACCCTGAGACCAATGGTGATGGTACTGGTTTGACCATGAGCCCTCCCGAGAGCGGAAACCAGCCGCAGCCTTCGCCGACCCAACCATTCCGGCGTGGACGGTAGCACGATCGAACTCGGCAATCTCTTCGGGCGTCCACCCTTCGTAAAGGAGTGGGTGGTGTGTTCTGACAGGATCGTGTCGGATAGACGTCACGAGGGGAGCCAGTCTCTCGCGGGCAAGGGCCTGTGATTGCTGTTGTTGCTTCTGCTGCAGCTGCAGCCTCTTCTTGGTCTCCTGCCACTCTTGCCAGTTCTTCAACCAAGCATTGAAATCGTGACTCCGATCGAGATTGACATAGAGAACCCAACCAATTTGCTCTAGCCACTGATGTTCCATCGTGTTGAGCTCGGACACGGGGATGCCGCTAACCTCAGACCACGACCGGTTCTGGAAGGTATTGTCGTCGAGGAACTTGCTGCCCAAGAGCAAAGCGACGGTGAGCATCCTCCAGGCTTCCCCCTCCTGTGGCTTGAACGGGCCTGCGGCGTTGAGCGAGTTAACTCTCTTCGCCAAGTAGTTCATGCCAAGGAGGATGGTGGTGCTAGGAAGCCGGGTGGAGGTCAAGACCTGCGAAACGAATTTCCGGAAGGCATTAGTAACCGCGGCGTTGGGAAGGATGATTCTCATCGCCATCTCCGCCACATACTCTGCCATCATGTCGGTCTCGTAATCGAGAACCGCACACACGCCGCCCGGCATGATGACGACTGGGAAGGTCGGTCTCCGTCAAATACCAAAGGTCGACCTTCGCCGGAGAAATGATCTACTTCAAGCGCGTGGAAGAGGTTGCTCAGCTGCGTGGAGAACCACAGCACTGCTGGCTTTCAAATCCAAGGCCGAAGAGACAGATTAAGAGCGTGATGGGGGGGGGGAGGTCGGCGAAAGCCTTATTGAGCTACTCCAGCCATGAATCAGGTGTCCTGCGGGTAAGACAGTCCGAGTTCGTCGCGGAGAAGTGGAGGAAAGGGTCGTCCCAGTCAGAGAGAAAGGTAAGTCGTATGTAGGTGACGACGACAAAGACGACCGTGAGAAAACACTGTAGGGAAAAAGGTTTTCGGTAAAACACTGTTCATAGAGTTAGTCTTACATGATAAATGAGTCCAACTCGGGTGAATGAACACGCAAGCTCCTCTCCATCGCTTTGTTATTGGATGTGCCTCTATTCGGCCTTCCGCCTTTGTCTAGACCATGCCTGCCACGTACGCGAAGATTGAAATGATAAAGGATTGCGAAATACTAACCTAAAAGGAAAAGATGCTCGGAGGAGGAAAAGAGATGGTTCGTGACGTTCGGTTCGGTTCGGCTCGGCTTGGTTCGTGATGGAAGACAGACGACAGTTTGTTTGGCTCGAGGGTCGTCAGAAGATGGGGAAGGCGCAGATGGATAGAAGATCCAAGGTCGCGTTTCTTCTTCAGGTGGCCATGAAGCACGGTCCTTCCTTCCTTATCCCCTGCACAGGAACACCGAGAAGAGGGAAGTCTCGACTCTGCTCGAGAAGGGTTTGTCGTAGGAGAAAACAAACAGAAAAGGAAACCTGAAACCTAACGACGACAACTCCCAAAAAGCAAATTTTGGTCGAGGTCGATAATTGACGGGGGTCGTTTGTTTCGAGGTTTGAAGGAAGAGAGAAGGTTAGAGGCGGAAGGAGGAGTGGGTAAAAAGAAGGATTGATTTGGAAAGCATGATGACTGGATGAATGCAACCCAGTCATGTTATTATGGAGTGGAAGGGGAAGAAAGAGATTAAGCCCAAAGAGGCATTACGCCAGTAAGGCGATTACTCAATTAACCCAGTCTGGTATGATAGGTACAGCGCGGCGGTACACTCAGTACCTGTCTCTCTTTCCGTGCCTCTAGGTACATACGCCGCAGGCAGTATATTACGTACGAGCAAGTACCTACCTCGCAGCTTTGTCGCTTACGGTTTGTAGAGGCCATGTTCTCGGTATGTACATAGCGGAGTGACACAATGACAACAAACAAGCACCGAGAATCAGACCAGCACAGGGTTTGGCTGGGTTTTCAGGATGGGGGGTGTGATGGTGTGGCCACTCTTGTTCTGAACGCATGTACCGTGCCGACTGGTGGTTTGCAGATGCCTGACGGTGTACAGATTACATAGAGGGACTGGTGTGGTGGACGCAATTCACTAGGTTGAATGCGCTAGTCATGACAATATGTATGGGTTACGTGAAGAGCATGGGTAGGGGGAAATCTCGGTTTCAAGACGAAATGACAGTCATAACCCACCTTTAATACAAATCCAGCCACTGCTGCTGATTCATTGGTTTGCTTAGGTGACCCACTAACTTCCTCCAGATTATTGTACTTGTGGTAGCGGCCTGTATGTAGTAAAGTAAGTAGAAGGGCAAACTTCGAGGACAGTTTGAGTGCCACAGAGGACGGATAGCATGTCAGGAAAAGTTTTGACTGCCTAGCCGGTATTCCAAAATGTTGGCATTTGTCACAGAATGTCTACTTGTTAGAATCGAGTCAGGCAGAATAGGTATGTTCACATTCGCATTGGTTTAGATTGTACCTATGTTCGAACTTAAAAATATTTCACTGACAAAGAATGGGTGAGGGAATTATGAGAGCCTCGCCGTAAGCGAATTGCGGCTAAGAGAGGCTGTACTGCAAATGCTAATATCCGTAGTTAACCTTAGTGCACGAGGGAGTGGATACAGGCTGCTTTGATGTATGCATCCAGCGAATCCAGGCGACCAAGCCTATACCTACATACACTCTTGGCTGTACGTTCGGTTTGTCTTGGTTCCTCGAGGCTCCTCAATGCTCGAGAATGCCACCATGCCTTAACTAGAACCCTAGAGCTAGCAATGGAGGACCACATTTAAGGTATGCATGGACTTGGTTTGTTCGATGAAGATACCATGTGAAGAGAAACAACGCGCCCGCAGCTCTCGGCCGACCAAGCGTGGCCAGGTGGCATGATCCCTACTGGCTGGCCAGGCTCTAAGCAACCAGGGAATAGTGCAAGAGATTTCACGGATGAACACACCCAGATGGGAATCCAGGAAGCGCATGTCATCCAGGGATATGACATGAACTGGTCCATTCACAGACCCCTCATGTGCGTTCCGAATAAGATCTCTGTTGTTTTATGTGGACAATCCTTCTTCCTGCGAAGCCATGGGCGAATTTGACAAGGAGGCTTTCGTGCCGACTCGCACAACGCAAACTTTGCACACCATTGCCAAGATATTTATTCAAACTATGACAGAAATAGGGGTCCGTTGTTAGCGCCGATGGTCTTTAGCACGGTTAGCGTAGTTCCCGTCGAGTCCTGCTATTGACTGTAGTGATCAAGTTGAACGTGTCCAGGCTTGCATCTATCGGGGGTCAGTCTCAGTCCTTGTACCTTGACTCACTACAATCAGGATATGTCTCCGTAATGATTTGAATCTTCATTGTGCAAAGTTGATTTGTTCATCTCCAAAGTCTGGCCTTTTCTCCTCATCAATTTTGCATATGGTCGCATGCAGCTTTGCCTGGCTGATGTTTAAAACTAACGGCAATCGACGGTTAGAAAAGGCGGCTAACGGACCATCCTGTCTCTTAACCGCTCAGCCACTGTACAGCTCTTCTGCTTGGTGGAATGTATGTAGTACTGCTTTGTCACACGTCTGCGTCGAGATTGGCAATATCCAACTGCCATATCCGGCATCCTGGTTTCCTGTCTTGTGATTTCTCCGGGCTTATCTGGGGAGGATTCCCCTTGTGGCTCCCCATCATCTCGGTTCTATTGTTCCTAGTTCTCCGCCTGTCGCCTATTTGGCTGATGCGCCCCAGGCATTCTTCTAAACACGAATGGCATTTGCTGCATTGTATCCCGAGGTGGTGTACAATTCATAAGACAAGCGGCATACCACGTGTTAGAACTCAGTCCAGCTGCACAATGGAGCATGGGATCCCTTGCATAACCAGGGCATATACTTTTAGAATTCAAAGGAGAGGCCGTTTCCCATAAACGAGATTGTAATTCCGTTCTGCATTCATTAGCAACGCTCTTCGTTGACGCGCATTCGCCAGCAGTAAGCTACAGTCGGTAGCTACCTCATACGTAGGGCCATCAACGGGCATTCAGGTGTGCCTAAGGCTCTTTCTTATTCGCTACGGCGTTCAATCCAGGGTCTTGCAAAGCCGGCATCCACATTTTGTTCTTACAATTTAATCCGGACGGTTTGCGCCAAATAAAAGCTGGTAGGCCTACTTCGTATACAGTGCACCCACATGGAACCTGCAGATTTAGCTTATTTCTAACCCGCAGGCGTGTATGCTTTCGTATCTTCGCAAGTTTGCAGCGGGATGGCCACTCGACTTGGACTGCATTCTGCTAGTCCCTTATTAAATTGCCATCGCGGCGTCTAATTAGTTCGATTAAACAGGTGTTTTCGGGCAGTCCTGAAGATAAAGCTGGGTTGAAACGGGCAGAGACCATCGCCGAAACCGGCTCGCAATAGAGGTCAACGGCTCTTGACAAAGAACCTAGCAGAGAGTTCCATCAGTACACATAGTCAGGCTACCGCTCTGCCAAAGCCTAAGGCGTTGAGAGGTTGCAATTTCGCAACCTATCAGGTGCTGGGCAAACCACAGCTACCTAGTCCAGTTAAGAGAACAGATCTACACAGAATAAAACCGAATAAGAAGGTCCAAAAATGCCCTTAGTTGCCTTTTCGTGGCAACACCTTAGGTGCTACTGGAATACTTGTACCCTTCAACTTATTAATAAGGCTTCGGAGACTACTACGTTGAAGAGTGGCAGGCAGAAGCGTTCCTCCTAAATTCATAACAGGTTTTAATAGAGCGATTACGTACCTGATTTGGTAAACCTGTCAACCCTATCTGTCACTCTCGCATAGGGTAGAGGCCTTGGTTCTCATGGGGTTACTGGAGCAGAAAGACCATAACCTCGCTTACCGATGCTCCAGAAAACCCCACCACCTCCGATGCAGCTTCGAAGGGCGACTCCTTACTCCTCTCCATTGCATATATCCCGCAGAAGAGGGGACAGTCACTGGAGGACAGTCGGGACGGTTTTAACACAGTCTCTCTTCTTACACACGCGTCAGCCCAGAAAATTTTCGAGCCAACCAAAGGGAGATTTGCAGTACCTGACTAATCTAGGCTGCCTGGGTGGGCTCTAGTCGGGAGGCCGGTTGTCCGCCAACCAACCCCACGCCAAACAAATTATTACGCCCGCATCCTCGCAACAGGGGAAGCTGCGTAGGATCTTCAAAACTGCACTACCCAGAACTGGCTTCCGATCGACCTCTTCGAATATTGCGGCTACGCGGGGAGTCCGGACTGCACATATAAGGTTTGCCACTTCCCGGAACGTAGAAATTTGCAGAGTCAGTGACGACACAATTGGTGTGAGCCGCCCGACTTCACGAAGGTTCCAAAGAGCAACCAGGACGCAGAAAAGGCCGGAAGCCCGGCCATCGGATGAGTCTCTCAATAACGACTGATGAAGTCACACTGGCCAGACTGGATACACGCAATTACCACTGCATCATTACCCGCTCGCCTGCTGCCCGCATCTTGCGGAGTTTTTGAGTTATTTTTGCTTTCGACTGCCCACGAAGTACGTAGAAATCCAATTATGGCTCAAGCCGCCGATGACACCGCGCTTCCCCTCCCAGCGGGCGGTCTTTGCGCATCCTCTTCTCCACCTGCCTGCAGGCCGTACATTGGGATCTCACGTTCTACGGCTAGATAGCCTCGGACTTGGCTGGAAGAGAACGGCCGTCGAAGCTGTCGATGCACCGTGACGTTCTAGGTCCAGGTAGATTATGAAAACGCTTGGTAGGTAGTTCCCGATTCGGCCCTCTGCATATGTCTAAATCTCGGACAAAAAAATTCTCTTCGTTCCCACATGACCCAAGCTGCGGTTTCGTCTCGAGAGTCGACGACACATTTTTTGGCACACGAGAAGAACACTTGCATAACCACTGGGCTCGTTAGCCTCAGGTGCGCCAGCTCCAGATCTCAGTGATGTGACTTTCGGTTCTCCTCTTGCAGAAGGCCACATGAAGGTACCTACTGTACGCTCAGCGGTGTAGAATATTCATGCCACCCAAAGCTAGACTAGGTAATTAGTTAGGTTCCCCCCTCCCTCAGTGGCCTTCCTTCCGCCCCAGTTACTGTAGATTGACCAAGTCAAACTATTAATCGACCAAAACTAAACGCTCTTTGGTAACCCAACCGTTATTTCTCATCCCACCGTATTGACTAATTGCGCTGACGGTCCAGGGCTGGTACAACTCCCATAACATTAGCAGCAGCCACCGCCAGCATATTACTATTTATACCGCAGCAAATAAAGGCCATATACCGTAATGGGACGCCTAGCCCTAACCTTAGCTACGCCGTGACTTAGCTAAGCATGTATATTGGGTAGCCGGATGTTAATCGTGAAGTACTACCCCCTGGCTTAGTAAGGGTGGTTTTCCGACGCTGATGTTGATTGACTGGTGGGGTTTCCAAAGAGCGTTGAGTTCCAATAAATTAACAATGCGACTTGGTCAACATGACTGGGTCGCTTGCTTCCACACATCCGCACGTGAGTCGAGTGAGATATGACTCTTGCAGGCAAGTTTTCATTAACCTCTATATGGATGAATGTCAGAATTGAGAAAACCCATTAATGGATGGATACGCATCTACGTACAAATACCTACCGCGTACGACGCAAATTAGGGAGTCCGGAATATGATGTTGTCGCAGATCGTAGCCATAGATCGGATTTATTTAATCCCCGCCAGCCACGTACACACCTAAAGGCTGTGTGAGATATGACAGAAACCATATTGGAAACGCTGGGCAAGCATCAGCTAGACAGACCCGCCAGCCAATACAATGCATCCCGTCAATCTGGCTCCCCACGGTGAATCATCCGTGTCAGAACATGACGGATAGGCAGCTGCTGCGCGTCGACTCCCCGCGGCAGCCGAGCGGAACGAAGCGCTCCTCCTTTTTCTGGGTCTCCTCACCGTGAAACCCGCTGAAATAAACAACTGCGGACAGCTCGTGCGCATCCTGTCTGGTTTTGACTCGTCAGTTCGCAATGGGACTACTGCGCTGAGACCTCCACAAGGCTCATTTTGAAGTCGCCTGTGATAGAGAGCCGTGCCTGGAATTAGCGTAGATGCCGCCTTGTCGTCTTTAGCTTTCTATTTACAATGCAGATACCCATACTGAAGCGTTGCCTTTACGACTCCATGCTGTGCCATAATATATATATATATCATTAATCATAATAAGTAATAATACTTTTAGAGAATCGCTGGAATATGTCCATTAAATAAATCAACTATTACCCCTGTAACCTCTACTCATTAGCCATCCACGGCCCGATTCCTCCCGATCCTTGGCCACTGCATCCGAGAAATAGTAAATTCGATTGCAAATAGCAAGTACTAGTAGATTTTCGTCCCGCTCAGATTTATATGGCCCTCTTTTTGCTTGACAGCAGGCGAGGGCAGTACGACGCCCTCATCAGATTCCCCGTTATACAGTTTTCCGAATACTCCCAGGGTCGTGAGGGACATATGGACCGACGAATCCGAGGGTGACAACCTCGTAGTACTCAGAAAAGATCCCAGTGTGAACTCTCCACGCCGGGTCCAGGGGAGATACGTCGGGCCCCAAATACTGATCACGACGAAGCTGGGTGGTACAAGAGTCTTCGCCTAGGATCGTGTACAGCAAACGGCAGGTTTGGGATATGGATGGCCCGGCTGATTGGAGTCCGGGCTTCCGATATGAGGCCGATCAGCTCGGGTGGTAAATGGAGGACGAAGCGATCTGGAGGTTGCTTCTTCCGGAGCCGCATCCGCTTTGTTCTGCTGATAGCGGCAAAATGGCGCGCTGCTTCAAGAAGTCTCATGTTTGCGGCAGAAAGCGGAAGATGTCAGAGAGTACTTCTGCAGACCCGGTATAACAATTGACATTCACTTTTCGACCGGAATCTACGATCAGGTGTCGCACGCTATATAAGGAAGGGCTGGCTGACTCCCCGAGTGTCGGAGAAAGCTTCATTACTCTAATAGAGTTATGAGTGCGGTTGGATGTGCCTTGGTCATATTCAATGTCAGCACAACGAATAGAGATAGGAAACGGAAATTTTAATCAGCCAAGCTGCTCCGCCTTAACCCAAAACAAAAGGAGGATGGACTCTTCATGGATGAACTGAAAAGCCTTCTCTTAACGCCATTCTAATTCGAAAACCCTTCTGCCAAAAACTTTCTCCGTTGATCACTAGCTCCAATCGTTCCTCCTACCTAGGTTCTCGTTACCACACGAAAAGCACCCTTTAATGACCCTCCTGGTCACGGTGGATAGCCCAGCAGGTGTCTAGGAGGTGTTGTTAGTAATTGGTACGGTACATTTAGTATTCTAGAAGGAGTTTACAGACCCTTCTTGTTGGCAAGGACATTACCGGTTGGGATTAGAATGTTGTCCCCGTCTACGCCCATCCGCTAGCTGCTGTAAGACATGTAGAATGAGTGATTCAAAGCGGCGTTGGTCTCGTGGGAACGTAAAGACTACCGAGGAGTGTTATGATTGAAAGGCAATGAATGATAAGTGAAGTAGACAAACAGCGAGCCCACAGTCCTACGCGTCTCTTTAGTAGTGGCAAACAAAGCCGAGTCTGAACCATCGAGGAAAGAAAGGCAGGAAATGAATTTGCACGGGGAATTGACTGCTAGTTGTTAGCCTTGCGCCCTTCATTTACGGAGGAGGGAGCTTTAAAGCCCCCCGTTCTCCCATCCCTTTGTTGTGGTCAGGTTAAAGTGTTATAAAACGAGAACGTATATATATATGTTGAGTTGCCGCAAGGAGGTGGTAACCTCTCGTTTACTATTATTGTTTGATGTGTGAAGCTAAAGTTCTTTCCCAAGGGTAGGCGCTAAGATGCTCTTGGAGTGACTGCTTAAAACCAATTAAATGTGGCTTTTATGATTTCGCCCAATAAAATAAGCCGAAGCAAAGTCAATAGGCTGGGCCACCATAATAAGATAACGTAGAAAATAACTATAAACCATTAATTAGCTTGTAATTAACACAAATGTTAAATTTGGGATTTCGAGTTAAAGCTAAATACGTAACAGCCAATCATCGTACAAGAAACACGTTAATACGTATTTAAAATATTTACCAAAGGTTAAGGCAGAGGTTGACGGGGACTACTAAAAACAGACCCAAGTGTGGTAGAACGTGTGGTAGGAAGCGGACTGCGCCCGAGGTAGCCAACCAAAATGGAGAGTGTTGTTAGTGTTGAGACAGCATGCACTCCATGTAAGAAAAAGGTCCTTCCTCACGTAACAGAAGTGCTCCGGACATTCGATCATAAGAGGCAAACTTGCAGATATTACCTACCAAAAAGCCCAGGTATGTGGTATGTGAGGATTGTATAGCGTTGCGGCCAGACGCGGTTGTGCTGGGT
Source organism: Monosporascus sp. 5C6A (assembly GCA_004155035.1). Classification (NCBI taxonomy): domain Eukaryota; kingdom Fungi; phylum Ascomycota; class Sordariomycetes; order Xylariales; genus Monosporascus; species Monosporascus sp. 5C6A. The sequence continues at coordinate 135,516 of QJOB01000111.1, forward strand.
CTTTGCGGATCCAAGATAAAAGTGCTTGCAGTAGCGCCTCTTGCAAAGCGGTAGCCACTGGAAATGCCGTTTGTGCTCACATCCCATGAATCGTGAGTAACGTATGCGTGGGTATGTATGGTAGCCCCAGCCCTTGGGTGAGACTGGGATGTGTTGAATCCTCCCGCCACCATGCTGATGGTATCATGGCAGCCTGATTCCCCGTGCCGCATCTTGTTACGCAATTCTCCCCACGTGCGCTTCCCATCGGGCGTGGCGCGCCATGCCTCCGGTACGAGATCTCACACATCGGTAATACCGTCATCCTTTCCCTAAATACACACGACTGACACATAAGAGCAAGTCGTCTCAGCATAAGCAAACCGGGTTGCGTGGCAAGGAAACAAGCGCCTCCTCCAGATTAGGTAGCTAATTAATGCTAACATTAGACGCCGCGGTTCGCCCAACATTCATGTGAGCCGCCCCAGGCGACTTAATCACGTCCATATATTCTGTCCTAGATCGACGTGATCAGATCCTTCGTAGGCGGCAGATAATCTGATGATAGTGTCATCATGACTTGACACAACTTTGCGTAGCGATCCAAGGCAGAAGCTCAGGGAATCTTCGCACATACGTATGCAGCCACCCGCCGGAGGCGCGGGGTGGATCGAGAGGCTGTTATTGCTAGACCTCCTGTGGATGCTCATTAATTCATACAACCGTACATACAGGTTTGACCATCCACATACTATGCAAATTCAGGATCCGAAGTCGTCCTGTGTAAGAACGTTTTACTTGGTACAAGCACCCGGTTTTCCTTCCAAAGCCGCTGGGCCCGCGGACGCTATGCACGTCATCAAAACGAGGAAGTTGACCAGCGCCACCAACTCCTCTCCTTCAGAACATCGAATCATTTATGGGAACTGCGAGGTTATTCCTCCATCTTGACGCGGTGCCGTCCGTCCTGCCGTCCCCCTCTCGTCCTGGCCTGAGATACGTATGAACCCCTCATTTGCTAATGATGCAGTGATACCTAATCCGCTGGGCCTGGCGCGGGACCGGTTCCCTTCGAGAGCACGGCGTCGAAGATTCTTCATTTTGTCTTGGCAGGTTCCCGTTCCGGCCCGGCTGGCTGAACGACTGAGCGGCGCCTCGGTACTTAATACACAGAGGTGATAGAGGATGCGCAAGCGCTTTTTGCGCGTGGGCCATTGCCGCCGTGGTTTCCGTCGCGATATGGAGTTTGTTAGTGGCAGTATTCTTTTATGGAGTGCAACGCACCCCACATACGTGTGCGTTTCGTGCATTTGAGCGTATGCCGCCCAACTGATATGCTTACCCACTGCTGAGTAGCATCAATGTCCCTTATCAATAGCATGATGCCGATAGTTGTCTCGGGACAGGTGATAAAGCCTCAGTAAGACCCAGAGGGCCATGCGAGTCTTCATGTCATTGAGGAAATAAAGCCATAGTAGCAAAGTTTGCCATTCAAATGATTACGCCTTGTAGATAGGAGAAACCTCCGACTCCAACCATACACTGCACTCTGGTCGCACAAGGGAGCGCTGACTACATTAATGACAAAGAAGGGGCCAATTGTGGCCAAAGAAGGATTATCCTGTGCTGGGACCAGCCTCGCAGAGAAAAGACCATTGCGTACTGCCCCATGTCATCCAGCTGCTTAAAGAGAGACTTAACCCGGACACTCCTTCCTCGAACCGCGGTAGTCTCCGACCACAAGAGAAGTCATTACAAACTAGTAAAGAAAAGGAGATACGTAATGAAAAACATGATACGGATGCTGGGTTCGAAGAGCTTATTGAGGCGACTTGGCTGATGCCATCCTTACTATGTATGAAGCTCACAGTGGTGGCGACCTACAGGAGACCAAAGTGGTGATTTGGGTTTACCATGGTGGCACCAACAAAGCTCGGGATAAGGTCCTAAGAACCATCTGTCGTAGTGGAGACCCCTACTAGTTGGGCTCTAAAGGATCAGGGCCTAATAGGCCCACCTGATCCATTTACAAATAGAGGGATTCTAAAAAAATCTCTTACGCCGTTTATTTTCTTTCCTTTTAAATAGGTTTTAATATCTTTTTATATATTAATTTTATTTAAGGGTCATAGTTATATGCTTAACGTTTCGGTTGTTTTATAACTATTCGTATTTTTTATAGTTAATTATTAACGTTTTATATCACCGAACGGCGTATTTTTTATTATTTCGCAATACCAAATCCAAATAACATAACCATAACGCCATAAATTAATTCAAATTAATCGGATTTTTTGTTGTTAAACGGATTTACAGCTTTTTTACAAATACGTATATTATATCTGCGTTTGCCGTAAATGCCACATTTCTATTTTTTTGTTTTAACTTTTTTACGACGCTTATTTTTAGCCGTTATTAACTGAGATTTTTTATTGCCTTTTTCCTCTTCGGTTAAAGAATTTTGTTCTTTTTATATAATAAATATTTTTTAAAAATGTCTATTATTATTTTTCGGTATTTATTTAAAAAAGAAATAGTTAATTTCGTGTAATTTAACGGTTTTTTCTTAAAAAAAAAACGTTTTCGTATAAAAATATCAAGTTATTTTTTATTAAAAAATTAACCGATTTAACCATATTTATTGGCAAGCTTCTTTAATAATTTTAATTTTTTTAATTTTTATATATTTCGAAGGGTTTTCGACGGTAAGGAAAAAATAAAACCGGCGGAAATAAACGGCGAAACGGTTAGCGTAAATATAACTAAAGAAATTTCTAAATTGGAAAAAACGTTATTAAAATTAAATGAAATAAGTCTAACTTTAATAAAACCGGACTTAATATTATTGAACGTTATGGCAGTTTTAAATGCGTTATAAAAACCTGCAAAAAAATCTTTTTTCGCGATATAAATATAATAATATCGCATTAACTTTTCGATATAAAACGTATAAATACGTAAAACGGAAAATTAAAATACGTTAAAAAATTAAAGCCGATAAAAAAAAAACATGTAAAACGTAATAATATCGTTATTCGCGTAATATTTTTCGAATTTTATCGAATAATAACTTTTGTAACCGTAGAAAATAAAAAGGCATTTCGTTTTTTATATATATTCGAATATATTTATCGAAATACTACATTTACTTTAAACTTAATTCGTTTATTATTTAATTATTATAATTAATTTTTAATTTTTAATTAAATAATAATAAATTATTGTAATATTAAAATCTAAAATAAATTGTTTTAATAAAATAGTAAATAATAATATAACTTAACTTTACAAATTAATAACTTATATAATTATAACTTATTTCTAATTGGTTTATTATATTTATTTAAATCTTTTACGTTTTTCGGTGTTTGTAATTATTATGCCGCATATTATTACAGCCTTATTAAAAAAACCCGTTTCGTCGAAATTATAATTTTTTATAATACTGTTTTTTACGATTATAATCCGAATCAACTCGAATTATCCGCGAAATATCTCCGGATCCTCGTATAATATCTCCAAATAAGCGGCTTTTCGATTCAAACGTGTTTAAAACTTTTTTTGCCGTCGAATAAATCTTGACGCCTAGTTAACCCCGACGTATTTTATAACGCGTTAGGTAAGTAATATATTCGCTATGTTTTTAACATATTTAAACCGGATAAAAAACGTTTATGTATTTAAATTAAAAATTCGGTCGATAATTAATTTGTTTCGGTCGCTGTTAATTTTCGCAATTTAAAGATAATATCGGTTCGGGCGCGTTAATTGTAATATTAAGCTTTTAAGGTAATTTCGGTAATATCGTAAATAAAACAAAAGTTTTTAAAATTAAACTTTTCGTTTTGTTTTTTAGCTGAAACGATTAAACTTATTTTTGTTTTTTTAATAAAACGTTTTATTATATTAATATTAAATAATAGGAAAATGAAATTAACTAATTAGAATACGTATAGAAATACGCCGTTCGATGATGTAAGACGTTATATTAAATAATTATTTATTTTTAAAAATATTTTTCGAATAGCGTTTTTTCTAGTAAAATTTGTTACCGCTTTAAAGTAATATTTCCCTATTTGTTATAATTAACTTATATAATAAACGTGTTTTACATATTACTTCTAGTTTTGTAACGTATAATACGTCGTTAATTCCGACGTTTCCGATATACTAGATATGTTAACAGTTAAATCGTGAATTTTAATAAAAGAAATACCGTTGTTAAGTTTTAAAAAATTGAAAAAGACAATTTTATTTTTAATATATAATTACGAAATATAATATAATTATTAAAAAGCATTCGGTAGTTATTATTAAACAATCTCTTAAAATTACTAAATATTAATCGTTATAAAACAAAGTAAACTGATATTGCATAGGAACGGAAAAGCGGCGCATATACCAATCATTAGGGAAAGCTCAATATATTAAGATAGGGAAGAGAAGAGAAGTTCTATGGATGCATCTCCAGGAACGCATATAAATAAGGTAGGGCATACGAGCCACCTACACCAGGACTATAACATCATCCCTCCCCCCTTTCCCCCTTGCAAAAAGCTTCGTCCGAAGCTTTGCAGCCAGTTATCCTAATTTCTAAAAGATCCTTTTCGGCGTCAGCCTTAGGCTAGCCATCGCTGAGACCATATATCCACTTTCAAAGTTACTTTTATCCGAATCGGACGTATCCTCCATATCAGAACGTTCGTGGATTACCTTACGGGATATGGGAAATGGCCGAAAGCATGTTGCAGTTGCGGGCGAAGTGATCAGAGCTACCATAACCGCGGCAACGGTTAGAACGCTGCCATTTATCGCGTTGGGTTTGGGTCGACGATGGAGCTAACAGCCTTGCCAGGTTAGATTTAGGGACTTGACGGTTGGCGTCGACATTGTTAACAATTTCTACAGATGTATCCATAGCTTCCGGTTGACGTTGTTGCTAATGGCCACTACGGAAATAGGAAAGACGGTAGAAAAGCTTAACAGAAAAAACCTGGCGAAGCTCTCGAATCCGTTGAGCATACTTTATATCGTCCTTGCTACGGGCTTAATATAACGCGCGCTACTAATTAACTAAGAATTAACAGAACAAATGGTTATTTTGTATGTTTATTTTTTTAAAACGGGCTTTAACGAAAACTGTCTTGTTAAAATCGTTGTAAATATAATTAAAAACTTAAAAAATAAGATTCGAAACGTTGTTTTAATCGGCAATACGTTAATGTATCGAATTTGCTATTTAACAAGGTTTTTAATTTTAAATTCGAACGGGCTGTATATATAATAAATTTTTACATAGTTATTAGCAATAACCTCGTCGTCGATATGTAATTTATTTTATATTTTGAAAAACTATATATTATATAAAAAAGGTTTATTTAGTTTCGTAATATTAAAAAGTTTAAGTTTTAAATAAGTTAAAAATAAAAGTGCTATAACGATTAAAGTAACAAAACGAGCTAATTTTGTAAAACTTTCGCTTAAATATTTCGTTTTAAAAAACGATATTAAAATAAGTTATTAACTTATTATAAACGCTTTATATCGTAGCTTAAATAGCTACTGGGACTTTTTAAGCGTTAATGGAGATTATGTTATTATTAAAACGGGAAGGTATATCGGAAAAGTATTTCGAAAATCGGGAAAATCGAAAATAAAAACAAAAACGGAAAAATAACAACTAATATCGTGGTTGCGCTAAAACACTAATAAGTTTATCAAGGTTTTACCGTACTTATTAATAAATTCGTAATACTTACAAAGTTTTACACTATTGGAAAAATTCTAAATATTTGGTATATAGGAAATATGCGACGAAAACGTTAATCTTACGATAAAAGATCTTAATATAATATTATAACACAAAAATAAAAAACAATACAAGGTGCAAGATAAATAATATAGGTCCAAGCCTGGAAAACAAGGCTGAGCCAATATATAGAAATTATATTACGATTAATTTTTACGATAGATATTATACCTAATATCTTGGAATACGATAACTTTTTAAATAGTTTTTTACGGTTTGGATAGATTACATACCTTAGTCCCGTGCGTTACTCCGATTCCGACTGGTGGTTGCCGACAAGTTTCGGCTTTGGTGAACCTTATGCCCGTTGGCCACGGTTCAGCAGGGTCCTTGAAGGCCTTACAAAGAATAGCTTTGCACGGTAAACCTTAAAGATAAACCTTAAAAGCGCATGAAAAGCTTTGCAAGCTCTCGCCAGTTTCACGATTAGAAAGTCCAACCTCGATCGTTCCCACGGCTTCAGAATTCCGAGAGGAATCGACATGGATAGGAGCACGACTAGGCAGTCTGGAGTCACCTTGGAGTGAGACACCTGCGAGACGGAAGGGGGTAGTGAAGCTAGGAGTTCAGGTAGCAATCTATCATTTTGTCCAAGTGTATACACGGTCACGTCTCCTCGAGGGAGAATAAAAAAGCAATACATATAACAATTATTACAAAAAGCTTAATATATTAAAATGAAAAAAAATAAAAGATTCTGTAACTACGCCTTTAAAAAAGCATACAAATAAAATAGAGCATATAAGCCACTTATATTATAACTATAACATAAACATTATTATAAATTATACTATATTTATATTTATTATAACGTCTTATATTACCAAACGGAATATACTACCGAACGGCATATTTTTTTTATCTTTTAATTATTTAACTTTAAATACTTATTTTTTAATAAGTATAAAATAAAACGTTTTATAAAAAGCACGAAAATGAATTTAGCCGTTTAGGTTAAAAAACGAGATTTTAAATTTAATTATAAAAACTTAAATTTCATTTACGACGTTTTATATTTTATTTTAAGAGTCTAATTTAACGGTAAATGGGCCCGAACCGATATTATTTTTAATTTGCGAAAGTTAACGGCGACCGAAAAAAAATCGATTGTTGACCGTATTTTCGATCTAGATACGTAAACGTTTTTTGTCCGGTTTTAACATATTCAAGATATGGCGAGTTTATTATTTATTTAACGCGTTACGGAACGCGTTAAAGTTAATTAGGCGTCGAAATTTGTTTAATGGTAAAAAAACTTAAAATACGTTTAAATCGAAAATTTAATTATTAAAAGATATTATACGAAAATCCGAAAGTATTTCGTAAATAATTTAAGTTAATTTAAGTTATAATTACAAAATACGGTATTACAAAAAAAGATATTTATAATTTCGACGAAACAGATTTTTTTTAATAAGGTATATAATAATATACGGCATAATAATTTTAAATGCTAAAAGACGTAAAAAACGTAAATAAACTTAATAATATAATCGGAAATAAATTATAATTATATAAATTATTAGTTGATAAAATTAAATTAAATTGTTATTTATTATTATAATAGAAAGAATTTACTTTAAATTTTAATATCGTAATAATTTATTATTAATTAATTAAAAAATCGGTATTAATTATGATAAGTATATAATAAATAAATTAAGTTTAAAATAAATTTAATATTTCGATAAACATATTTAAACGTATACGAAAATAACAAAGCCGTTTTTTATTTTCGATAATTACATATGTTAATATTCGATAAAACTTGAAAAATATTACGTTAATAACGATATTAATACATTTTATATATTTTCTTATTTTTTCTCGGTTTTAATCTTTCGAGGTATTTTATTTTTCCGTTTTAAAACGCGTTTATATGCTTTATATCAAAATTTTAATATAACGTTGCTATATTTATATCGCGAAAAAAGATTTTCTCGCTGGTTTTTACGATACGTTTAAAACCGTTATAACGTTCAATAATATTAAATCCGGCTTTGTTAAAATTAAACTTGTTTTATTTTGTTATGACCCAGCAAGGCTTGGCCTTTTTAAACGGTCGGAGACTGCAGAAGGACAAGCTCCGACCCTAAGCAGGTTACGTAACTTGTGATTACGGAAAATCCAGTGATTAGGAGTAATCACAATAGCTTGATTACTGGTAATTACCATAATAACAGTGATTAGGAGTGATCACTGTAAATTGGCAAAAAGGATATATACGTTTATTATTTCCTATAAGTTTTAAATAATATTAGCTTATAATATAACTTAGTTACTTAGATTATCTTTGGTTATTTGTTATTATTAAACGTAATTAGTTTATTTTTATTACTTAGTTTTATATAGTACTACTGTTAACATAAACCCGTACGACTAGGTTTAATAATTGGTTAATTAGCTTAGCCGTTATACGTTATAAGCTTTTGTTTAATAATACAGTTAAATTTTAAGTAATACTCGAATCGCTATTATGTCGACCAGTGCATAAGTAATTATTATTCCGTAACTTACGGCGCAATAGTTCCAAAACAAAATTAAGAAGTTTAAGGTTACTATCTAATAACTTATTAACGAGATGGTAACAGCTTAGCAAGTGGGTTTTCGTAAAATGAAACCTAAGAAACCTTAGCCTTATAATAGGAAAGGGAATATTTAGAGTTTCTTAACTTAAGCTTGGGTTTACTTTCGTTTTAAAGAACTTATTAATTCAGCTGATTAAATCCTTGTTATTGCCGTTTGTTTAAAAAAAGACGCCCTTAACTGGTTTAAACTTATTATGAGAGGTTTCTTGGAAAACGGAAAGTTTGATTAGGAAAAAGCTATTTAAAGAGTTTTTTTTAGTTATGTTAATTTCGAAAACAAGCTTAAAAGCAATTTTGAAAATTTAGATAAAAAACGAGTTGCAGCATAAAAGCTTTTTTAACTGCGCCAGAAGGGACCAGTTTTTACGTATGCTGTAAAATTTAGAAACCTTATAGCAGGAACAGGATGGACAGATAAAAAAACGATATTTTGATCGACGTGTTTTACAAGGGCTTTAAGGAAGACGTTAAGGACGAAATTATTAAATTACCGTAACTTATTATATTCGACAAGTATATTACGGAAACAGTTAAAATCGACAACCGACAGTTTAAAAGGCGATAAAAACGACGAGGACATTTTATTTTACAGGTTGGATATTTTAAAGCTAATTAGGGAAAAAAACGCGAAATACCTTTTATCTTTTTTAAAACGGCTCCAAAACTTATGAAACTTGGTATTACTTAACGACGAGATATAAGCTAGGTATAATGTTACAATTACGATAAAAAGGGTTATGTGGCCCGATATTATAAGGTATTTAAATAATAACAATAAAGAAGTTGGATTTTAATATTAAAAAGATAACTTATTAGATTTAATAATAAATTAATCCTTATGCCAGGAACGCAAGATAAATAGGTTAACATAATCCGTATATGCGATAACGACAAATAGGAAAAAGTTTAATAGGGGCTAAAGGCGGTTAAGGCCTTTTTACGAGCAGTTATTTAACGATACCGGTCCGTTATAACGGGATAGTCAACGGAATATCAGGGATAGAAAAAGTTATGTACCCCTAACTTACGTTCGCGATCTTAAGAAAAAAGGCAGAGACGGTACGAACAGTTGGAGTTAAACGTATGGATTAAGGAATATTACAGCTGGGATAAGGCATTGTTGCTAGGCATACCCGACTAATATGGGAAACTACATATTATCTATTGTAAGCGAGCTTACTGTTTAAGATATGAAGAATAGCAAAGTTATATATAGCGACGTATTATGTATATGTGGTATTAAGGATTCGATTTCCAGAATTAAATGGGAAGCGATTTTAAAAACTAACGATAGTATCGACATTTACATATATTAGCGTTATAGGATATTATTAATATCCTTACGGTAAGGGGAAGTTGGCTAAAGGGATAAAGTTATCCCGAAAAAGATTTAATATATTATTTTAAGGCATGTAATTATAAGATACAAAAAAATGGATTTATTAAATAGTTATGAAAGCAATACGGGAAATTGTTAACGATTTGCAATTTAAATTGGCGTTTACGATTAACTTTAAAAAGCGATAAGCGTTTAAGGAAAAAATATAATCCCGATAGGAAGATACAGCCCGATACGACGCGTAATATTAGTAAATTAACAGTTCCGATAATTAAATAACATAGTTAGATCGTTTAAAAAAAACGTAATTAAATAAATTAAAAGAAACATTATTGTTTTGAAATAATATAACAAGTTATTTAACGTACGTACCCTGGAGTTAAAAGCAATATTACGGCGTTAAAGGAAGCATATTAAGCAGCTGCAAGTAAGGGTAAAGTAGCTGAAATACCTAAAAAATAAACGTTATTTGTAAAAAAGCTACAGGATAACAGGAGTTAAAAGAATCAGCATAAACCCTTTAAAAAAACTTTATATATAACGATGGGAGTTAGTAACGACTTTGTTATTTTAAAGATACGAATTGGGACAAACTGGTATACCGTAATAATGGATTACGGAGTATTAGGCGTTAATTACATTATTTCGAAATTGGTAAATTAGTTTAGATTGCCATGGAAGGATAAAAAGGACCCTTATATCGCCGAGAATGCCGAAGGTTAGGTATTTACTTATAACAACGGAAGAATTATACGCAAAATTAATCACCTCGAGATTTTTATCTAAGAACGAATCCAGATAGTTAACTTCGATATCGTTCCGTTAAGGAATTACGACATGATTTTAGGAAAACCATGGTTGTATTAATATAATCTTTTAATCGATTAAAGTATTGGCCAGGTAAAATTTATTTTATACCTTATCGATAAACAAAAAAAACGAATAAGATTTTTATATTCGATTAGCAGTAAAAGAAGCGATAAATGCAGGTATAAGGATACGACAGATACTTTATTACCTAAAGAAATACGATATAAAAAAGAAAAAGGACATGATAGATGTGTTCGACGTATTATAACTATTATCCGGGCGTAGTTTTCCGATATAAATGAAATTTTAGAACAATAGCCCGAAAAACCAGAAAAGGGAAAAGACATAGCTAACGTATTATTACAGTATCGCAAATATAAGCGACTGTTTTAAAGGGAGTTCGAAACGAAATTACTAAAATACAGTAAGTGGGATTATGAGATAATCCTTAAGGAAGGTATTTTACCCAAGTTTTATTTTATTTATAATTTAAACGATATAAAGCTTTATATCTTACGAATATACCTGGAAAATAGATTTTAAAAAGGATAGATTTAACGATTTATATTTTCAGCCGGATATTCCATATTTTTCGTACCAAAAAAAAAATAGCAAGTTACGATTGGTAATGGATTATCGACATTTTAATAATATTACTGTTAAAGATAGGATACCTTTATTTTTAATTACCGAAATGAAGGATTATTTATAAGGAGCTAAATAATTTACTGTTTTAAACCTTAAAAACGGGTACAACTTAATATGAATTAAGCCAGGATACGAATGGAAAACGGCTTTTAAAACGAAATACGAATTGTACGAATATTTGGTTATATTAATAGGACTTATAAACGTACCAATAACTTTTTAGCGAATGGTTAATTACGTATTTCGAAAGTACTTGGATATTTTCGTTATGTATTATTTAGATAATATTTTGATTTTTTCAAAGTTAGAAAAAGTATATGCCGGATACGTTTATTAAAAATTTTTAAGCGTTATAAAACGTTAATCTATTAGTTAACGCAGAAAAAAGTCAGTTTTATACATAAGAAATAAAATATCTGGGATATATCATTATTTTAAAATATATTAAAATAGACCCCAAGAAAATAATAGCAATTACCGAATAGCCTATATTTATTACCGTTATAGAAGTATAGGTATTTATTAGATTTGTTAATTATTATAGGAAATTTATCAAATACTTTAGTAAAATTGCGACATTACTGTTTAACCTTACTAGGAAAAAAAACGAGTTTTAATAGATAACGGAAACCGAAAAAGTTTTCCAGCAGATTAAAAACGTAATTACCAGTAAACTAATATTAATTATGTACGATCCAAAACGCCTAGTTAAGTTAGAAATCGATTTTTCGGATTATGTATTAAACGCGGTTATCGGATACCGAGACGATTAAGGAGTACTTTACCCGATTACTTTTTATTTTTACAAGTTAAAAGGAGCAGAATTTAATTATAGTATTTCCGATAAAGAGTTTATGGTTATTATTAAGGCTTTTCGCGAATTTTGGTATATGCTTAAGGGAAATTTCTACCAGATTAAGGTTTATACCGATTATAAAAACTTTACCCGTTTTATTATTATATAAGAATTTACGGGACGATAATTACGTTATGTAAAGGAGTTAGTGAAGTATGATTTTGTTATTATCTATTAAAAGGGTTTTGAAAACGGCAGAATAGATGTTTTTAATAAACGACCCGATTTAAAAGAAAAATTAATTAAGGTTAGTTATCGAATTTTTAATATTATTCCAGAAGGATATTTAAAATTACGACAAATCGTAACAATTAAGGCAGTACCCCTTGACCTATACCAGAAAATCCAACAGTATAACGACAGCCTACCCGACGATTAAAAAACAGATAAAATTCAGGTTTTAGAAAAGTGTTAATAAAATTTAGTGTGGGATATATATTAATATCCATTTTATAGATATCCAGGGATTTATAAAACCTTAGAACGGTTATAGCGCATTTATTACTTCCTTAAAATAAGGATAATAGTATAGAAAGTTAAAAAACAATACGACGTTTGTACCAGAACAAAGGTTTTAAGGTATAAACTATACGGAAAACTGCAACCACTTTTAGTTTTATAATAATTATAGGATTCGATTATTATGGATTTTATTATTAAGCTTCCTTTATCCGAAAACCCAGCGATAGGAATATATTACGACAGTATCTTTGTAATCGTTGATTGATTTACGAAATTTTCTTATTTCCTTTTATATTTCGAAGATATAGACGCGGAACAAATAGCGTATATTCTTTTTAGATATATTTTTAATGTATACGGATTGTTAACGGAAATTATATCCGACAAAGGCATTATATTTACTTTTAAGTTCTGGTAAGGCCTTATGGCATAAATCGGCCTGAATTATAAGTTGTTTAGTACGTTTAGACCTTAGATAGATGGATAGATAGAACGATTAAATCAAACTTTCGAAACCTACTTAGGATGCCATATTAATTACGAATAAAACAATTGGGTTAAGAAGTTATTAATAACTTAGTTGGCCTATAATATTAGCTATTAAGAAAGTATTAAAATAACCTCAGCAAACGTTAATTTTGGATTTACATCAGAAGTTTATAAAGAAATACGTAATAATAGCCCAGTTAACGTTAAAACCATTTTGACGTTAAAACAATTCAGATAATTACATGCAGAAATAAAGACAAAACTTAAATTTGTACGTAATTAAATAAAGAAATATTATAACCAGAAAAGGTTAAAAAAACCAACCTTTTTAAAGGAAGACATGGTTTATCTAGTTACCAAAAACATCAAAACCAAACGCCCAAATTAAAAACTCGACTTTAAGTATATCAGCCCATATAAGGTTAAAAAGAAAATTTTAAAAAATAACTACGAATTGGAGCTGCTTTTAAAAATTAAGTTCCATCCAGTTTTTTATGTTTCCTTACTTAAGTTAGCAGTAAATACCATTAAAGTTAATACAGGATACGAAAATAAGGCAGAAAAAAATGTACTAGTGTACAAAATGAAGAAAATCCTGGATATGCATAAAAAAAATGGACTTAATATTTTATCAAATGGAAAAAATACCCGGATTTCGAAAATACCTAGAAACCCGCTAAGAATTTCATAAACGCCTAGCGCTTTCTGAAAAAATTTTATCAGTAATGCCGGGGTTGCCGGTTATAGCACCCCAGTTGATGTTGTTAGTAATGGATTAGTTAATATTTTCGATATTCGACTAGTTTACTGGACCAGGAACCTGTGTTAACGCGGTGGTATTAGCTTTTAGACCTGCTTGTTCCCGTTTTTCCTTTTTTTTTAACTTGTTTAGCGATTGCAGGTTACGTTGAATTATGGTAATACTTTTTGAACGCGCCAAAGCTTTTTGTTTGCGTAACCGAATTAAACGAACCAGGGCCTTGTTTATTTTTTCTTGATGTCGCCGTTATATTTCTAGATAACGCCGTTAAAGCTCCAAAAAACGTTTTTCCGTAAGCGTTTTTTCCTGTTTAAGGCGTTAATGTTTACGACGAATACTTTATAGGGACGATACCGGTACGCCGGTACCATTATAAGAACGGCCTTGGGAAACATATTCCTTGTATCGCGATATATTTTCTATTATCTTATACTTTAATTTTTTTGAAAAACACCAAGAACAAGGTATAACTTCGAAGCCGAAATTGTTAAAAGTTTCCACAAATTTAATACGACGAACGGTAGAAGAACGTGGTTTGCGGCGAGTCCTGTTTTTTCGATTAGATATGTTGGTTACTAGAAAAAGTGATGGTAAGGAAGGGAAGTTACTTACCAGAAGTTACAAATAAACAAATTAATTTTTGAAGGTAAAGATCCTAGAAGGGGAGAAATTGTGTTATGACCTAGCAAGGCTTAGCTTTTCCAAACGGTCGGAAACTGCAGAAGGATAAGTTCCGATTTTAAGCAGGTTACGTAACTTGTGATTACGGAAAATCCAGTAATTAGGAGTGATTACAATAACTTGATTACTGGTAATTACCACAATAACAATAATTAAGAATGATTATTGTAAATTGGCAAAAAGGATATATACGCTTATTATTTCCCATAAGTTTTAAATAACACCAGCTTGTAATACAACTTGGTTACCCAGATTATTTTTGGTTATCTGTTATTACCAAACGTAACTAGTTTATTTTCATTGCTTAGTTTCACACAGTACCATTGCTAACATAAACCCGTACGACTAGGTTTAATAGTTGGTTAACTAGCCCAACCGTTACATATTTAATCTTAATGATATTTTTTCCAATTAAAATTTTCTCCAGTTATACATACGCTAACTATTTCGCCGTTTATCTCTACCGGTTTTATTTTTTTCCCTGCCTTCGAAAATTCTTCGAAATATATATAAAAAAGATAGTATTTATAGAAAACAATTAGAAATTATTAAGGGAGCTTACCGATAAAAATAATTAAATCGGTTAATTTTTTAATGAAAAGTAACTTATATTTTTATACAAATACGTTTTTCTTAAAGAATAAACCGCCAAATAAAACGAAATTAACCTTTTTTTTAACAACCGCTGAAAAAAATAAAAACAAACGTTTTCAAAAAAAGAAATATTTACCATATAAAAAAGATAAGCTTTCCTGGCTGAAAAAGGAAAAGGTAAAAAAAAAATCTAGTTAATAGCAGCTAAAAGTAACTATTGCAAAAAGTTTAAAACGAAGAATCGAAAATATAACGTTTACGGCAAACCGGGATATAATGTACGTATTTGTAAAAAAGTTATAGATATATCTAATAACGAAAAATCCGATTAATTTGATTTAATTTGATATATTATAGTTAAGTTATTTGATTTTGTTATTACGAAACACCAAAAAGTGTTCCGTTCGGTAATATATAACGTTAATCGAAAAGATAAAAAAAATCAGATTTGTTATAATATTTTATATACATTTTAAGAGCTAAATTTATATCCGTTAAAATTAACGTTTATAATATTTATTACTCGCAAAATATATCATGCCGTATTACGTTTTGCCGTTATTACGAAAAATGCCGAGAGTTAATATAAGAAATAACGCCGCGTTTATTAACTTGTTAAAAGTTATAAATATAATAATATAAGTAAAATACTTGCTATTAAGGATTTTTTAAATATAATTACCGTATAAGTAATTTCCGAATAGGTTATCGTAATATTTACTTCCGTAATTCGAAAAAACGCTTTTGATAAAGCCGTTACATTGTTTAAAATAACGATTAATAGTTTTGTTTAATTGCTTAAAAAGGTGCCGTTAATATACGCGTAGAAAATATAACGTATTACGAGATTTCTAAGCCCCGGGTTACTGGTAACGGTAAAAATAAAAAAACGTTGCCTTTATCGATTACTGGGATCTTATCTATGGGTTTTCAAAACCTGCAAGAAATTACGGCAGGTTTTCGGAATCTTAAAGCCGGAAAAATAACCCTTTTTTTATTAAAAAATACGACAAAAATTCGAAAATGATTTACTAACTCGAATTTTCTTAATTTCGTACGAAAACTTTTATAAAAAGCCGGTAATAGATTAAAGCGCTTAAATTATTCTAAAGAAATTCGTGCTTAATTCCAGTATATTAAAATATAGCATATTTTAAAAATAAGCGAACTTTAATTCGGGAACGCCCGAATGTCAATTCGGATATACCTTAATTAATAAAGGTATTTATCTTTTTTATATAAGATACCTTATTTACCTTGATAAAAGGCTTTTTTAAATGCTTAAAATAGTAATTTTAATAAGCGTTTAAAATAACGGTATTTTAATTTCGGAATTACCAAAAAACGTTCCGTATATAAATAGTTTCAAGGTAAAACACCGCACTTTGGAACGGTTTTAAGTAGCATTCCTGGTAATATCGACTCTAGAAGATATTTTAAATAAGGTTTCCGATTTTTAAATGGCTTTATATAAAGTTCCTTAACGTTTTAGATAATTACAACGCTTAAGCCGCCGGTTTAATTACGGGGTATGTCGTAATAGAGATCTTTATTAATTAGGCTTTAACGGATCAAGGCCTAATGGGCCTACTTGATCTATTTATAAATAAACGGATTTTAAATCTCTTGCGCCGTTTATTTTCCTTCCTTTTAGATAGGTCTCAATATATCCTCTTAGATACTGATCCCATTTAAGCGTGACACCATCGAAGACACGCGTTCGTCATTGACCGCCCCGGAAACGTTATGGATGAATAAGCTCGCTGTCGTGTCCAGGTCAGCTACGGATGATTGACAATCTGCGAGAGACAAGCGCTGAGTGGCCCCTTTTAAGCCATGGGGACGCCTCCTTCATTTTTGTCTCCCGAGAAGTCTCCGGCATCGTTCGTTGCGGGAAGGGTTTCACCTTTGCCTTGAGCTTGAGCTTCCAAGTCCTGGGTGCTCTCGACTGTTGGGAACGTCGACCCTGGTGGGCACACATTAGCTTCGCGATCCTCTTGGGCCCGGCCATTTACACATACGGCGAACGACGTCCTCAATATCTTCATGCCCTACCCCAGAGCCACTGTCTTCCGTGTCCCTTCTGAGCGCATGTGACGTCTCCTCACCGGTTATATCGTGGCTAGGCGGTTCGGCCTTCTGCGGTTCTTGTTCCGTCCTGGGAGATGGGCGCATTGCTTTCCACGTCGTTATACTCGTGGTGTGGTAACTTATACCACTGTCGTTCCGTCCCATCGAAGTATGAGGATCAATCTGCTTTACTTCCTCAAGGTTGCCACTTCTTTTGTATGTGATATCCTCAATGTCGGGAGAAACCCATCCGTTGGCTGCGATTCATCGCTAAACGGGTAAGATCTTGACCACCTTGAATAATCATGTCTGTCTTGGCAGCTCGTATTCCATGTCGGCGCCTTGGCCTTTAACACGCGACGCCCATCAAGTGCGTCAGTCTTTCTGGGCGCCCTGGATACTGTCCTCTCTTTGATATACCGAGCAGTCATGGGAGCTATGTGACCTGCGTGGTTCACCTTGTCTCGTTGATGGCTTCCAGCATCCGTTTCTGAATAGCTAGACCCAGACCCAGAGCTAGACTCATGGTCTCGGAGATTCTTTCCAGAACTAGGATGGCTGCTTGAGACTCGTGCTTTATTGGGGCCTTTAATGGCATCTCTATCCCCTCGAGGAGTAAATACCGCAGAGTACATGCTTTTCTCCGTCTCGTGCTTGAAGTGGGGAAACGTGTTGTCTACAAGACTGCGAAGCTTTTCGGTAATGAACGGGTACGCGTAATAGGCGCTCCTGTATGCATTTTCTTCATCCTCTCTATTCACTTTCAGAGTGTAGAGAATCATGCCGAGGATCCACCGGATGTTAGGACTCCAAAAGTTGGATCCGTCGTAGGCCCTGAGCCGCTCTGTCATCTCGCCTTCCCACTTCTCGGATACCCTATCTGGAGAATAAATGAGGTTGTCACAGTTAGGCAGATCGCGAGGAACGTGTACATAAGGTGCGGGAAGTGTAAATTGTCATGGATAATTCTAGCTTTAAAGAGCAGTAACTAGGAAGCTTTCTTCCGGGGTGCCCTGGGCCTTGATAACTAAGCAAGTAACCTGTCGGATATAGGGGATGTCAGTTGCGTTGTTGTATTCAGCTAATTACGTAAGTGCTTCAGCACACGCACTGCTTTTGTGTAGCCTAATAACGGAACAATTATCCTCCGATCAGAACGTAACCTTCTGTAGCTAGGGTGCTTTGGCACCTTAGCTAGCTGACATACCCCCTTAACGCCTTAAAGAATTCGGGACGTTAATCGCTACACTTTCATTATTTTCTAAAGCTATAGCTTTCCATTTAACCTTTCTTCCGGTAATTGTATCTTCCTAATTAGCCAATTCCTTATTAAAAATCGCCCTTGAAGTTTTTTTTTACAGGTTTAAAGCATTTGTAATATTTATTAATTTTGGTTGTTTTTTAATATACTTAAAAAAATTAAAGTAAGGCTTTAATTAGTTTATTAATTAATATATTGTTTATAAACGTATAATCCACTTTAATTAAACGCTTTTTTACTGCTTTTCGCAATTAATAGTTATGTATATTTACGTACCGTAACTTTATCTGTAAAAAAGCGACGTTAGCGTTAATAAATCGTATAATTTATTAATTGTCGCATTATATATTTAAAAATCCTGCATTTAAGTTAATTTTCAGCTTTTTAATTACTTAAAAAACAAATAAACTTTTTTTAAATAATTTACATAAAAAATAACAATTTCGTTTCAGTTATAGAAGTAGTTATTATGTTTTGTTTATTCGTTCGTTATTTTATTATTTCTTTAAATAACTTTATAACGTAAATTTTGGAAATCTTTTTAATCGAATATATTATTTATAAAAAAAACATTACTTTAGGTATTTATCGAATTTTTGTTATCGAACTATAACATTAACGTTTTAATGTTAATTAGGTACCGTATAACGCGATTAATTACTTTATGGTATACGTTATTAAGGTTTTAGTTAAATCGAACAAGTTTGAATATTATAAAGTATATATTAAGTTGTATATAAACTGCAACGTATAGGATAAAACCGATTTTTCTTTAATATTTGTTAATAAATCCTAAATAGGCCAGATTAAGATTCGGTAATAATTTTCTGTTTGTTACTAACGTTTTTAAAAAGTTATTTAGATTTTTTTAAAGATTAAATTAATTAGTTTGTTTATAAAATCGGATTAGGATAGTTAGATTTTTATGTTAAGTTTATTTTTGATTATTTCGATTTTAAGAAATTATTGGAAGTTTTTTATTTTTTATACAGGTATATCGTTTTTATATATACTAAATTAACCGATTAACGAGAGCTTGGTTTTTTTGGTTATATACGGCGATAATATCGTTAACGTAAAAAAAAAGTAGTACCTTTTGGTAAAGGAAGCAATAAGATTCGTAAGAAACGGGGTTTAATTTTAATTTTTTAAACGTGCTAATATAGTCTTTTTATTAAAATAAGAGCGATCTTTTTAAGCCGTATAAAGCCTTTTTAATTAGGAATATCCTATTACGTAAAGGGTATTTTAAGAGCGTTTTTATATATATTTCGTAAAGCAGGTACGTATTAACAAAGATATTTATAACGTTATATTACTTAAACTTTAAGTCGAATTTAGTTATAATAACTATTAAGGCTTTAAAAAACCTTTCGGTTAAAGTAAATATATAAATATTATTATAAGTAATAAGTTATTAATTATTTTATATAACGAAACGTATCTTATATTTTTAAATTTATAAATGTATATTTATATATACTTCACAACCTGTTTTTTTAATAACGAACTAATTAATAATTTCTTAAAATTACATATTTCTGTAATTTCGTAAATTAACCTTTTTAACCTTTAAAAACATCTTTTTTAACGGGTATATACTTAGCTTTTTATAGCTTCGCAGTAATAACGGTAAGTTTCGTTTATGTATCTGTTTTAAAAATTTAAGTAAAATTTTTATTTTTATATTAAAACTTTCTCAATTAAGGTCACGTTAACTTTAGGATTTTATTTTGCTTAATCTTTTATAATTTACCGGCCGATTATTACGTGTATTTACGGAATAAATTAATCGTTTTGCATTAAATACAGCTTTTTATATTTTATAATCGACTTTAATAATATTTTTCGCAATGTACGGGAAGTTTACGTTTATAACCTCTAAGGTATTTTTATTTTTTACCGTTATTTTAAGTTAAATAACGTAATAAAAGCTTAAAATTACTTTTATTTTTTCCATCGACGTAATAATCGTAACAGTTATTAAAGCGAACGTTAACAGAAATAACGGTTTAAGAGACGGTAATAATTCGAATATAGTTATCGTATAAAAGTAATTAGTTTTTTGCGAATAAGTTTATTCTAGCCCTTCCCATATATTTTCAACGTCTATACCATTTTAAAGATATCTTTTTTATTTAGCCGTTAAGTAAATTATTTTATTTAAATTTTTATTTTTTTCATATATATATATAAAATGGCCATAAACCTAAGTAGGTACGTAGACTTATCGGAATAAGTTTTGTAGTACGTTTTTAGTAACGTAAAATAAGTCGGTTTTTAAATTTTTAATATTACCTAAAAAATAACCTTTTTGTTAAACTGTATGTTTCGAATAACAATAACTTTATTCGTTAAAAGGTTTCAAATCTCGTAAATATTCGTCGACCAGTAACTGATAAAAAAACTTATTTATGCTTTAAGATTTAATGTTTGAAACTTTTTTTTTTCATAATAATAAACGTTATAACATAAACTATATAACCGTAAGCTTTTAAATAGGCTTGTTAAAGCTTGCGATTAAGTATTATAACGCTGTTTTTATACGCTAAATAAATATAATAAATTTCGTATAAAGTTTACCAAAAAAAAAACGTATTTGGAAATACGATTATATAAGTATATTGCAGCGTAAAAATATATACGATTAAAAATATAAATAACTTAACGCCATTTTACATAATAATTACTTTTTTTAAATTATATCTTTTAAACGTTTTGTACCCTCGCTCTGGGCCTGGATATATAATATTAAAGGCTTAAATTTAATGTTAAAAGGAAACAATTAAAGAATATTTCGAAGTTAATAATTTTTCAAAATCTTATTATTATATTCAATTACGTATAAGAAAATCTTATTTTAATTTTTTAAAACGCTTAGAAAATATTTAAACGCAATAATTAATATATCTTATTTTCGGTTTTTAGGGTAGATATCCGAAATAAAGCTTAAGTATTTATCGGTTACAAATATAACGTATTTATATTTTTTAATGTTTCTTTTCGAAATCTGTAAAGTTGACGACGATTTTTTGTTTTAATCGGGAAACTTTTTTTTCAGGTTTACGGCGTATTTGCTTTTTAATCTTTGTTTTATTATATATTCAGCATTTAATAATTATAAAACCTTTTAACCGGACTTCTTTAATATGGAATTATAATTAAGCAATTATTTTAAGGCTTAGGTAGCTTAATCGGAAATATTATGAAATACCGTTATTTATAAGGGATAGTTTTAACGTTTTTAAGTTAATATTTCGTTTATAAATAATTAAAGTTACGTAAAATGTTTATACGTTAATGGTTTCGATAATAAATTAACTAAATTTATTTATTAAAATAACCATCACTTAATTATATTTATTTCGAGTATAATTATTAATCTTTTATTATTTTATCAAAAATCTTTTTTTCGAAATTATCGAAATATTACTAAATTATAAGCCAATCTTTCGTAATAAGGTACGTCGTATAAACGTAACGTTTTCGTATTATTAAGGTTTTAAAGTAATATATTAATATTTCTGTAACCTTAAATTCAAAATAAACGAAACGTTTATGGTAACTTATTAATTAATAATTAAAAAATATACTAGAATTCATTTTATTCCTTTTAGAAATTAATCCGTTTTTTGGGTAATTATTTTATTTATAAATTTAAATATACGGGTAATTTTTTCTTTTAAAAATTAATTAAAAATAATTCGATTCTTAATTAATAATATTACTAGGCCCGTAAATCGGAAATTTATTAAAGTTGTCTTAAGGAAGGCATAAAAATATGAAAATAATTTATAAGTAATACTAAAGCATATTTTATAACGGATATTTTATATGTTTAATTCCTTACGCTTTCGTTTGCTAAGGTTTTAGTCCGTATAAAAACCTTTACAGCTATCTTGTTTCGAGCTTAATAACCTGTTTTTCGGCCTGTTATTTTCCTAGTCAAACTTTCCTAATTAAAGCAATTTATAAGAGTTCCTTAAAACATCAAAAACGTTACTTTAATATTTCGTAATATAAACGGTAAATAAGTTATAACCCAGTAATCCAAAAGGTCAGCAGCTATCTCTTAATAATCAATTGTACCGTTTTTAATCTTAGCTTTCCGTACTATCTGGAAAATAATTATTTAACTTTTTATAAAAAAATAATTATATACAAATCGTTAATTTATATAACTATTAATTTCGTTTCTGGAATTCCGTATCGATATTTTTAAGCTATTATCTTTTACTATTATACGACTTGTTTGTTTAACTTCTTATCTAGCTTTAAAGTTTACTTTAATCTTTTTCGGTATTTTTATTAAGTATTAATTAAAAACCTATTATCGTATACCTTGCCGGATTCGGTTTACGTAATATAGTATTTCCGTAAGTTCTTTTCTAAAAAAAGTTCATTTTTTAATTATTAAAAATACCGTTTTTAAAATTTAATTTATAAAAATATTTACAGTTTTACGGAATATATAGGATTTTGGATTTATATAAATAAATTTGGTGAAATTCTAATTATAAATTTATCGGCTTTCGGTTGTTATCTTAAAGATATTTATTAAGTAACCCGTATAATCGATTCTTTCGGTAATTTCTCTTGAAAATAAAAATAAAACTATTAAAATATTAATCCGCGTCATATAGCAAATCCGTCTTTTCGGATAAAACGTTATATCGGATTTCGTAAGTTTAATAAGCCATTAAAGTTCTTAGTTAAGATTAATATAATCCCCAAAATTAAAAACGCGTATTTTAAATTAAAATTCGCTTTTAAAGCATTCCCAGTTTTTAAGTTCTTTATAACTTACGAAGGTCGACAGTACGATTACTATTATTGTTTTTAAAATATATAAAAACAATTACTATTAAAATACAACTTATATTATCTTAATAACAATTAACTAATTAATAAAAAACTTAAATTAAGCAAATAAAACTCTTAATTATCGAATATAAGGAATATTAGTTACGTTGTTGTATTTAGCTAATTACGTAAATGCTTTAGCATACGCACTGCTTTTATGTAACCTAGCAACGGAACAATTATCCTCCGATCAGAGCGTAACCTTCTGTAGCTAGAGTGCTTTGGCACCCTAGCTAGCTGACATAACCTTTATTTTGCGACATACCCCCTAAATAAAAAAGAGAAATTTCTTTAAATCGGCCATTTCGCAGTTTTAATAATTTTTAAATTAATATATTAACCAAAGAAATCGTATAGTTTAATATTACTATTATGTATAACAAAAGGATAAGCCGTATACGCGTTAAATAATTTGGCTAAGGGAATTGCTATGATTTTTCCCTTTTTTATTACTTATAGCAACAGGTAATGGGAAAAAAACAATTTCTCTTTTATTGCTCGTAATAACGGGTAACGGGAAGTAAGTTTGCACTTTACGTACGTATTTATTTGAATTTTAAAAACGTTATAACGTTTCTTCTTCTTTTTTCAGTTTTAATAATAATTTTATAAAAAGCAATACGAAGTTAATATATAAGTTATCAAAAAACTATTATTATTATTACTATTATCGTTATTACGAAATAAATGCTTTTTTTTCCGTATAAAAGTACGCCGCGCTTTTTGTAAATTAATAAATATATTAACGGATAATCGCAATTAATTTAATAATAACAACAATAATAACCGTAAATATACGCGATCATTATAGGTTTTACGTAAGTATACTAATAATAATCGTAAATACTTTTCCGTACCGCCGTACGTACCCGCGTTGCTTACGCGCGCGCGGTTCGTACCGCGCGCTTTACCGCCGCCGCCGCCGATAACACCGCCGCCGCAACCGCCGCAGCCGTTTCTGTTTTTACGCCTGCGCCTGTCGCTACTCCCGTTGCTGCTTCCGCTGTTCCTGCCGCCGCCGTAACTCCTATCGCCGCCGCGCCCGCTACGCCCGCCGCCGCCGCGCCGTCGCTGACTTTGCGTACGCCGCGTACGCACCTTACGCGTAACATTTGCCGTAACGTACCGTACCTAGGTTACCTACGTTCGGCGCTTACCGGCCGTTCCGACGGGACATGTTACAACGCCGTAATAAGAAGCCGCTGCTGGCGTTATGTTTCCGGGTATACTTACTTTCCGGTATAGATACTTTTTTTATTCTTTAAGAACTTATTTTTTATCTAATTATTAATCGTAGCTTTATTGCCGTACGCCCGGCTGCCGTACGCTTTGTAAAGATATTTAAAAACAACACTTTTTACTGTATAAATTCTTTCCCCCGTTTATTTTTTTTATAATTTAAAATAAATGCTAACTGTAATTAGAAAACGTTAACCCCTTTCGGGCTATTATCCGTATGTTTTTCGAAAAATAAGAAAACGAAAAAAGAAATAATGGTAGTAGGTACGCCTACTACTATGGCTACGCCTATTAACGGTCCTGCCGCGATGCACGCGTAGGTGTTGGCTTTGGTTAAACAAATTTTTAATTTGGTTTTACTTTAGCAACAATAGTAATAAACTGCTTTCTTAGTTTTACTTTTGTTTATTTTTCTTTTTAGTTATTAGAGATGGTTTTTTTCCGGAACCTTAGGCCTAATAAAACGTTTTGTATTTTATTTGCTTTAACAACTTCCCGAAAGCGCTTACCGTAAATTTTAAAAATTAAAAAGTAACTTAAAATATTCGAATTTTTATTTAAAGAAAGCTTTTGATCATCCGTTAATAAATATTTAATTAGTAAGTAAATAAATTACGTTAGAAAATCCCCGGATTTATTTTTAACGTAATTACATATTTTATATAGCGACGTAATGCAGCCGGATTCTAATTCTTTCGTTTTCTTTTATTATTAATTTAATGGTTTATTGATTATTATAAATTTTTTTTTATAATTACCTTAATTTTAGGCTAAAATTACGGAATAAATATTTAAAAATGCCGATTCTTTTAGTTTTATATTTTAATATAAATAGTTTAGCTTTTATTATAAAAGTTATTATAATTACCTAACGGGCTACTTTTTATATAACTATACTTTCGAAAAAGACTATTATATACTCTTAAAATATTGTCGTATTTCGGGATTATCGGTAAATAAAACATTTCTTGCCTTTAATAAAATCTAAGCTTCCTTACATATATCTCTGTATTTAATATTAAGGATACGCGTATAATAAAGATACCGGTTTATTTGATTAATAATTATTATATACTTAACAAATAAATTAACTAAGAATTTTAATTAATAAAAAGGTTACGTAAATTACGTTTAAACGAATTATTATTACAATATACGAAATAAAGCTTACGTACTTTTAAAAGCCTTTAATTTATTTTTTTAAAAATAATTCCGTTATTAAAAGTAAAGTTTTTAATCCTTAAAGGAAGGTGATCGTTATTTATAAGCCTATAACTAATAACGATTTTTAATATAAGAATTATACGGTAAAGAAATTGCTTTTTTAATTTATTCCAAATTACCCAAATACCGGAAAACCAGTTTATTTCGCTTTAATTTTTAAATTTATATGTTATCTTTGAATTTTCGATCTTTTTTTCGGTTACTTTCTGGTATTTTTAATAATTAAAAATAACAAATCATTAACGAAAAATACCAAAAAAAACATACGTTATTCGTTATAAAACAAATACAGCTTGTTTGGAAATAAAATAAGTCTTAATTTTAGTAAAATAAAGGAAACTTCCCGTTATTAAAATAAAAGTGAATCCTTAAATTTATACAAGGTTTATTTAATTTCTGCAAATATTCTGATTTTCTTTAAATTATCCTATCGGCAGTTGAGGTGATTTCTTAGAAAGGCAGTGAAAGGAATTAAAGGGCTTTAATATGTGGCCCTAGGATTGCAAAAATAAAAGAACTAAAGGCTATATGTAGCTGTTTTTATTCCAGTTATAGATAAAGAACCTAGATTATTAATTAGATAGCATCCTAAACTTAGTTGCAATATACATTTGCCGATATAGTAGTATCTTTTGATTCCGTTTTTTGGTATAATTAATATCCCGATTTATCCGTTTTATATTATACTTAAGGTACCGTTCCGGTATAGGAAAGGTTTAACGGCAGGTTTAACGTAAGGGCGCTTTAAAGTAAGAAATTTACGAAGGTTCGATTTTCGGAAAGAAAGTTTTGAAGTTCTTTTAATCGCTAAAAAAGCGCTTATATTCCGTAATGGCCGTTATCGATTCGAAGTAAGAGGTTCGTCGACGCGGTAATACCCGAAAGGGTCCAATAAAAAAATTAAAAGATAGCGTCGGAAAAAAAGCCTGGAAAAATTATAACATTTGGACAAAACGTAAGAAATTAACCGGAAGGTTTCGATATGAAAAGAATAATAAAGGTATTTGCAAAGTTGTCGAACGAAAACGAGGGCTTTAGGAAGAATACGTACTTGGATTGGAAGTATTTTAATTTTAAGCTTAACGAGAAAAATCGCTTTTAAGGTAGCGATAATTGAAAGATGTGGAAAACGGTTGTTTAGGTAGTTATGATAGTAATTAGATTTCGTAACGGTAATTCGGCGAAGCTTACTTAAGTAAATAAAGTTAAATTAACCACCGTTATTATCGGGAACGTTAAGGAAAGTTTTATGGCAGTCGTTACGGGCTTTACGAAAGGTACGGAAATAATTAAAATATTATAACGTTTATATACGTCGAAAAATATCGATTAAAAAATGAACTTTTGGATTTAGTTGTAATACGTTAAATAAAACGCGAAAAAAACCGCTTTTAATTATATAGTCGATTTTAAAAATTTAGTACGCCGTTATAACGAAGTCTATATGTTTGTTAACGTTAATTAACAGGTTATTATGTTTATTAATTCGGTTCAGAACGATAATGCTGTAATTACTTGGAAAAGTCGAATAAAAGGGATTTTTCGGTAGTACCTAATTATAACGGTAAATCAGGTATACGACGACTTTATCGCCGAATTTCGAGGGAAAAAAAAAGAGAACGTACATAATGCAAAAAAAGCTTACGATAAAAAGCCCGTATAAAACAAAAAGGGCCAGTTATTTTGCTTTAGATATAGTAAATACGGACATTTAGCGAAGGATTACTCGAAAAAGCAGAAGGCCGAATGCGAAGCTAGCTTTATTCCGATAAGGCTTGAAAATTTGTATAAATCGAACAAAGTAAAGATTTGATAGATTTGGAGGCTTAAGGGCGCCGGTAACATTTAAATGGCTTTATGGCAACCCTAGAGCCATAAGGGCGTATCGGCAGTTAAGGTGATTTTTTAAAAAGGTAATGAAAGGAGTTAAAAGGTTTTGATATATAGTTTTAGGATTGCAAAAATAAAGGAGCTGAAGGCTATATGTGGCTGTTTCCATTCCAGTTGTAGATAAGAAACCTAGACTATTAATTAGACAGCATCCCAGACCTAATTATAATATACATTTGCCGATATATCCGGGAAAACGTAAATAACTTTGGTTTAACTTTCATAGAAAACGGTTAAAAAGGTTATTTTTATATTAAATAAACGGTTTTTAAAATTATATTTCGTAACTATGATTATTATTATATTAAAAGATTTAGTTACAAACGTAATAATATAGATATTAATAATCAAGTCGGGTTTGTGGATATCGTTACGTATATAAATACGTAATTTATAATGTTTTAGCCAGCTGTCTTTATTAAACTTATATATAAATATCTATTTTAAAAAAATTAATTTAGATTTAGTTTCCGTAATCTGGATTTCTTTTATACCTTCCGTTAAATAAACGCTTCGATTCTTTTTAATATTTTCCTTAAAAACATATTTTAGAGGATACTCTTCGACATTTTTTTTAAAGTTTAACGGCTTAATTAATGGATTTTTATAGATTTTAGATTTGTTAGATATTACGTTAAGCCGTTCCGCGTTTTTTGTAACGTTTTTGCCGTAATTATTACATAAAAGGTATAGAGTTTTTATGTTTTGTTTTGTTATATATTACAGTAATGGAAATAAATACTTAACTTTTTTTTAGTTTCAATTTAAAGTTAATTATATTTGTTATTTCTATAAATTATAATAACGTTTATTATATAACCGTTATTATTTTCGGTATTATTAAAACTTTTAACGTTTCTGTAATTCTTTATTTTTTCGAATAAATGGTTACAGCTGCTTTTTCTTTTTTGTTTTCTTAGGTTTAAGAATTTTAAAAATAAGGTTTTGTTAATTACCTAATCTCTTTTTTATTAAAATCCCGAATTTAACTCAAGGAAAAACCGAATAAATAAATTTATTTCTTTATATATTATCCTTAGGCTTAATTGATTTAATTAATAATTAAACTGCGCTTTTGAAGCATTTTCTTAAACCTTGCTTTGTAAATTAAAAGTATTTTTAAAGGTTAAAAGTTTATAATCAGTTCTAGCTTTACTCAGATATTCTCTTACCCTTAAGTTTTAACCTTTTAATTAATTATTTGCGGTTTTTAAAGCATTATAATCGATACGAAAAGCATTCTACGCGTTAAACATATCGAAAACAGGTTTTTTTCAGCTATTTCTTCGAAAATATACAGCTTTTTTACGAAACCTTTTATTTATAACTGGAATAAACGTTTTTTTAGCTTATAAAAAATCTTTTCATTAAATGTAACGTTAAGCATAATAATAAGCCTCCGGAACTTAGGTATTTAAATTCGGTAAAAGTTAAAAGTTCGATATTTTATTAAATATCCGATATAAATTCGCGGTTCGATTTTCTATATTTACCTTTTTATTCCTACTTTTCCTTTTTGTATTAACGGATCCGTTTATGCGCCGTAAACAAAAGTCCCAAACTAATCGGGTTTAAGATTTATAATAATTACGTTAATTATAACGGATTTGTATTAACGGAAATATTACTTAAATTAACGAACGAATACTTTATTAAATAAAAATAAATCGTAAATGTAATTCGTGTTTATATTATAGAATTACACGGTTATTTGGATTACTTTAAACTATAACTTTTTAAAAAGATTTGTTTTTAACATTATTTTAAAAGTTTTATTAATTGGCTTTTAGCTTATTCGTTCGTTTTCTTTTTCAAAATTTTTAATATATAAAAAAAAGGTTTTAAGTTTGATTTTTTCTTAATATAATATATTTAATATACGGTATATCCGTTTATTACGATTATTCCGATATAATTGTCTTACTTAATGTTGTAAATAGAAAACCTAAATTATTTACGTACCCAGTATTCGAAATCTCCAATAATACGGAACGTTATTTTTCAAATACGATTAATAATACAAAAACGAAAATCTTTTTATTATAGTCGTTTTTAATTATTAAAAGTTACCGAAAGCTATTATATATTATAAAATAATTAAAATAATCCCAAATAATACGTCAAAGAATTTAAACATTCAATTATTAAATAAACGCCTCGATATTACTTAAAAAACGTACGTACGAATACAATCTTTATATTTCAAAGATTCCGTCTTAATTATAATAACATTTCTAATATTTTTAACAAAGGATTTTAACGCTTTAAGTTTTAAATGCCTAAACCGTAAATACTAAAAAGCTTTTATTTCTAAACGGGGGCGTAAATAATCTCTTAATTTCCTTTACGATTTCTTTTCCTTTTTAATTCATTATTACGGATATTAATATTTCTTCTAGGCTTTTTTAAATTACCAATAAAATGCTTAAATAAACAAATATCGGCATATATTCAAAAAAAATGTTTATATGCGGATAAGTTTCGCAATAATAACGTTTTTATTAATCGTTCCATGCTAAAAAGAATTATCCATTTTATATTGCCAAATTTTAACCTTTTATAACAAAACTTTCGAAACAATATTAACATAAAAGCTTTTTATTATTATTATATCGTTAAAAATAAAATCGTACTTAAGCTTCCCCGAAATTCTAAGTAATAGTCCCTTAATTATTTCTTTCCCCACTATTACTAATCGGTAACAAAAATAAACTTATTTTGATTATTTACCCTATTATATTAAGGAGAAAAGAACTAAAAATGAATAAGTTTCGAATATTTATTAAATACTTCGTATTATAATTATCAATTAAACTAAATTATATTAAAGAATATTTGCCGAAATAAATAATAATAATAATCTCTAAGGTTAAATCGTTAGAAATAAATATATATAAAGCGATTAAAATAATGTTTATATTACCAAATTAAACGATTAATTTAATATTATTTGATTGTTTTATAATTTCCTATATAACTTTTTTCCATTTAAAAACATTCAAGCAAATATCATAAAACGTCTTTTATTAATTTAATTTAAAACGTTTACGGATTTTCTTTTAATCTTCTTAACTTAAATACCGGAACTTATAAATAATTATTTCCATAATCGTAAAACGCAAATTACCATATTCAATAAGCTTCCATTTATAAATCATTTCCAAAATAAACAAATAACAACATGTGTAACTTTTGTTTTTAAACGTTTTTAACCAAAAAAACGGAATTATTATTTCGCCTTAATCTCAAATCGGAAAGTAATCCTTATACCAAAATAAAAAAATTTCCAAAAACTTTAATTTCTGTCCTTAAATTATTTTCGTAACATAAAACCTCGAACTACGCTTTTCACTTTTTAAGCTTATAATAAACTTACTAAAAAAACCATCTCAAATAAAAGTGTGCAATTCCTTTTAGGTTTAATTAAATACAAACGTTTCATTATAACGCTTAAAGAATCCTTTATTATAAGCGTTTTTGTAATTTTTTAAAAATCGTACATTTTTATCTAAATATATATAGCAAACTAAATCCGGTATTATTAATTAAACTTTATATAACTTATCTCGGCTTAACGCAAAATATTACAATACCCTTTATATACCATCGTAATAATACTTAACTTGAAAGAAACGAACTAATTCTTTAATTTTTTAATTATGTTTAAATCGTAATTTTTCTTCGAATAAACAAATTAATTTAAGCCTTTTTAAAAATTTAACTTTTTATTATTACGTTAATCCATATTTAAATGTTAATATATTTAATTTCGATCTTAAAAACTTTTTTACCATTTTTTAATAAACGTTTAAAATTATTATCGTATTCGTTTTTACAACTTTTAACCTAAAACTTTTCAGAAAATTTTAATTAAAAGTTACGTTAAATAATATTAAGGTAAAAGTTTTCGAAAGTAAATAAAGCTTTTACGTATTATTTATTTATTTATACGTTAATTTCCGCGGTATATTCTTAAAATAAAAAAAATCTTTAAATTACTATAGGAAGTTCCGCGTTAAATATATTAAAATCGATAAAATACCAAATACCGCGCAAAAAAGTGTTAAAACGTAAAGAAAAAAACCAATCAAAATAAATTAAGTAATTTTTAAGAATTATATTTTTAAAAATAAAGATTTCCGACATATTATAAGTAATCAAATATAAAATATTATATTAATAAAAAAACCGATTAATTTAACCGTAATTATTTTGCGTAACTAAAACACCGGGTTTATAATTGTTACAATTAGGCAAATCGTAAGGAACGTATATATAAGGTATAGGAAATACAAATTATTATGAATAATTCTAGCTCTAGAGAGCAGTAACTAAGAAGCTTTATATATACTTGTGGAAGCCCCGGAAGCTTTCTTCCGGGGTGCCCTGGGCCTTGATAACTAAGCAAGTGACCCCTATTCTGCGACAGAGGTACCCAGAGATAAGGGTCCAATCGTAGGAAAGAGATCTTGCTGATCATGTTGTTGGAGGTGGCAGAGGTCCTCAAATTCTCCCTTGGGTTCCGAAGTCAAGCGTATCAGCTGTGTTAGGCATATGGCCTCCGTATGATAGTCACCTATCTCCCTCGAAGTATTGGCTAACAGCTTTACTGCGTCCCTAAACTGTTTTGGTGCATCATGCATCCTCCAGCCAGGGTTCTCACTCTTGATTGGAACATATGCTGGCAGCGTTGTGTGACCGCTGGAATAGTACAAGCCTTCTGAGGATTCCAGGTTCTCCGAAACATGTTTGAACCCGTTGACGTTTTTCTCTTCGGTCCGTATAGACTTCGCTAGCATCCATCTGATAAACGGTCGGCTCTTCATACTATCCGGGCTATTCCGCATAACCGACTGGGCTAGTGGAAACGAGAGGTTCAAGAGCAAGTCAACTAGCCGAGGGTCACGGGCGAATGTTATCATGTCCATCAACTTTTCCGAGAGAATACCCAGGAGTGCCAAGTTTATTGATGCATTATAGACGGGAGTTCGCTAGTCGTCCATCACTCTTTGGAGGATCTGTCCAACGTCAACATATCGCAGATCAAATAACGAGTATCGAGCGTCTCTGAGACTTTCGCATCTGAGTAGAAGACACAATAAGTCTTACATGTCCCACACTCTCCCTTCTTTAAGGAATGTACGATACAAATAACGGAAGAACATTGGAGGGAAACGGCTGCCAGGTCGAGGAGCCGCCGGAAACGGGAGTCATAATACCGCTTGGCTAGTTCACATATCAACGCCAGAACGTTTAGCTGGACTATTCGTCAGCGCCGAGAGCAAATAAAACAGTAAAGTAAACAACCTCAGTAGAGCTTGCGTCTCTATCCTCACACTCAGGTTCCATTATATCATAGACGCACTCCAAACCCTCCAGGAGCAGGACGCGGTCGCCATCGACCGTTTTGAAACCCTGCTCTCGTGCTAATAGTTGCAGGAGATCCCAATACAGTATGAGAAGTCTAGCCTCTTTCCAGTGACAGCTCGATCATCCAAATTGCGTATTGGCCAAGAATCCATTTCCAACATAGTTTTGTAATCGCCTTGTTGCCCTAGGATCTCAGCCCATTGAATCAACACGTATGGCTTGTCTAGATTGTCTTGTAATTCTTCGGCCAAGAGTTCTCTGGCTCTTGAGAAGTTACCCAGGCGGTGATAGCGAGAAAGATTCTCAAAGGTGTCATCTAGGTTATCTTGGAGATCCAAGCTAAGGTGAACAGTTACGTCCGTATTTCGGAGGGGATTCCAAACGCCATCGCCAGCCTCAGTTCCCAACAGGGGCCTGTTGTTGTCGCCTTGTCTAGTTGGCGATTTTTCATATGGTGGTCGTCATCTTGATTTTAGCACCTAACCCTTCTCCACTTTGCTGATCCTCTCCTCCTGGTTGCTGTTGTGAAGGTACTCCAGTGGACGCCACATCCTGTGGACGTCTTAAAGCGAGCTCCTTGCCATCCTCTTCAATGGCCCTTCGCAGAAACTCTGGGGAACCGTGGCTCTGTGTGTCAAGGACGGGTTTTCGACGCTTTAGCCCGAGTGCAGAGCGGTGGGAAACATTCCGACCCTTGTGATTCGGTGTCGCACCCATATCTCCTGCGTATCGGCGTCTATAGTCAGCCACCTAGGGGATGATCAGTAGATGGGAGCATGGTACTTAATTAGCAACGCTGTAGAATTGAATTGGGCTTGAGGCGACTGTTTCATTCGTTGTTGCTTTGGGGAATGCAGCGACTTGCGGGGATCGTGATACTGGCGCGATATATGCATGGTGTACGTGCGTGAGCAGTCCTGGAGGCCATATTACTCAGCTAGGCATTGGAGGCGAGGCTCCATAACTCGGTGCCGTAAGTAGGCGCCGACCACAGCACACCTTGAGCCATTTGTTCGACCGTACCGCTCCTTCCATGTTCAAAGGATCTTCTTCGTACAATTGAGCGCAAGCCATCATCAGCTAACCCACTGCTCTACTTCAATCTTCTGTTTCCACAATGAGTAGTACTGTTAGAACGCGTCCTGAGCTGAGGCGCAAATTTGGGAAGTATGATTTTGAGCGATTTGACCATATTTCCTCACTGCAGGCGTCCATTGGCGGAGGGGAGATTGGGAAAGTGAAGGTTGACAGTCAAGCGACTGTAATGTTCCCGCCTCTGTTCAGGAAAACCTTTTACGTAGAGTGCTATGGATGGCGCGAAAGCGCTACCTTCCTAGTGGCGGCGGCAGAGATCTGGCTACCTCGAGAAAAAAAAAGTTGTCTTCAATCCACAACCACGGTCACCAGCTTGGCGGGATCGCATAATCCGCCCAATTCACCGTAGCATCCTTAAACACCTCGATCGAGCCCTGCACCCCGTGCGGCCCGACAGACCAGACCCCTCGCTCGACCAGGTTTGCCCAGTGGTCCAGCAGCCGCTCCAGGCGCTGGGGCCGGTTTGGGTTTCCCCCAAAAGGCTTAAATCCATGCTGGAACAGCTCGTCCGCCGCCATATCCATCATCTCGGCCCCGCTGCTGAAGCGCGCGCCGTACAGGTTAAAGGGCAGCGGTAGCCGGAACGCCTCCTCGGCCACCTCGGGCTCGGACCGGACGACGCACTCGCTGTAGACACCTGGCGGCACGCGAGACGGGAATGTGATGCCGTCTGGTACTGTGCCGTGCCCGTCGTCCCAGTAGTAGCGGAACGAGGACCTCCAGCCTGAAACGTCGACCTGCGGAGCGCCCGCCTCGCTGAAGAAGATGTACACGGGCGGCACGATCCCTTCGCGCTCTGTGCCGTCCCACTGGCGGACGCGCCGGGGCAGGTGGGTGAAGGGCTGGGCGGCGGCGAACGCAGCCGCGTACGCGGGAGGGAGGGAGAGCCCCGGTGCGATTTGGTGGATGTGCCGGGGACGGTGCGCGAGGCCCAGGAAGGCGCGCGCGAAAGAGGGATCCGGGATTTTGGCTGCGTCCATGGCCGCAGGCGTAAGCAAGGGCTCGCTGGGCCGGTTGTCATCGTCGACCGTGGCGCCGCTGCTCTGCCGACGACGCACCTCTATGGCGTCACAGAGCCGACCCCACGCCGCGACGCACCCCGCTATCTGGCCATCGCCATACGGCCGCCACTCCCAATTCCCGATCTTGACGCCGCCGTACAGGGCCGGTTCGTCGGTGGGAGAGGCGACGACCTTGCTGAGGCGGATCAGGGTTATCCAGTTGGAGAGGATGGTCTCCAGGGGATGCCAGTTCTGCGGGTGCTCATCCACTGGAAACGCACACTCCGTGTCGTCTGGGTGCACAAAGAAGGAGGCGAGGTGGCGGCCCTGGTGGTAGAGCATGCCGCCGCCTGACTTGCCGTCGCAGGCGTCCATGTGGGAGAAGTACAGGCGCACGATGGAGTCCTCGGGCTCGTCCTCATTGTCGGCCGTCTCGTTGTCGAAGAGGCCGTTGAAGTCGCCGTCCGGGTCTGGCATGCCTTCAACAAAGAAGAAGAGCGGGGCATCGGGAGTGCGTGCCGCAGCGAGGAAGGCGGCCAGGGAGGGATGCAGCCTTGGGCGGACGGCCTCGGCCGCGTCGCCGTGCGTGCTGAAGTAGGTGGCGCGGCTGCCTTCAGCAGCTGAGTCGAGCCGACCGTCGGCCGCTAGGCAGTAGTCAACGAGGTAATTGTGGAGGGCGGCACATCGCGCGTGGGCCATGCCATCAAGGTCTTTCCGCGGCGGATTGTCGGGCGTGACAAGCTGGTCGTCGATGCTGGGGAGTTGGGACGCCGACATGGCGGCGTTGGAGCTTCTGCGTTGAATACCTGCCAAGGCTAGGAACCACGTGAGGACCACGAAGGGGGCACCTATGGCAAGGGGATGTGTTGAGCCACAGCAGTTATAGCAACGAATATTGAACAAATGATTGGTTAGGCCCTTTAACTAGACGAAGAACTTGATTCTTGTATATTGTCTGATCTGATCCAAACTAGTAGAGAGGTGGACCCCCTTCCTGAATTTACCCATTTTCTGAATCGCTCCAATACACCAAATACAAGGCTATCAACAATAACAAAGTTCAGTATCTTAACGAAACGGTATATTATTAATTCATTTTAATTGTTATTTAAATTGTATATTTTCCACTATGTTGGAGTTAATTTCTACAATTTTTTACGGACATTTTAGTAGCTTTTTTGGTTTTTATAATATGTTATATTTTAAGGAACATATTAGTAAGGTTTTTAGTTATTGTAATATGTTTGGAAAGCTAAATAGTTTTAAACCATTTTTATAAATCTTTTTCATTGTAATATAAAAGCCGGTTTCGTAAATTTGAAATTTGGAGTTTTTTAGATTTTTTATATAAAGTACGAATATAACTAAAAATAACGACTTTTTACGAATAAATGGTTAAAAGTTGGTTTTAAATTTCTTTTTGAAAACCTATATATTGTAAAATATTTGTCGGAATGTTGATAAGTTGTTATTAGTTCCGTGGTTTGTTAGCCTAGGAATTTCTTAATTATTTTCGGGTTTTGTAACGGTTTATCCGGGTCGAAAGGTATAATTTTTGTTCTTTTAAAGTCGGAATAAATATTTCGGACGTTAAAGGTTTTCGTGGAAGGTTTGCGATAAATTCCGAAGAAACGTTATTTATTAATAAAAATTAATATTACAAAAATATTAAAGTTTATAATTTCGTAATAGTGATATTTTTAACGTAACGAATATGCCAATATTAACCAATTACATAGTATAACAATTATATAAAAATATATGAATAACGTATTTCTTTTTTTAATATTTAATAATAAATTAAATAATAATATAAATAACGCGTGAAGATACGGGCGCACAATTCGGAGTACCGTTGTTGTTTTGTCAGCTAGCTAGGTATGCTAAAGCACCTTAACTAAAGAAGGCTACGCTTTGATCGAAGGATAATTGTTTCGTTACTAGGCTATACAAAAGCAGTACGCATGCGAAGCACTTAGCGCAATTAGTTAAATACAATAACGCAGTTAACATCCTTTATATTTAATAATTAAAAATTCAATTTACTTAATTTAAGCAATTATTAATGAATTAGCTCTTGCTAAGACGATATAGGTTATATCTCAGTAGTAATTATCTTAATATACTTTAATAATAATAATAACGATTGTACCGTCGACGTTTTCCGTTATTTACAAAAGACTTAAAAACTAGAACCGTTTTAAAAGCGAATTTTAATTTAAAACGTACGCGTTTAATATTTGGGATTTTATTAACTTTAATTAGTTATTTTAATAGCTTATTAGACTTATAAAATCCGATATAGCCTTTTATCCGAAAAGACGAATTTGCTATATAACGCGGATTAATATCTTAACTGCTTTTTTATTTTTAAAATAAACTTTTGAAGAAATCGAATTTATAAATTATTTAACAAATGTTTTAAAGATAACGACTAAAAGTAAATAAGATTACAATTAGGATTTTACGGCATATACTTATAAGGATTATAAAGACGATACTTTTTGAAAAACTATTAACGGACTTTACGAAATAGGTCCTGGAATTTGTATTTCCAGTAATTAAAGAAATAAGTCTTTTTTATAGAAGAATTTACGAAAGTAATACGTTAAAATAGCCGAATCCGGTAAGGTATACAATAGCAGACTTCTGATTAATACTTAAACGAAAATACCGAAAAAGGTTAAAGTAAGCCGTAAAG
This sequence comes from Monosporascus sp. 5C6A, assembly GCA_004155035.1. NCBI lineage: Eukaryota > Fungi > Ascomycota > Sordariomycetes > Xylariales > Monosporascus > Monosporascus sp. 5C6A. The sequence continues at coordinate 173,245 of QJOB01000111.1, forward strand.
TTAGGTAAGAAACTAAACGAATAAATTATAAAATAACAAAAGATAATAGCTTAGAAAAAACGATACGGTATCCCAAAAACGAAAATAATAATTATATAGGTTAACGATTTATGTACAGCTTTGGTTTTTATTATAGAAACCTGGATAATTACTTTTTAGATAGTAAAGAAGGCCGAAATCGATAGCGGAACAATTAGTTACCAAAAGGTAGCGGTTAACCTTTTGGATTATTGGATTATAACTTATTTTATTTTATATTATGAAATATAAAGATATCGTTTTCGACTTTTTACAGGGTTTTTGTAAACCCTGCTAATTAAGATAATCCTAATTAGGAAGATAACAAACTTTTTAACCGTTAACTGCAAAGTAGAACTTTTAAACGAAAGCCAAAGCCAGGTAACCGTGGAAGTTCTAATACGGATAGAAATATTAATAAGCGAAAACGCAAAAAGTTAAACGTTTAAGTAATACGTTATAAGGCGTATTTAGGACCTTTTTGTAAATTACCTTAATGTTATTACATATTTCCAATTAAAGTTCCGTTAAGGTTTATTTTTAATATGGTTTTAATTAACTTAATTAATAAAAATACTTTTGATTAATTCTTAAAGGAAGAAATTAACCGTATATTTAAACTTATAGATAAGTTGATTATATAAAAAACAAATTAATTTTCAAAGGGAATAAAACGAATCCTGACGTGCTTTCTAATTATTAATTAACGGGCTGCCATAACTTTATCGTTTTACTTTTTACGGAATTCGTTTATTTTAAATTTAAGATTTATAATATATGTTTTTAATCTTATTAACAGGTTTTTAAACTTCAAACTAACCGTATTAGGCGATAGGGTATACGTAAGTAACAGTTTTATTCCGATTAAAGGGTACGGAAAAGTTAATGTATTATTTTAAAACCTTAACGGTACGAAAGCGTTGCAGTTATATAACGTGGTTTATTGCGAAAATTTTGCTTATAATTCAATATTATTTCGATAGTTTTTTAAAAAAAGGTTATTAATAGGATAACCGAAAGATTAATAATTATATTCGAAATAAATTAATTACGTTATAATTACGTTAATAGATAAATTTAATTAATTTATTAGCGAAAATATTAACGCAATAACGTTTTCCGTAACCCTAATTATTTATAAACGAAATGTTAATTTATGTATAACGAAATTATTACGTATAAGTAACAGTACTTTATAATACCTGTAATTAAACTATTTAAGCCTTAAAGTAATAACTTAATTATAATTCTATATTAAGAGAATCTGGCTAAAAAGTCTTACAACTGTCGAATATTAAACGTATGGCAAAACGAAGGTTAAAGGCAAATACGCCGAAAGTTTAAAAAAAGGAACTTTTCAATTAAAGCAAAAAATCGCCATTAATTACATTGACTCTAAAAAAAACATTAAGAAATATAAATACGTTATGTTCATTACCAATATATATTTAAGCTTTATTTGAGATATTTACTTTAAAAACCGAAAACAAGATATATTAATTATTGCGTTCCGATACTTTCTAAGAGTTTTAAAAAAGCAAAATAAGGTTTCCTTATAGGTAATCGAATGCTATAACGAAATTTTAAAGAATAACTTATTTCGAAATATCCTTTAATCGTCTCCTTTTAATATTAAACTTAAACCCTTAATACCGCATACCTAGGCCTAGAACGGAGGTACGGAACGTTTAAGGGGTATAAGTAAGGGAAAAGCAACTGTTATGCAAAATAGCGCTAAATTACCTACGTTTTTAATCGTATATATCGTTAAAACTGTAATATACCTATATAACTGTACCCTTAAATACGCTTTTTTTTTAGCAAACCCTTTACGAAATTTATTATATTTATTTAGCGTATAAAAACGGCGTCATAATATTTAATCGCAAGCCTTAAAAAGTCTATTTATAAATTTACAGCGATATAGCTTATGTTATAATAACCGTTATTAATAAAAAAAATAAAAACTTTAAAAGTTAAATCCTAAAACGTAAATAAGCTTTTTTGTCGGTTACCGATTAATAAATATTTACAAGATTTGGAACCTTTTAACGAATAGAATTATTGCTATTCGAAACGTACAGTTTAACGAGAAAATTACCCCTTAAGGTAATGTTAAAAACCTAAAGGATGATTTTTTTACGTTACCGAAAACAAGCTACAAAACCTATTCCGATAGGTTTACGTATTTAATTAGGTCTATAGTTACTTTATATATATACGAAAAAAATTAAAGATCTAAATAAATTAATTTAATTACCGGCTAGTTAAAAGAAATGGTTTTAAAGCAACATAAACGTCCAAAAACATATACGGGATAAGGAAAAATAAGCCTGTTCGTAAAAGATTAATTATTTTTATATAACTGCTATATTTTAATTATTTCTGTTTTGTCAGCAGTTACAGTGATTAAATGCAGGAAGCTGGCGAGTTCTGTGTACGATAGTTCTTTAACTGTTTTAATAGACAAATTCTGTCCGTAGGCAATTGCTTTAAGTATATAAGTTTGGGCGGTTAAAGGGAAAGCGGTGGATAAAGCTTGTTGTAGACTGCATCCTGTAGCCTTATACCGATAAAGCCTTTTAACCTGTAATATCTAAAAGTACTAAATGCCGATACGCTTTTTTGCGTTAGGTATTTTCGCCGAAAAAATCCAAAAATAAATATACCTATATGGGGTTTAAACTTTAATCTCTGTGTTTATCTTGGTGGTGTATATATTAATTAATTTTAAGTCTTTTTTTGTATTTTCTTATGTTCCAAATTTTATATAAATCGTTTAAAATCCGTTTTATCAAGTGGCTTCGTAAGCTTATTAGCTGGGTTATTTTTGCTTTTTACGTATTAAAAGCTGATATTTCCTGCTTAGACCTCCTGCCGTACGTAATGATATTTGATTTTGATATAACGTTTTTTTCGCGATATCTGGGTTTTTGTTACTTACTTAAATGTTTTTATATTATTTTCCAAAATAGAAATGGGGCCTTTTAGCATAAACCTTAGTTTTGTTAGAAAATTCCTAATCCTAATTGTTTCCGTAATAGCTGTACCGGTTTTAACGTATTTTGCTTTTGTAATATACTTTATGATAATACTTTGTAATTTCGAAAATTAAGATATAGGTATTTTAGTTATAAAGAATATATAGCTTATAGTAGATTTAATTAATTTTTGATTATCCGTAAGGTTTGTGTTTATTGTTTCGAATAATCTTAAGTCGTTATATTATAAATATAAGTAACTTTATTTTAGCTTTCGATACTGAAACGATAGGTTTATTATACCGTTTAAGTAACGTGGTAGTTTTTTGATATATTTTTGATATTTTAAAGAAGGGTTTCCTATAAACTTAACCCAAGTCGACGTTATAAACGTTATATTAGGTTTGCTAATATAACTGGAAAAGTTAAATTTTTTTATTAAGTTTATATATTCGAAAGTCTTTTTTTTGCTAGTTACGCCGTCGTATTTTATAACGTACTTTAAGTAATCCTTAATAAATGGGGTGGGTTCTTTTTTTATTTCATTTAGGCCGATTAATTCAAATAACTTTTCGATATATTGTTATTAGTTTAATTTAACGTTTCCAGTTGGTAAGAAACGGATAAGCCGTACGTTTAGGTATTAATTTGCGTTATTTAAGTTTTTAACGGGTACGTTTTTAGTTAGTTTTTCCGTAATATTTTCCAAACGTTTCTTGATAGTTCTGAAAAGCAGGAAGTTATTTATATATAACGAAATAACGTTTTTTATTTCCGCGTTGCGATAAATTACGTCGTTCGATATTAACGGAAAGAAGCTAAGCTTTATAAATAATCTTTTGATTTTTTCTTACTAAATAACTCCGGCTTGTTTTAAGCCGTATAAAGGGTTTATTAACTTATTAATTAGTTTAGGTAAGTATCGGTATTTTTATTTTTATTTTTTAAGTATGCGTCGAAATATTTCTTAAATATAATAAATTGTTTTATATAAATATTTTCCTTTAAGTTTTTATTTAAATACGTTATAATAAAATTGATTTATATAATATATTATTTTAAATAAGTAATAAGGGTTATTAAAATTTTCCAGTATACAGTTTTTACGGCATTTGCGGCTTTTTCGTTATAATTTATACCTTTCCGTTAAGCAAAACCTTTGGCGCAAATACGGGTTTTATATTTATTTAATTTTCCTGTCGACGTATATTTTTTTTTAGTATTTATTTAGCATTAACCAGGTGTTTATAGGCCTTATTAACCGTTATAAAACATAAGGTTTTACGCGAAAAGTTTTCCTTAATTTCTATAAAAATTACTTTAAGTTACATTTTTTGTTTTAGGTTTTTTATAGCTTTTTTTAGTAACGGGCCGTCGTTTACTATAACGTACCTATAGCTTTTAATAAAGTCGTTGTCGTTACTTAACAGTATAAAAATTTAGAAGCTTTTTAGATCGTAATCTAAATTTAGATCGTAATCGTCCTTTTAAATTAAAGCTAGTTTTAATTTGCGTATTAGTTCCGGAACTTCGTCCGGGGCTTCCAAGGCGTATAGCTCTAAAACTGTTTTTTTAAAACGCCTTTTTTTGCACTTAACCTTCTTAATTTCCTGATTAATATCATTTTCGGAAATAACGTTATTATTTTTGCTTTTTAATTTAATGCTTAATTTTTAACGGTATTTTAAACGTTTTTGTACAAGCAGTGGAAATAATCGAATAATATCTTTTAGATTAAAAAAACTATCTTAGCTTTTCCAGGTTTTCGTAAATTATAACGTACGGTATAATAAATATTTTGCCGCTTTATAACAACCACATCTTATAATTATAAGTACTCTAATAACCTAATAACATACCTTTTGTTTTACGGGCTACTAATTTCTTTAATTTAATCTTATAATTTTTATCGATTAAAATTATGTATCTGCTACTAAAAATCAGAAAATGATTATTATTAAGTTTATAAAATCTTTTAAGGTTAGGATTAAATGTTTTCTTAAAGTATTTCAATAGTGTTATATTTTTTACTGTAAACTGTCTAGTTTTGTTAATCGTATACGTTATAGCTTTTATAATAAAATCCTAAAAGTAGGTAAATATTTTTATTTACGTAAACGTTACATAGATTTCGTCCTAAAAAATTATATGCCTTTTTCCGTAACGCCGTTTTAATATTAGTTGTAAAAGCTGGAAATTATTAATTTAATGTTTTCCATAACGTAAAACTTTTAAATAATTGTTATGCCGAACTCTTTACCGTTATTAAAGCGTAAAATCTATATTATTTTTTTTTAAAGGAAAAAACTTCCAAACGTTTATTAATTTGCGTAATATACGCGTATAAGCTTTTTTATACCTCGTTTTTGGTTTTAAACGAATAATACTTTTTATAACGCGAAGGATTATTTGTAATAAAACCGAAATAACTTTTATTTTTAATGTTAACAAGCTTAACGGACCTTCTATTATATTAAATATTTCTTTTTACGAACGTTGCTTTTTTTGGAAGTTTATAAAAGGGATTTTCCGTATTTCTTTTTCGTTACAAATTATATAAAAAAGTTTCTTTATTTTTTAGGGTTTAAATTTATTCTTATGGATCTTTTAATGGTTTAAATTAATCGTTTTATGCTAGGGTGGCAAAGGTGGCGGTGTTAAAAGATAATTTTCTTTATAACTCTTTTAGTTATAAGGACTTTTCCGTTTTTAAAAGCGTTTTAAAGGACTTTTTTTAGGTTATCGCCGTTTTTACCGAATACCTCCCTTAGCTCGTATCCTTATTAATCGTTATTCCTTAACTCTGAGACCTTAATAATAAGCTCCGGTTTACCGTAAAGCCATAAAAAATAACCTTTCCAGATATCGTTAATTGTTATTAGCTGTAATTTATTAAGGTTTATTAAGGTATTTTTATTTAACTAGCTACCCCTTTCATAATATATTTTTTAAAGAATACCTTTAAGGAAAATATATTAATACATAAGGTATATTTTACCGTAATCTCGTTTTTTTCTTTACAGAGGCTCTTTAAAGGCCATTTTATTATCCAAACGGCAGTAATAATTACTGGCTTATTTCCCGTTAGTATTTGGACTTTTTAGATTTAATATTTAGTATGCTATTGCGTTCGAAGTTTTTAATATTATTGGTAATATTAACGTTAGCTTTTAAATTTTAAAGCAATTTGTTTTTAATGTTCTTTATGAAGGAATAGATACGTAAAAGTACCATGGCGTTTTTTATAATAATTACTTTAAAGGTCTTAACCGTTATAGCTTTAATGCGTTCGATTAATATAATTACAGTATATTCGGCTGTTATAACTACGTCTGTTTTAAGGCTTTCGTCTACTGTAACTACCGTTCTAGAGTAGTTAATTACTATAAATATCTTTTAAAGCTCTTTGTCGATAATTGCTTTAAGGTTTTTAATTATTATAGTTTTAAGGTTTTCGGCTACTGTAATTTCAGGGCTTTTAGTTACTATAGTTATCTTTGTTCCAGCGTATTTAATTGCTGTAGCTTTAATAGTTTTGATTGTTGTCGTTATTATTTTAGGGTATTTAACCGTTGTAGCTCCTGGAATTTCCTTTTGAATTATCTTATTATATTATTGCATAAACTCTTAAAGTTATTGTTCGTTAACGTCAGCGTTAAATGTTCCTTTATTGGAACGATATAGGTCTTTTAGGCCTTTAAAAATAAACTGTTTCTTGTTTTAACTACCATTTCCATGGGTGTTACGAAAGCTGTTACTTTAGCTGTTGTTACTGCTTTGACGGTAGTTATTATTCTAACTTTCTTTTTCTTTTTTTCCCTTGCCGTTATTTTCCTTTTGTGGTTTAAGGTAATTCTTAGTTAGGTGCCCGTATTTGCTATAATTAAAGCAAAGTAGTTTTCCATTTTTGTTCTATACGGGCCTGTTGTTTCGGGAATTCTTATTGCCTTTTTTGCCTTTACTTTTTTAGGCTTTATTAAACTTCTTATCGTTTTTTTTCTTATTATTGAAACGCTTATGGAATTCGCTATTGAAATCGTCGATTAGTTACTAAAAGGAATAATCTGTTTGCCGTAGTATTAATTGCATGGTTTTGTACCAGCTGCTAATCTTATTTTCCCTAACGGTAAGAAATATGGTAATATATTTCTTGTTACAGAACTTTATTCCGTAACCTTTAATTTCCCGTAAAAGCTTTTGAAACTTAGTGGTAAATTATACTGGGTTTTTACCGTTATAGATGATTTTGTTAAGCTTTTTTTAAAGGGATCTTTACTTAGTTTTACTTGTGGCAGCGTAGGTTTTACGTAAAGTTCGTAATATTTTCGTATTTTTCTTAATACTTATAATTAGCTTTAAGGGTGTTTTTTTTGCAAATTTGGTAATGGCTTTAGTTAGTCGTAGTTAATCCAATTATTTCAGTTTTATGCTATTTTCGTAACTAATCTTTTTTAGTACAAGGCTTAAGGCGTTGTTTTAAAGCTTTTAATTGGCCTAACTTAATAGGTGATTCTTTTTATCGAAGGTAAAATCGAATTTTTTTTAACAGAGTTTCGAATTATTATTAAACTTCTTTTCCTTTAGGCATATACCTGCCCTATTAGAGCTGTCTAAGCTGCCGGAGGTACTGTTAGAAAAGCTGTGGTTTTTTCTGTATTTCGGAAAGTAACCTGTAGACGAGTCTGTTAAAAAGGAAGAAAAGGAACTGTTTGAATTATCAAGGTTACTGCGTGCTATATTCTTTCCCTTAGGTAACTTTTTTTTTCGCTTTTTTATTTTTTCGGGGGTTAAGCTTTTTTTATAAACCACTTTTTAAGTTTCGATTCGTTTTCCTTAAATGGGTTAATTTCTTTTATATTACTTTTAACTGCAATAGGGGGTTTTTTTTGAGTTATTAGCTTTAACTTTAAATTAAACGCTTTTTAACTTTTTGGGTTATGTATTCGCATTTGGCAGTTTCGGCTTTAAATCCAACTTATTTAAAAACTGTATTACCATTTTGCTTAGTTGTTTCATTATTTTAGTAATTTTTTAGTTTTGAAGCTTTAACTTTTTATTTTGTTTCTTTTATTTTTTAACCTTTTCTTAAACCTGTTAATAGGTATTTTTTCGTGCCTTAACGTCCTGCCTGATATTACTTATCTTGGTACCTAGGAAGGTATAAAACTTGTTTAAATTAACTTCAGGCAGTTATTTTTAAATGGGGGTTTTAAATCGTTTCCCGAGCTGTTGTAATTGGGGTGCTGGAACCTCCTTTTTACTTTTTCTTTTCTTTTACTAAAGAACTTTTTTTCTTAGGGTATATCCTGATTATTAAAAAGTTCAGATTACGGAGAGGGAAATAGGGAGAGGCTTTTCGCGTATTTTTGGCCTTCCTGGAAGACGAAGTTATTATCGGATAGGTCGTTTTTAATAGGAAGCTTCCCGCGGTTCCTTTTTTTGCTCGCTATCGTTAACTGCTAGACTTTTTTTTTTAAATCGTTAGCTAAGCGATTTGCTTTTAAGTTTTTTGCTTTCTTTGTAACTTAGCTGTTAGATTGCAAATAACTACTTCGTATAACGTGTTAAGGTTACTGATTAACTAAAAAATGCTATCATATCAGCAGTTATAGTAATTAAATACAGAAAGCTGGCGAGTTTTGTATGCGATAGTTCTTTAACTGTTTTGATAGACAGATCCTATCCGTGGGTAATCGCTTTAAGTACATAAATTTGGGCGGTTAAAGGGAAAGCGGTGGATAAGGCTTGTCGCAGGCTGCATCCTGCAGCCCTATACCGACAAAGCCTTCCAGCCTGCAATACCTAAAAGCACCAAATGCCGACATGTTTTTTAAATTATTACTGCCGTTAACGTTTACCTTAATAATTATTGTATTTATTACGCCGACGGAAAAAATAAAAGTAGCTTTAAGTTTTTATTACGTTGTTTAACTTAATATAATAGTAAAAAAACGAAAGTATTTTACGGGTCGTAAACGTAAGTTTTCCGTATTAAAAAATGGTTATCGGTACGATTATAAGAAATAAAAAGCCGCGTTTAACGTAAAACGTTTAATTTATTTTGTTAATACGATCGATAATCGGCCGGTAAGTTGGGGAATTTTAAGAAAAGTATTAATCCGAAATATACGTTATTTTAATTAAAAAAACTTTAATATACCAAAAATAAAAATAAAAATAAAGGTGTTATTTAAGTCGTAAAGCCGGATATATAAGCGAGATTTACCGTTACTGCTGTAAAATTATAAAAAGCTAAATATATACCCGTTAAAAAAGTTATTTTTAAAACCTGAAAAGGCTTATTTGCAAAGTTCTAAAGATATGCAGTTCTGGAAAATCGTTAATTAATTTATTATTAAAGGGAAATAGGTTTTAGGATATATATAAATATACGTTTATAAGTTTAATAAGTATAACTGGTTATAAAAATGTAATGTTCGTTTTATTATACAAAGCGATTAATAACTTAAGAATGTTTGTAACAATACTTACGTATTTATTTTAATCGGAAAATTTTTTAAAGTCTTAATAGTTATTATAATTAAGTTCGACTTAAAGTTTAAGCAGTATAACGTTATAAACGCCTTCGTTAGTGCGAATTTACTTTATAAAGTTTTTATAAAGATGATTTTAGGATATCTTTAACGTAATAAGATATTCCTAATTAAAAAGGCCTTATACGCTTGAAAGATCGCCGTTATTTTGGCGAAAAGATTTTATCAATACGTTTAAAAACTTAAAATTTAGCCCCGTTTTTCATAAGCCCTGTTACTCTTTTCGTTAAGGAGTGTTAGTTTTCTTTTACGTCGACGATATTGTCGCCGCATATAGCAAGAAAAACCAAGCTCTCGTCGATCGGTTAATTTAGCAAATATAGAAAGAGTACACTTTTATAAAAGGTAGGGATTTATAATAGTTTTTGGTCTCCCTCGAGGAAACGTAATCGTATACACAATTAAATAAAATGATAGATTGCTACCTTAATTCCTCTGCTTCACTAACACCCTTCCGTCTCGCAGACTGCCTAGTCCCGCCCCTATCTACGTCGATTCCTATCGGAATTCTGGAAGCTTTTCGCCATCTTCAGCAACCGGGTAAACCATCGCTTGTAAATCTCCGACGTGCAATACTTCAGTAACTGGATTTCGGAATTTTCCAATTCGTTATTATTATCCCCTTTTATTAGTTTCGCCAGCAGTATTTCTGTCGAAGTAAAATTATTCCGTATAAACTGTTATTATTTAAAAAATCGGTTATTGTTATGTTCGGTAATTAAACGGTAACCGAAAATTAAAAGCTGCAATCGGTTTATATAAGAAAAGTTTTTCAAATCGACAATAACGTTAACCGCTTTAAATTATGGAACAATCTTTTTTTTTTTAAATAAATGGCTATAAAAAACGGTTTCTGTTAAAGGTTTTCGGTAATAAATAATAAATATTTTATACTTGGGGTTATTTGGTATATTGTATTATTTCGGCTTATATTTTAATTAATAATAACTTAAAAAACCGTAACAACGATTTAGGTTGAATTTTATAATCGTAAAATTAATAAAGGCTTATAAAGCTTTTTATAAGCTTTTAAGGTTTATTTTTAAGATTTATCTTTAACATTTATCTTTAACATTTATCTTTAACATTTATCTTTAACATTTATCTTTAAGAGTTATCGTATAAAGTTATTTTCTGCCGTTAAGAACCCTGCTGAACCTTAACGGGCATAAGGTTTACCAGGGCCGAAGCTTGTCGGCAACTACGTGTTCGAAATCGGAATAAGGCACGGGACTAAGGTATACAATCTATCAAAACCGTAAAAAACCATTTGAAGAGTCGTCGTGTTCGGAGATACTGGGTATAGTATCTGTCGTGGAAAATTATCGTGGAATGATTTCTGTGTATTGGCTCAGCCTTATTTTCCAGGCTTGAACATTTATTTTACCTTGCAATAGAAAAATCTGGTTATTTTAATCCGATTTTATAAAGAAGCTGATTAATTTAACTTCTAAAAAAGTTTAAATAATTTCCTAAAAACGCCTATAATAAGCGCTAAGCTATTACCGAATTTTGATTTAGCTTATTTAAGCTTTATTAATAAATACTAGAAAAGAAATCGGTTTTATCTTTTATGTTACGGTTTATACGCAGCCCGATATATCCTTTATAATATCTAGATATACTCGATTTAACCTAAATTTTAATAAAGTATACATAAGGTAGTTAATTGCGTTATACGGTATTTAATCGATATTAAAACGTTAACGTTAAAGTTCGGTAACAAGGATTTTTTAGATATTTAAAATAACGCCTTTTTTCTAAATAATATATTTGATCGAAAAAGTCCTTGAGCTTACGTTATAAAGCTGTTTAAAGGAATTATAAGATAATAAACAAATAAGTAAAATATAGTAATTACTCTTATAACCGAAACGGAATTATTATTATTTTGCGTAGGTTGTTAAAAAAAGCCTTTTTGTTTTCCGATTAATTAAGAAATTAAGTGTTAGCCCAGATATAGAACCGTTAAATTTATAATGCGATAATTAACAAATTATACGGTTTATTAACTGTAACGTTGCTTTGTTACAGATAAAATTACGGTACGTAGATATATATAATTATTAATTACAAAAAGTAGTAAAAAAGCACCTAATTAAAATAGATTATACGCTTATAAGCGATATATTAATTAATAGATTAATTAAAGCCTTGTTATAAAAACCTTATAAGTATTTCAAAAAGTAACTAGGATTAATCAATGTTATAAAAGTTTTGAACCTACAGAAGAAAACTTTAAGGGTTATTTTTGATAAGGAATTAATCAATTAAGAAGATATAATTACCGAAAGAAAGGTTAAATAAAAGGTTATACTGTTATTTCGAATCAGAGCATTCTAGCCCTACTTAGTTTCTAAATCATATACCTTTTTTTATATGGGCCTTTTCATAACGCGTGTTAACTTTCGATAGCAACTTAATAATAACGCGTTAAAGTTGTTTTAATAGATAATTCGTATAATACACGATATTTCTAAGCGTTTAAAGCGTTAATTAACCTTAATCCGAAAGCCAAATATGGCAAACGCTTTATAGCCGTATAAAAATATAACTTATTAGCTTATATAGCCGAGACTAGTCTTTTTAACGGTAACTTAACTGTTATTTTTAACGTCGATATACGTATAATTAAACAATACCGAACTTAATATAAAGTTAATAAACGATTCCCTATTAACAAAATAAATTATTAAAGTTATTCCTATAAACGCTTAACGTAGGTATTATATATTATCATGCGTTATATTAATTAATTAATTACTTAAAAACAGTTAAAAAAGTTATTATATAAATTTAATTTATATTTTGATAAAATATAATAGTTCCTCGCCGATTACTACGATATATACGTAACTATTTTTACGATTTCGGAATACTGAAAAACTATTAATTGGATAAATAAAAATTTAAAGATTAAGGTTACGTAAACGGATTCGGATTAACAAATTTAATATTTCCATATCGTTATTAAATATATTTCGAATATATTTATTTTTATAAATGAATTAAGTATAAATACATATAATATTAACCGTTATTACGGCTAGGTATTCAAAAAATATATTTCTTTTCGCATGGTAAATTTTAAAACGTAATCGTTATTTAAATATATTGCCGGTAATTACAATTAATAAGTTATTAAATACCTTTATTTATTAAAGGTTTACTAACTGCAAATGTTTTATTTTATAATTAAAAAAAGTATTACCGTTAGTAAATTTTTTACTTAAAATACTTTCCGTATTATTAATAAATAAAGTTAATTTTTATTATTCGAACGAAATATATACGATATGCAAGAAAGTTAAGATAAAGTTACAATATTTTCTTTCCTATTTATTTGATTTTAACCCGATTAAAACGTCTTTTAGCGATTTTAAAACTTATATCCATCACTATATTAAATATACGTTTAACGATTTTCTTAACAACGAACGATTCGGATTATTTTTTACAAACTATTACGAACGGGTTAAATAACGGAAAAAAGAAATTAAAGGTTACTTTAAAACCATACGGATAAGTTGTGATTTAATTAATTAATATATATAATAAAAAATAACGTATTAAACTACTACTAAAGTTTTTTACGTATTAAATATCCATATTTTTTTAATATCCGTATTTCTTTAAGGATTTCTTTAGATAATATTGTTTTAAAGCGCCAATTATCCCGCTTATCGTATTTTTTATTTTAATTATCTATAATTCCAAGGTAGTACTAACGGTAAACTTTAGTTTCGGATAATAATTATGTTATTACGTACCTAAACGTGAAAGGAAAATTATCGGGTTAGGGAACTTATAGGAAAGTTAAGTTATTGATAAAAATGTCGATGTATAAAAAGTACGGATAATGATACACGTTATAATATTGTTGCGACTTTTTTATTAAATCATAAAATTTCTTAAAACGGCTTATTTTTTAAACGTTTTATAAATTTAGAAAATATATAATTACTTAACAGATAAAAAAGATCTATATAGAAAAATATCTTACTTTCTTATATATATTATTAACAAGAAATGTTAATTAAACGTAAGCGTTTTTTTCTGTTATTTTATATACGTTTAAACAACCTGGAATTTTATAACGAAATTAATAATTTCTTAAATATTAATAATATAACGTAAGAAAACGTTTACTTTTAGCTATTGATTTTACGAACCGATTTACTTAATTACGAATTAAATAAATTTTAAAAATTTTAAAAACGTTTTCGAATTTAAACGCGTTTCGTATATACGAATTAACGTATAATTTAAAAAGCTTGAAAACTTTTTATTTAATCTTTTACTATATAAACCATTTGTTAAAAAAGTAGTGTATTTATTAAAAAGTAGTGTATTTATTAAAAAGTAGTGTATTTATTAAAAAGTAGTGTATTTATTAAAAAGTAATGTATTTATTAAAAAGTAGTGTATTTATTAAAAAGTAATGTATTTATTAAAAAGTAGTGTATTTATTAAAAAGTAATATATTTATTAAAAAGTAATGTTATTATTTTATAAAGCGTTATAAAAATATTTAATTTTTTTACATTACCGCTGTAAGTTATTACAAATCCTTTTATATGGTTTAAAATAATTTATCGGTATTTATGCTTTCAGAAATAACAAACGACAAATTACGAATAAGTAAATTAAAAAGGATAAAAATAATTATTAACCGTAATATTCGCTTACTATAACCATTAGATTGGAAAAACTTTAAAAAGTTTAAGTAATTAATTAATTTTATTACGTAATATATCTCATTAAAGGTTATTATTTATTAATCGGAACTTATTAATTATTATACCTAAAAAGCTTTTCCCGAAATAATTATATATAATACTCGTATTATTATTATTACCGTTATTTTTACGTTTTAAAAACCTAATTTTAGAAATTCCTAAAAACGTATTTTTTTGGCGTTATTTTTTTAAAGTTTCCGAATTTTGCGTTTACTGCGTTATCTTTTTATAAAGTTCGTTATATAACTTAATAAAAAATGATTTATACGTAATATTAAATCGGTTAATATCATTACATTAACGAACGAATTATTAGGATGTTATATTATAATAACAAATACCGTTTTTAATTTAATATATTTAAAAATTAACGTTTTTATAATTAAGGTAATTTCTGCTTTTTTCTCTATTTAAACGCATTCGTTAACGCTTTACGAACTTTAAAGCTCTTATCGAATTCGGTTTATATACTGGAAATAAGTATAAATAGATATTTCCTAATAAACTTCCGACCTATTATAAGTATTACCAGAAAGAAATCCTTAAAAAAAGTTACAGGCGTAAATGTTCCTATAACATTACGGTTTCTGAAAATCTTAACCAAAAAATTATCGTTAACGCGGGTTAATTATTATAAAACGTAATTATTTAAAAATAATAGACGTTAACGTTATGTAAAAAAGGTTTTTTAATTTATTACGTTATTAAAACGTTTAAAAGTAAGGTCGGGTTAAAACCGGGATTTTTTAAATTAGAAGTTAAAATTATATATAAAATTTAAAAAGACGCCTTTTTTATTACTGCGTTTTGCGATATTAATAATAACTTTGATAAATTTAGTAACGTCGAAAATACTGTATAATAACATCCTAAAAAGTTATAATATAATTTCGTAATTAAGTTCGTAAGGTTACGTAAATTTTCCAATTTAAATAAGCGTACGCCAAAAGTTATATTTATATTTACCTCATAGTTTTTCGTTAATATAAATAATAACGTATTACTTAGTAAAATTAAACAAATTCTTTTTAATGCCGTTATATAATAATTATTAATATATCGTTTAATTTATTACGAATTAATAATTTGAAAAACTTTCCGTATTTTATTAAATTGTTCTTTTAAAAGTTTACCGTTAATAATAACTTTAATAATATTAAGAAATTACGTTCGTATATTTAAAAACTTCGGTTTAAAAACGTTAATAAGAATATTTTATTTAAAACGTTTTTGGAAAGTTAAATTCGAATAGCTTTATTTCCGAAAAGTTCGTTTTCGGAAAGCTCGTTTTCGAAAGTTTCGTTTCGAATAGTTTTATTTTCGGAAACTTCGTTATCCGTAATTTTAAAAGCGCTTTCCGTATCTCCGTTAATATCTATAAATTCCGTAATATCCTTACGTTTTAACTTTTTTAAACTTTGTAATTACGAAAATAATTATCGGTTATTTATTTTTTTGGTTTTTCGAAACGGTTTTCGCGGTAATTAATTACTTATTAATAACCGTTCTATAAGTATTATTAACCCGGGTATTAAAGAAAGTAATCGGACCTTTTTCGACAGCTTTAACTATTTTCGCAAACGGCTTGCGCGATTTTTTCGGAATTATTACGAGATTAACCCGCGAAAATATTTCGAAATATTCGTTCGCGGTTTCGTTAATTCGAATTAACTTTAAAAAAGACCCGTACGGCTAAGTAACTTAAAAGGGATTTAATTAAATTAGCCGGGTTTTCGTAATACAAAACGCAAAATAAAAGGTAGAACTTTAAAGGAAATTATTATCAATAAAATTAGACATTAATAATATAATTACGCTTAAAAAACAATTAGAGAAATTTCGTTTTCTGTTATTATAGCTATTATTATGTTACTATCGAAAGGTTATACGCGTTTTGAAAAGGCCCATATAAAAAAAGATATATAATTCAAAAGCTAAGTAAGGCTAGGATACTTTGATTCGAAATAACAATAACTTTAAAAAGTAATAAAGTATAACGATTAACGCCCCGAATTTTTTAAAGCGTTAAAGGGGTGTGTTAGCTAGCCAGGTATACTAAAGCACCCTAACTAAAAAAGGCTACGCTCTAATCGGAGAATAATTGTTCCGTTGCTAGCCTACATAAAAGCAATACGCGTACGAAGCATTTAGCGCAATTAGCTGAATACAATAACGCAACTAACATCTCCTATATCTGACATGTCCTGATTGATCTCTCTTCTTCCGTTTTAAAGTTGTTGCTTTTAAAGGTAAAAGGCAGAAGCTGTAGGCTACGTACATATAAATAGTGGGCCTGACGCGCCCACCCCGCCGTTACTTTAGTGATCCCCTCCTAATCAACAATTCCTTTTGCTACACCTATCTCAACATAACGTATTAATTTAAAATAAAAAGTTTCTAATTATTAAAGTTTAAAGGATTCGTTTTTAAAAAAATATTATACGAAATTAATTAAAAACGATCGTAATATTATTTTAATTATTTTTGTTAAAGATATATTTTAATTTAAGATAATAATCTGGAAATTATTATTTTTACAAGAGAAGATTTATAAAAATTATTGCCGGCATAAAACGTCATCTAAAAACCGTAATACAAAGTAAAAATTAGGTCCAAGTCTTAGTTACCAGGCTAAGCCAATATATAGAAAATAATTACGCGATAAATTTTCTATGATAAATACTATACCTAATGTCTTCGAATACGATAACAAATTAAATAGATATTACGGTTAAAATAAATTACATATCTTAATCCGTACTTTACTCCGATTTCGACTGGTGGTTGCCGATAAGCTTTAACTTTAATAAACCTTATCCCCGCTGGTTACGGTTTAGCAGAATCTTTAAAGGCCTTATAAATAATAGCTTATACTGTAAACCTTAAAGATAAACCTTTATAAGCTCTTTTCAATTTTACTGTTAGAAATTCCAACTTTGATAGTTTTTATAACATCTTTTTAAGTTATTATTTATTAAAATAATAATAAAAATAATATAATATACTACGTAATTCCAAATTCGCAATATTAATTATTTATAACAAAAAGGTTTCGATAAAAGTAATCTTTTTTACAATATACTAATCCAAGAAAATAACCGGATAATTTAAAGCATTCGACGGTACTGTCGATTTGGAAAATTTTCTTAAAAAAATCCACTTCGATTTTTAATCTTCGAATACCGTTTAATTTTCGAAAACAAAAGAAATCCATCTTCCGACAAGCTTTTTAGTTAATAAATTAAGAAACGCTAATAAGAATAACATAATTACGGTTTATGGGATTAAGTTTTTAATAAGATTACGGAATAAAATATTACAAAAATGTATTTAAAAAAACTTTTATAAAGTTTTATAACAGTATTTAAGTTAGAAATTAAAAGATTACTTACTTTATTTTAATAAGTTAAAATACTTAATCAAACGGGCTTTATATTACTATTTAACGTTTTATAAAAGATAGAAAGACTTTATATAATATTATTAGAAGTTTAAATATAACAACGCCAAATTGTATTATATTTATTAAAAGCTTAAAGTATCTTAATATTTGAATTATTTTAAGAAAACAAATGTTTTTTTAAAAAAACTAGTTACTTAACTCGAACATTTTGCTTTTAAAAGCTGAAGTAATAAAATAAAAAGTTGAAGTTTCAAAATTAAAAGATTCTTGATATAATAGAGCGATTAAGCGAAATGGTAATATAGTTTTTGGATAAGATAAATTTAAAGCTGAAGTTATTAAGTATTAATGTATAATTTAAAAAGTTAAATAGCGTTTAGTTTGCAATTAAGGCGAATAGCTTTAAGGAAGGTTTTATATATTTGAAAGTAATATAAAAGAGATTAACTTAGTTAATGAAAGAAAAGCGAGGTTTAAAAGGTGGTTTATAAAGAAGTCTAACTTTCTGAAAAGATAAAAAAGCGAAAGAAGAAGTTACTTAAGGGAAAAGGTATAGCGTGTAGTGAGCTTGATAATTTAAATAAGTTTTTTCTTTTTAGCAGATTCGTTTATAGGTTATTTCTTGAAGCATAGAAAAAGTTACAGCAGTGTTAATAATTTCTTTAATAGTTTAAATAGTTTTAACGGGGCAGGTATACGTTTAAAGGAAAAGAAGTTTAGTGATAAAAGAAATTCGAAGTTCCGTTGGAAATGATTCGATTTTATTTTCGATAAGGAGAATTACTTGTTAGGTTGGGCCAATTGGGAATTTTGAAGTACGTTTTAAGTCTTGCGTTTGAAAAGATTAATTATAAAAACGGTATAAAGTTGAAGTAATTAAATTAGCTACGTTTTGTCAAAGCTATTATTAAAATTTGCAAAAAGGCGCTTTTAGAGTTGATTATAGGTATTAAGAAAAATACGAAGATATTCCGGATTTTGCAGAAGATTTACGTTATTATAAGTAAGGCTAAGTAGAGGTTCTTTTGAAAAAAAACTTAATAAAATTACTTACGATAGTGGAAATTTAATGCAATTTATTATTAAGTTTTAGAAGTTTTTACGAGAGGTTAGGGGCTGCGGAATAAAGTTCCGTAGCAAGGAATATATTACCATGTTTTTTATTGCTGTGGAAAATCGAATTGGTAGTTGGTACAAAACTATGTAATTAATATTACGGCAGACGGATTATTTCTTTAGTAATTAATCGACGATTTTAATAGCGAATTTCATACACGTTTTAGTAATAAGAAAAAGAATGATAAGAAATTTAATAACGCTTAAAAAAGTAAGGGTAAGGGAAGTAATAAGGATTTTCGAAATAATAAGCCTGTTTGAAATAAAAATAGAAAGTTACTTTGCTTTAATTATAGTAAATACGGGCATTTAGCTAAGGATTGCTTTAAGTTATAAAAGGAGAATAACGGCAAAGGAAAGAAAGGAAAAAGAAGTTAGAATAATAGTTAACGTTAAGGTAATAATAATAATAATAACTAAAGTAATAGCTTTCGTAATACCCATGGAAGTGGTAGTTAAAACGAAAAGTAATTTATTTTTAAAGGTTTAAAAGACCTGTATCGTTTTAGCGGAGGAACGTTTAGAATTTACGTTAATAAGCAATAACTTTAAAAGCTTATGTAGTAATACAACGAGATGATTTAAAAGGAAGTTCTAGGAATTATAGCGATTGAATGCTTTAAAGCAGTAGTTATAATGGCTAAAAGCCTTGAAGTTAGGGCAGCTATAGCAGTTGAAAGCATTATAGTTGCAGCAGTCGAAAGTATTGAAATTATAGTAGTTAACTATCCTGGAAAGGCGGCCATAGTAGATGAAAGCTTTGAAATAAAGGCAGCTATAATAATCGAATGTATTGTAATTATAGCGGTTGAAACCTTTAAAGTAATTAAAGCAGTTGTTATGGGAAACGTTATAGTATTTTTGTGCGTTTATTTTGTTTATAGAAAATAATAAAGATAAATTATTTTAGGATTTAAGAGTTAACGTTAATATTATTAATAATATTAAGGATTTCGAATACGATAGCGTTTTAAATATTAGATCCAAAGAAATATAGATTTTGATAAGGGGTGGCCTAGTAGTTATTACCTTTATCGAGATATACTAACCGATCAAATAGATCCATACGCTCGGACACCCCACCTCTCAACTCCGACCTATATCTCTAACCCCTTCCAACTTCAAAATCCAATAACTTAATAACTACAATATGGATTTAGATAAAGTCGCTCCCGTTTTTGTCGTCGATCGTCGGCTTAACAAAAAATTCAATCCGGAAACCCGGGCCTTTATAATTAAGGCCGTAACTGCGAATATAACCCAAACCCAGATAACCGAAACGATAGGAATATAACGTTAACGCGTCGGAAAACAAATTTAACACTTTATAACTTACAAAACGGTTCATAATTTGCTACGGGGACATCGTTAACGGGTTATTCGAAGTTACCTAATCTTACATTTTTATTAACTGGGCCGTTATTACCCTTGCGATACGTACCGTTAGTTTTAAAAAAAAACGGGCACCCATATTAACCCGTTAATTCTTTTTCGAAGAGACGTAACCGTATATGCACTTGGATAAAATGATAGATTGCTATCTGAACTCCTAGCTTTATTACCTTTTTCCGTTTTGCAGCTGTGGGAACGATCCAGGTTGGACTTTATAGTCGTAAAATTAGCGAAGGCTTACAAAGCTTTTTGCAAGCTTTTAAGGTTTATCTTTAAGGTTTATCTTTAAGGTTTATCTTTAAGGTTTACCGTGCAAAGCTATTCTTTGCCGTCAAGGACCTTGCTAAACTGTGACCAGCGGGCATAAGGTTTACCAGGGCCGAAGCTTGTCGGCAATTACGTATTAATCGGAATCGGAGTAAGGTACGAGATTAAGGTATGCAATCTATCCAAACCGTAAAAACCCATTTAAAAAGTTATCGTATTTGAAGATATTAGGTATAATATTTATCGTGGAAATTTTATCGTAGAATTATTTTCTGTATATTGGCTCAGCCTTATTTTCCAGGCTTGACGTATTTTTACCTTGTATTAACCCGTTAATAATAAAGCAATTTTTCAGTACGTTCGCCTTAAGGAAATAAAGCGCGGCGATAAAAATCAAATTATCCGCGGACGACATATATAAACGTTTAAAGTTCGTTAACGAAACCCTTAAACGGAAAAACCAAAAACACTTCCTTTTAATACTCGCTTCGAACGAATACTCCATCCAAAACGTACCCGAACGCCCGGGTTAATAAATCCTCCGTTTATCATCGGAACGCTATCGGAAAAACTTAATAAATCCAGTAAGCCATAATAAAACTCCCGTTTCCATTATAACTTAAAAGATAATATAACAACGTAACGGCAAAAACGGTCTTAATCCTATTATCCTTTACGAAAACAATAAACTTTCCCCGGACGGCGGAATAACCGCTCGGTATTATATCGAAATCTTCGAACGAAAACTCCTTTCGTTTTATAAGGCTGAAAATCCTTTTATTTAAGATAACGCTCCAATATACAAAACAATAACCGTTAAGAAGTTTTTCGAAAACCATGGAATTTAAGTACTTAAATAACCTCCATATTCGCCTAATTTAAACCTTATCAAACACCTTTAACACGCTTTAAAAAACAAAATTTACAAAATTAAGCCCGAATTCGGCCATTTGCTTAATAATAATAAAAATCGTTACCGGGCGTTTAAAATAATCCAAAACGCGTAATCTTAATTAAATACCAATCTTATAATAAAACTTATTAAGTCACTTTCAAAAAAAAATTAAAAACCGTTCGTCGCATTAAAAGATAATATACATAATTTTGAAACCTTAAAACAAAGCTTCAAAATAATATATGTAGCTTTTCAATTAAACTTATTTTAATAAAAAAATAAATTGTTAAAGGTATAGGGTAAATACGGAAAAAGGTCGATTAATAGGGTGCGCACGGATCCATTTAATCGGTTAGTATAATAAAGTGGCTTTTAAAGGCTTTCCGAGAAAAAAAAACGAAATTACGATAAAGTATATTTTATACATTGATATGTTTTTTAAAGGTATTTTTTAAAAAGATGTATTATAAAAAAGGAGGTTATTTAAATAAAAATACCTTGATATTTTAATAGGTTACAATTAATAACGATTAATGTTATCCGGAAAGGTTTTTTTTATGACTTTATAGGAAGCTAAAGCTTATTATTAAGGCTTTAAAGTTAGGAAACGATTAATAGAGATACGGGCTAGGGGAGGTATTCGGTAAGGACGGCGATAACTTGAAGAAAGTGTTTTAAAATGCTTTTAAAAACGGAAAAGTTTTTATAATTAAAAAGCTTATGAAAAAGATTATCCTTTAACATCGCCGTTTTTGCTACCTTAGTATAAAACGACTAATTTGAATTATTAAAAGGTTTACGGGGATAAATTTAAACCTTAAAGAAGTAAAGGGATTTCTTTATATAGTTTGCAACGAAGAAAAGATACCGAAGATTTTTTCCATAAACCTTTAGAAAAAAGTAACGTTTATAGGAAAGATTATTTGGTATGATGTAAGGTCCGTTAAGCCTGTTAGTATTAGAAGTAAAGGTTATTTCGGTTTTATTATAGACGATCTTTCGCGTTGCAAAAAATATTATTCGTTTAAAACTAAAAACGAAGTATAGAAAAGCTTATATAGGTATATTACCCGTATTACCAGGCGTTTAAAGGCTTTTTTCCTGGAAGGCAGAAGAAAAACGGTACAGATTTTACGCTTTAACGGCGGTAAGGAGTTCGGTATAACGATTATAAAAAAATTTTACGTAATAAAAGGCATTAAGCTAGTGATTCCCAGCTTTTATAACTAGTATTAAAACGGTATAGCAAAAAGAGGTATTTAATTTTTCTAAAACGAAACCCGTATAACGTTTGTACAAATGGAAATATCGACCTACTTTTAGGACTTTGTTATAGAAGTTATAACGTATACGATTAATAAGATTAAACAATTTATAATAAAAGATATGATATTATTAAAATGCTTTAAGAAAGTATTTAATTTTAAAAGATTCTATAAGCCTAATAATAGTTACTTTCGAATCTTTAATAGCAGGTATATCGTTTTAATCGATAAGAATTATAAGATTAGATTAAAACCGCTAGCAGCTTGTAAAGTAAAAGGTATGTTATTAGGTTATTAAGGCACTTATAATTATAAAATGTAGTTGTTAAAAGGCGGCAGAATACTTATTATACCACACGTTATAATTTACAAAAACCTGGAAAGGCTAGGGCAGCCCCCTAACTTTAAAGATATTTTTCGATTATTTCTATAGCTTGTCCAGAAACGTTTGAAATACCGTTAGAAATAAAAAGGCGTTGGAGTAAAAAAACAAAAACGACAACGTTATTTCAAAAGATGATACGGATTAGAAAATTAAAGAAGTTAAGCGCAAAAAAAGGCGTTCCAAAAAGACGGTTTTAGAATTGTACGCCTTAAAAGCCTCAAACGAAGCCTTAAAGTTAATGCGCGAATTAAAGCTAGCTTTAACCTAAAAAGACGAGGATTACGATTTAAATTGCAATCTAAATAGCTTATAGAACTTCCCATTATTAATTGACGATAACGACTTTGTTGGGAGTTATAGATACGTTACAGTAAACGACGGTCCGTTATTAAAGAAAGTAATAGAAAGCTTAAAACGAGAAATATGGCTTAAAATAATCTTTATAAAGATTAAAAAAACCTTTCGTATAAAACCTTTAATTTTATATCCCTTAATTCGGATAGGGCCTATAGGCACCTGGTAAACGTAAAATAAATGCTAAAAAAAGTATACGTTTATAGGAAAATTGGATATGTAAAAGGCTTATATTTACGCCAAAGGCTTCACTTAACCGAAAGGTATCGATTATAACGAAATAACTGCAAATATTGCAAAAGCTGTATACTGGAGAATTTTAATGGCCCTTGCAGCCTATTTGGAATGGTACATTATATAGATTGATTTTATTGCAGCGTATTTAAATGGGAACTTAAAAAGGATATTTATATAAAGCAATTTGTTATATTTGAAGAGTATTTCGAGATATACCCGGAAGATAAGGAAAAGTACGAGTATTTCCTTAAAATAATTATCAAGTTAATAAACCTTTTATACGATTTAAAACAAGCCGGAGCTACTTGGTAAAAAAGAGTTAAAGAGCTGTTTGCAAAGTTGGGCTTTCTGCCGTTAATTTCGAACGATGTAATTTATCGTAACGCAAAAACAGGAAATGTTATCTTGTTATATATGAATAACTTCCTGCTTTTCGGGGCTGGTAAGAAACGTTAAGAAAGCGCTGCGAAAAAGTTCGCCGAAAACGTACCCGTTAAGGACTTAAATAACGCGGATTGGTACTTAAGCATACGGCTTATATGTTTTTTATTAATTTAAAACATTAGGCTATATTAATAACAATATATCGAAAAGTTATTAAAATTAATCGGCTTAAACAAGATGCAAAAAGAACTTATTTTATTTGTTAAGGATTATTTAAAGTACGTTGTAAAATATAACAAAGACGTAGCTAACAAAAAAGACATTTTCGAATATGCAAGCTTGGTAAAGAAGTTTAATTTTTTTTAATTATATCACCAAACCTAATATAACGTTTGTAACGTCGATTTGGGCTAGGTTTATAGGGAACCTTTTTCTAAAATATTAGAAATATATCAAAAAATTGTTACAATACTTAAATAATACCGTAAACCTGTCGATTCGGTACAAAAAACTAAACGAAACGTACCTGCATCGGAAATATAATAACTTGGGATTGTTCGGAATAATGGATACAAATTTTGCGGATAACTAAAATTAGTTAAATTTATTATAAGATATGTATTTTTCATAGTTAAAGCATTTATATCATGGCTTTCGAAGCTACAGGGTGTTATTACGAGGTATACCATAAAAGCAGAGTATATAAAAGCTGGAATAGCTGTAACGGAAGTAGTAAGGATTAGGAATTTCTTAATAAAGTTAGGGCTTATGTTAAAAAGTCCCATTCCCATTTTGGAAAATAATACAAAGGCATTTAAGTAGGTAAAAAAGACCTAGATGCTACGAAAAAAGCGTTATATTCGAGTGGAATACTATTACGTACGGCAGAAGGTCCAGGTAGAAAATATTAGCTTTTAATACATGAAAAGCAAGGATAACCCAGCTGATAAACTTACGAAGCTATTTAACAAAACGGATTTTGAAAGATTTATACAGAATTTGGGATTTGAAAAAATACAAGAAGAAACTTGAGATTAGTTGGTATAACGGCTAACATATTACCGTACCTTTCCCAAGATGGATATAAAGATTAAGATTTAATTCCTATATAAATTAATTTGTTTTTTGGATTTTTGGACAAAATTACCTGATGTAAAAGGGCGTGTCAGCATTTGGTGCTTTCAGGTGTTATAAGCTGGAAGGCTTTATCGGTATAGGGCTGCAGGATGCAGCCTATGACATGTCTTATCTACTGTTTCCCCTTTAACCGCCTAATTATGTATTTGAAAACGATTACTTACGGACTAGATTTGCCTATTAAAGCAGATAAAGAACCATCGCATACAGATTACACCAGCTTCCTGCTTTTGATCACTTGTTATGACCCAATAAGGCTTGGCTTTTCCAAGAACGGTCGGAGTCGCAAGAGAAGAAATCCGATGGTGACCCAGGGTTACGTGACCGGCTTAAAGGGCTTAAGGGTCTTGGCAGCTTGAGCGTTTTGAGCGTGTGGCAGCGCTTAAAGAGCTTAACGGGCTTAAGGGTTTAAGTATCTTAAGCGCTTTGAGCCAAAAGTAGGATATATACGTTTATTATTTCCCATAGTTTTAGATAATACCAGCTTATAATATAACTTAATTACCCAAATTACTTTTGGTTATTTATTATTACTAAACGTAATTAGTTTATTTTTTATTGCTTAGTTTTCTATAATATTATTATTAACATAAACCCGTACGATTAGGTTTAATAATTAGTTAATTAACTTAGCCGTTATACGTTACAAGCTTTTATTTAATAATATAGTTAAATTTTAAGTAATATTCGAATCGTTATTATGTCGATTAGTATATAGGTAATTATTATTCCGGAACTTACGGCTTAATAATTTTAAGATAAAATTAAAGAATTTAAGGTTATTATTTAGTAACTTATTAACGAAATAATGATAACTTAGCAACCGGGTTTTTGCAAGATAAAGCCTAAGAAACCA
Organism: Monosporascus sp. 5C6A; assembly: GCA_004155035.1. Classification (NCBI taxonomy): domain Eukaryota; kingdom Fungi; phylum Ascomycota; class Sordariomycetes; order Xylariales; genus Monosporascus; species Monosporascus sp. 5C6A. The sequence continues at coordinate 199,228 of QJOB01000111.1, forward strand.
TAGCTTTATAACGGGAAAGGAAATATTTAAAGTTTTTTAACTTAAGTTCGGGTTTATTTTCGTTTTAAAGGACTTACTGATCTAGCTGATTAAACTTTTGCTATCGCTGCTTGCTTAAAAGGAAATGTTCTTAATTAATTTGAACTTATTATAAGGGATTTTTTAGAAAACGGAAAATCCGATTAGAAGGAAATTATTCGGAAGGTCTTTTCCAGTTATGTTAATTTTGAAAACAAACTTAAAAGCAATTTTGAAAATCCGGACGAAGGACGAGTTACGGTTTAAAAGGTTTTTTAATTGCGTTAAAAAGGACCAGTTTTTACGTACGTTATGGAATTCAGGAACTTTATAATAAAGGCAAAATAAACGGATAAAAAAAATAATACCTTAATCGATATATTTTATAAAGGTTTGAAGGAAAACGTTAAAAATGAAATTATTACACTTCCGTAATTTACGATATTCGATAAGTATATTACAAAAGCAGTAAAAATCGACAATCGGCAATTCGAGAAACGACAAAAAAAAAGGACATTTTATTTTACGGGTTGGATATTTTAAGGCTAATTAAGGAAAAAGGCGCGAAATATTTTTTACTTTTTATGGAATAGTTTTAAAACTTATAGAATTCGGTATTACTTAACGACGAAATATAAGCTAGGTGTAGTGTTATAATTGTAACAAAATGGGGTATGTTATTAAACAATACAAAGCATTATAAAAAACCGACAAAAAAGTTTATTAAACTTTAATATTAAAGGGATTACTAAAAAGATAAATCGGCAATAAATAAATTAACATAGTTCGTATCCGTTACGACGACGAATAAAAAGAAATTTAACAGGAATTAAAAATAGCTAAAATTCTTTTATAGGCAGCTATCGATAGATAAGCTTAAAAAGTACGATATACGGATTTTTACCTTGTTAATTGCAATTAAACTTGATATTTTATTTATGCAGAAAAAAAACGACGGATTTACGAATAAATTATCCGTATATAAAAGGAAGGTTTCGATTTTTATATCCAGATGGGGTATAATTAAGAAAACTAATAGTAATATTAAGAATTACGAACTTCCATTACTTAGAAAAAGGTCGATAACGTAGTATTAGTATTAATATGGCCCGAAAGCGAGGGATACCTTTAAAAAGACCTTACGTGCTATTTCGGATAGTACGATCATTAGACTTAAAAAGAATTGATTCAGAAGTTTATCAATAAATATTGTCAGAAGGTTATTACCGAGATCTAGTTATAGTTAGCCTTTGAAAAAAACCTTCGAAAACGAAAAATATTACGAAAAAAACTAACAAAGTTTTCCAGTTAAAGTTAACTAGTCCTTTATGCGGGATAGGAGGCCATCGAAGGATTAAAAAACGATATTTACGAAATCTTAAATTAATTATACTAGCAAGAAAAAAAAATTCTCCAATTTAAAGCTTAATTGCGTTACTAGGAAGGCCAGATAAAGCAAGTACAGAAGATATGTAAGCAATTGACGGAACAAGTCCAGCAGCTTACCAAATCCCCAAAAAAAGAACGCCACCTGTAAAAAAGCCTTAAAATGGCGCGAACCGGGAACAGCAAGAATTCCCCAGAATGGCTTTAAATACGACGACAGGAACCAATAACGATTTTGTTATCCTGAAAATACGAATTAGGACATATTGGTATACCGTAATAGTAAATTGCGGAACTTTAAGCGCTAACTATATTACCCCGAAATTGGTAAATCAGCTTAGACTGCTATGGAAGGATAAAAAGGACCTTTATATCGCCGAAAACGCTAAAAGTTAGATATTTACTTACGATAACGGAAAAATCGTACGCAAGATTAATTACCTCGAGATTTTTATTAAAAAACGAATTTAAACGGTTAATTTCGATATTGTTCCGTTAAGGAATTATAACATAATTTTAAAAAAATTATGGTTATATTAATATAACCCCTTAATCGATTGGAATACTGGCCAGGTAAAATTTATTTCATACCTTATCGACAAATAAAAAGGACGAACGAAATCTTTATATTCGATTAACAGCAAGAAAAGCAACGAATACAGGCATAAGGATACGATAAAGATTTTATTACCTAAAAAAATACGACATAAGAAAGAAAAGGGGTATAATAAACGTATTCGACGTATCATAATTACTATCCGGGTATAAATTTGCGACATAAACGAAATTTTAAAAAATTAACCCGAAAAGCCAAAAGAAAATATAATTAATGTATTACCACAGTATCGCAAATATAAGCAATTATTTCAAAAAAAGCTCGAAACGAAACTACTAAAATATAATAAATAAAACTATAAAATAATTTTTAAAAAAGGTACCTTACCTAAGTTTTATCCTATTTATAATTTAAATAAAGTAAAATTTTATATTTTACGTACATACTTAAAAGATAAACTTTAAAAAAAATAAATTCGATAATCCATATTTTTAACCGGATATCCTATGTTTTTCGTACTAAAAAAAATGACAAGTTACAATTAATAATAGATTACCGATATCTTAATAATATTACTATTAAAATAAAATACTTTTATTATTAATCACCGAAATAAAGAATCGTTTATAAAAAACCACATAGTTTATTACTTTAAACCTTAAAAATGGATATAACCTAATTCGAATTAAGCCCGGATACGAATAAAAAAAGGTTTTTAAAATAAAATACGTACTATACGAATATTTAATTATACTAATAAAATTTACGAATATACCAACAACCTTTTAACGAATAATTAACTATATATTTAAAAAATACCTGGATATTTTCGTTATATACTACCTCGATAATATTTTAATTTTCTCGGAATTAAAAAAACATATATAGGACATATTTATTAAGTTTTTTAAGCTTTATAAAACGTTAATTTGTTAATTAATGCAAAAAAAGTTAATTTCATATATAGGAAATACAATATCTAGAATATATCATTACCCTAGAACATATTAAAATAAATCCCAAAAGAATTATAGCAATTATTAAATAACTAACATTTATTACTGTTACAAAAATACAAACATTTATTAAATTCGCCAATTACTATCGGAAATTTATTAAATATTTTATCAAAATCGTAACATTATTATCGAATTTAATCCGAAAGAAAAAACGAATTTTAATAAACGGTAAAAACAAAGAAAGTTTTCTAACAAATCAAAAACGCAATTACTAATAAACCAATATTAATTATATACGATCCAAAACGCCCAGTTAAACTAAAAACCGATTTTTCGGACTATACATTAAGCGCAATAATCGGATACCGGGATAATTAAGAAATATTTTACCCAATTACCTTTTATTTTTATAAGTTAAAAGAAACAAAACTAAATTATGTTATTCCCGATAAAATTTTCATGGCTATCGTTAAAACTTTTCGAAAATTTAAATATATACTTAAAAAAAACCTTTATTAAATTAAGGTTTATACCGATTATAAAAATCTTACCAGTTTTATCACTATACGAAAACTTACAAAATAACAATTACGTTACGCAAAAAAATTAATAAAATACAATTTTGTTATTATTTACTAAAAAAGCTTTAAAAACGGCAAAACAAATACCCTTAACAAATAACTTAACTTAAAAAGATTAATTAAAGTTAATCATAAAATCTTTAATATTACCCCAAAAAAATACCTAAAATCACAACAAATTACAACAATTAAAACAATACCTCCCGATTTATATCAAAAAATCTAACAATATAACGATAGTTTACCCAATAATCAAAAAATAAACAAAATTTAAATATCAAAAAAATATTAACAGGACCTAATATAAAATATACATTAATATCCACTTTATGGATATCCAAAGATTTACAAAACCCTAAAACACTTACAACGTACTTATTACTTTCTTAAAATAAAAACAGTAATATAAAAAATCAAACGAAAATGCGACGTTTACGTTAAAACTAAAATTTTACGGCATAAACTATACGGAAAACTGCAACTATTTCCAGTTTTATAACGGCTATAAAATTCGATCACTATAAATTTTATTACTAAACTTCCCTTATCCGAAAATCCAATAACAAAAATACATTATAACAACATTTTCGTAATCGTTAATCGATTTACGAAATTTTCCTATTTCCTACCTTACCACGAAAATATAAACGCAAAACAAATAATATATATTTTCTTCCGACATATATTTAACGTACATAAATTATTAACGGAAATTATTTTAAACAAAAATATTACTTTTACTTTTAAATTTTAATAAAGCCTTATAATATAAATCGGCCTAAATTACAAGTTATCCAATATATTCAAACTCCAAACAAATAAATAAATAAAACAATTAAATCAAATTTTCGAAACCTACCTACGATATTACATTAACTACGAACAAAATAATTAAGTTAAAAAGTTACCAATAACCCAGTTAACCTATAATACTAATTATTATAAAAGTACCAAAACAACCCCAGTAATGCCAATTTTAGGTTTATATCAAAAATTTACAAAAAAATACGCAATAACGGTTTAATTAACGTTAAAGCTATTTTAACGTTAAAACAGCTTAAATAACTACACGTAAAAATAAAAACAAAACTTGAATTTATACGTAACCAAATGCAGAAATACTATAACCAAAAAAAGTTAAAAAAACTAACTTTTTCGGAAAAGGATATGGTCTACCTAACTACCAAAAATATCAAAACCAAACGCCCCAATCAAAAACTCGACTTTAAATATATCGGCCCGTACAAAATTAAAAAAAAAATTCAAAAAACAACTACGAATTAAAATTGCCCCTAAAAGTTAAGTTCTATCCAGTTTTTCATGTTTCTTTACTTAAGTTAATAGCAAATACCATTAAAGTTAACATAAAAAACGAAAATAAGGCAAAAAAAAATACTAATATATAAAGTAAAAAAAATCCTGGACATACGTAAAAAAGGTAAACTTACCTAATATTTCATCAAATAAAAAAAACACCCGGATTCCGAAAACACCTAAAAACCCGCCAAGAATTTCATAAACGCCTAACGCCTTCTGAAAATTTTTTATTAATAACGCCGGAACCCGTCATAAATATACCCCAGTTTACGTTATTAAAATTAAACCAGTCGGTATCGTTAATACCAAACCAATTAACCGGGGTTACGGCCTATATCGACGCGGTAATTTCGGTAAATAACTTTTTTCGCTTTTTTTCCAAATAAACAAACTCCTTTATTACTTTAGCACCTTTAATACCACAACAAAACATTTCTAACTTACAATTACAAAACAGTTGCCGTTATTTTTAAAAACGATTTAACTTATTAACGGCGGTCCGCAATATTTCCCGAACCTGCTTTTCCTTGCGTTCCAAACGATCTTTTTCGTCCAACAGTTTTTTATATTTTACCTTTGAAAAACCAAAAACGTCACAAAAACTCTCGTGCCGAATACAGCGCGCATATTTCCCGGAATCGCAAAAAACCTTACAATCCACACCCTTTTTTTTACATCGGAAACAAAAAGGTATCGTAAAACCAATTCTAACAATCCGTTCAGCCAGAATAAAAGCGTTAATACGCTAACGAAAACGGAACTTTTTAATTCAACTAAACATAATAATTAACCCCCGAAAACATTAAGGAAAAAAAATAAAAAAGGAAATTTACTTACTTAAAATAACAAACAAACAATTTAATCTTTAAAAACAAAAATCCTAAAAAAAAAGAAATCGTATTATAACCCAACAAAACTTAGCTTTTCTAAAAACGGTCGGAATCGCAAAAAAAAAAATCCGATAATAACCCAAAATCACGTAACCGGCTCAAAAAACTTAAAAGTCTTAGCAGCTTAAGCGCCTTAAACGTATAATAGCGCTTAAAAAGCTCAACGGGCTTAAAAATTCAAGCACCTTAAACGCCTTAAACCAAAAGTAAGATATATACGTTTATTATTTCCCATAATTTTAAATAATACCAGTTTGTAATACAACTTAATTACCCAAATTACCTTTAATTATCTGTTATTACCAAACGTAACTAATTTATTCCTTATTGCTCAGTTTCCCACAGTACCACTGCCAACATAAACCCGTACGACTAGGTTTAATAGTTAATTAATTAATCCAGCCGTTATATTACTATAACTGCTAATAAAAGTATTTATATGCGAAAATAAATCGAACCGGAACGAAATTACCCGGTAAATATATTAAAACGATATATTATAATAAACATAACTTAACGTTTTAGGTTATTTTTTAACAATTATATAAGCTCCGATACCGGCATGTAAGTTTTAATCGTAAAATAACTTAGAAAAAATACTTAACTAGAATATAGTCGAAAAAGTTATTATTAAATGTTGTTTATAAAAAAGATTGTTTTGTAACGTACTGGTTGCCTAAACCCGGTGTAATTACGTATATTTTGGAAAATCTCTTTTGCTTTGTTATGTTTTTTTTTTTAAAAATTTAAGGATTTAGAAAAATAACAAGGTTTTAAAAAGTTAAAAGAAAAATTTACTTATATATATATATTAATACCTTTTAACGCGTAAACCGGGGCGTGTAGCTAATTATTAATAACGGTTACAAAAACTAGAACTTAAATTAAGGCCTTAAATACTTACATTAAGGAATTAAAGTAACGTGTCGGCAGTTGAGGTGATTTGTTGGAAGGGCGGTGAAAGGGAACAAACGGGCTTTGATATGTGGCCCTAGGATTGCAAAGATAAAGGAGCTGAAGGCTATATGTGGCTGCTCCTATTCCAGTTGTAGATGAGCAACCTAGAATATTAATCAGACAGTATCCCAGACCTAATTGTAGTACATTTGCCGACATGGTAACATTTTCTGGTTCCGTTTTTTGGCATAATTGACATCCCGATCCACTTATTTTATGTTGCACTTAAGGTACCATTACGGAAAGGAGGTTCGTCGGCTAGCCTAATAATCGGAACAGCAGGCTTAACGTAAAGGCGCTTAAAAACGGGATTGCGGAAAACGGCTCGACCTTAAAAATAAGGGTTTTGAAATTTACTTAATTACTTTAGGCAAAAAAAAAGCGTTTACTTAAAGTAACGGCCGTAATCGATTAAAAGTTATGAGCTCGTCGGTACGGTAATATCCGAAAGGACTAAAGAAAACTTAAAGACCAGAAAGGATTTCGAAAAAAAAAACTTATTATAACGTTTGAAAAAGTTAAAGCGTTTAAAAAAAAAGTAAAAGGTTAGCCGAAAGGCTTCGATATGGAAAAAATGATAAAAGTATTCGCTAAACTATCGAGCGAAAACGGCGAAAAAGATATATACCTGGATTGAAAATACTTTGATTTTAAGTTTAACGAAAAAAATCGCTTTTAAAGCAGCGACAATTAAAAGATATAAAAAACGGCTGTTTAAGTGGTACTGATAGCGATTAAGTACCGTGACGGCAATTCGGCGAAATTTACCTAAATAAACGAAACCAAATTAGCCGTAACCGTTATCGAGAATGTTAAAGAAAGCTTTATGGCAGTTATTACGGAATTTACGAAAAATACGGAAATAATTAAAGCGTTGGAACGTTCGTACGGAACGCGTAATATCGATTAGAAAATAAACCTTTGGAACTAGTTGCAATTCGTTAAATAAAATTCGAAAAAACCGCGTTCGATTATGTAATTAACTTTAAAAGCCTCGTACGCCGTTATAACGAAATCGATATGCCTGTTAACGCTAATTAATAAATTACTATATTTATTAATTCGATTCGGAAACGTAACGATAAGATAGCTTGGAAAGGTCGCATAAAAGGAACGTTCCGTTAGTACTTAACCATAACGGTAAATCAGATATATGACGATTTCCTCGTCAAATTTCGAAGGAAAAAAGCGGGAGGAAACGTATATAATACGAAGCGGTAACGGTGGGACAAGCCCGCCTGGGACAAAGAACGGCCAACCGTTTTGTTTTAACTGCGGTGAATACGGCTACATGGCGAAGGATTACCCGAAGGCGCTGAAGCATGACGCCGAATGCGAGGTTAGCTTCATCCCGGTAGGGCTTAGAGATTTGTATAGATCGAGCGGAGCAGAGATTTGATGGATTTGGAGGTTTGAGGGCGCCGGCGACGTCTAAATGGCTTCATGGCAACCCTAAGGCCATGAGGGCGTGTCGGCAGTTAAGGTGATTTGTTGGAAGGGCGGTAAAAGGGAATAAACGGGCTTTGATATGTGGCCCTAGGATTGCAAAGACAAAGGAGCTGAAGGCTATATGTGGCTGTTCCCATTCCAGTTGTAGATAAGCAACCTAGAACATCAATCAGACAGCATCCCAGACCCAATTGCAGCACATTTGCCGACATAACGTTAATATTATCTTTGCCGGAAAAAAAATATAACTGGGTACGCTGGAAATAACAACGCATTTATAGATAATAATTGCTAAATGGGTTTATAACTGTAGATAAGAAAGTTAGTAAAATAACTTTACCCAGCTTAGCACGCCTATATGCCTTAGGGGAGGCTATCGGAAAGCCGCTACGCGGCTTCCCCCCGGCGTTAAATACTACAAACAAACAAACAAACTGTCTAGGCAGGTTACATGGCGACTGAATAACTATTTATACGCAGAGCTGTGAGGCGCTCAATTACCCCTATTCCAACCCCTAATTATTCCAATAATGGAATGGCGACATTAAGTCAGACACCCAGGTCACGCGCCACCCCCCTCACGCTCCACCCCCAATTTGAGGCTATTCCCAAACCATCTATATACTTCAAAAATCAATAACTTAACAACCAATTAAGCAACCCATATCGGGTTTTAACGAAATCGTACTACTATACAATCAGGATC
>QJOB01000112.1:0-142234 GCA_004155035.1 Monosporascus sp. 5C6A
ATTGGGCTTGATTTGATGGGTTGTGGTTGAGTTATTTGGGTTGATTGTTGGAAGGTGCCAAAAAGTGTCCGGTGAGCTTGTGTGTCCGGTGAGCTTGTGTGGGACGTTACGGTATAATAATTATAAATACCGAACAGTAAAATGATTCTATATTAACATAATTAAATAATGGAAATTAAATCAAAATTATTTAATTTGTTAATTTACAAAACGAAGTTATATAGTTATTTATAGTTTTAGTAAAAAAATATTTATTTGTATTTTTAAAATAAAATAATATTAATTAATTTAATCCCTAAATTAAATTTCCTAATTAAATATGAACCAATCAAGGTTTTAATAAATTTATTTCTTCCCTAGATATATATAGAACGTGTACAAAAAATTCCAGGTTTTTCTTTATTTTTAACGGTTACGAATATTATTTTTCGGTAAAGTTCGAAAGATATTATGAAAATAATAACACTGTGATGTTTAGTATATTCTTTCAATTCTTTTATCAGATTTAACCTTTTAATATTGATTTTTTGAAGTTTTCAAAGGCGTGTATATATTTTAGATAGAAAACTTAATATTATGTTATTATAATTATATTATAAACGAACTTTTCTGCCGGTTTTAATAACTCGTTTAAAATTCTTAAGTCGTTTAATATATATAATTTAATTTCGCAAAATCTAAAAATGTTTAGTTTAATCTTAAAAACGGTTTTATCGATATCAATAGTTTTCCAGTTATATATATACCAATATTTCCGGGTTTACTTTCGCCGATTTTGACTTTTTTTTTATAAAACCTTTTAAAAATATCCATGAAGTAATAAAGGTAAGTTCAAAAATTTACGAAGGTAATTCACCGGCAATAATAATAAAATTATTTAATCTTTTAACGAAAAACCATTTATTAATTTATACAAAAACGATTTTTAAGGCAATAACTACTTAATTACGTAAAACGAATCATATCTTTAGTAAATATTAAAAAATCAACCATAGATCCTTTTTCAAAATAATATGTATTATATAAACAACAAAACTTGTTTGACCGGAAAAGAATATAACTAATAAGAATTAAAAGAATTTGTAGCAAAGACTTTGTACGGAAAAAAAGAAAATATAACATATATAGCAAACCTGGACATAACATGTATATTTTAAAAACAATTTCTAAATACGTTATATAGAAACGAAACCGAACAATTTAAATTAATATATTAAGTTTTAATTAGTTTATATAAGTTCGTTATTATAATCTTTCAAAGTATATACAACTTACTGTTATATCCGGCTTATTTCTATAATAGGTTAACGAATACTTATATTAAAAATATAGTTTTTTAAATATATAATATATTTACAAACCTAATTATTACTAATTTTCCATAGCCAGTTTCAGCATTTAGATTCCTAGCTTATATTTTAGTGTCTACAAAGCTTCCTGTGTTCCAGGGTTGTGATTTCGTTACTAATAGTTTAACTACAAACTACAACTTGTAGTTTGTAGTTAGTTAGTAACTACAAAAACACTAAAAACTACAAAGGGTTTTCTGCAGAATTTAAGTTGTTAGAATACATAAATATATAAATATATAAATATATAAATATATAAATATATAAATATATAAATATATAAATATATAAATATATAAATATATAAATATATAAATATATAAATGTATAAATATATAAATATATAAATATATAAATATATTAAAATATAAATAAATAGATAATTAATTATAAAAATAAATTAAATTAAAAATGTAAACAATTAAAGAAATAAAGAAAGTTAATATAAAAAGGTTATTCCGTTATTTATATTTTATATAATTTATTTATAACCTTTGAAATTCCTTTTTGAAATTCCTTTTTTGTTATATATCGATATCGTTTTAAATTAACCGTTTTAATAAATAACTTCCTTTTTCTTAAGTATATAATTTGTTAATATTAACGTATTTAGAATTAAAAAGTAAATTACTTACTTTTTTATTGTGTATTTTTATATCGCCCATTTATGTTTTTTTGTTTTCCTTTTGGGATTTCCTATTAATATTCCTTTAATACCGTTTTAAATCGTTTTTTTTCTTAAGGTAAATTCCGATTTCCTATAAATTTTATGTAACTAAAACGAATTATTATTTAAAATTAAAATAAACAAAAGATATTTATTAAAAACAATTTAAAATAAAAGTCGTTAATTTTTTCGGGTTTGTTTTTCTATATTTTCTGCGAATTTTTAATATTAATATATATATATAATAAAATAACTTACCTTTTAATAAGTGGCATTGTTATTAAGATAATAATGCTTTTCGTAATATACAAATAATATTACAATTTTCAAACATTAATAAAACGTTAATACGTTATAATATATATATATTTATAATAACAATATAAACTTACTTTATTTCGCTATAAATTAATCCGATTACAATTAATTTTGATGCCAATTTAAACGCTATATATGTATTAAACCGATAAAAGAAAATAAAGCAAAATCGAAACAAAATTAATAAATAAATAAGCGGTTAATTAAAAGATAATAAATTCCGTAACGGTTAACGAACGGCGTTAAAAAATTTAATATAAAAAACAAACTAACTATATAACTTTATAAATACCGATTTTAAAGCTTAAATAAAATTATAAAACTTTTAAAATTAATATAGCTTTTAAGGTTAAAGATTTAATTTTAATTTTTAATATCGTTAATTAATAGTTAAATATAATAAGATAAAAAAGAACAAAAAGAATTTTTTAATGGAAAAGTTTAACTACTTATATATTTTTTATTTTGCTAAATTCGGAATAACGTATACAAGTTAATTATAAATTAAAGATTATAAGGTAAGCATTATTAATTTAATATTATTAATTTAATATTATTAATTTAATATTATTAATTTAATATTATTAATTTAATATTATTAATTTAATATTATTAATTTAATATTATTAATTTAATATTATCTAACAAATATTATAAGTCAAATATTATAAATTAAGTATTATAAATTAATTGTTATACATCGATTATAAATTATATTATTATTAAGTATTTATATTTATAAAAGTAAATAATAATCTTTTGATTTTCCTAAAGTTGTCTTTACTATTATAATTTAATAATATACGTTTATTAACAATAATCATTTTATTATTATTTTACGATATTATTACAAATCGTTATAAAATAATTTTTGAATTTTCTGAAAGCGACTTTTTTATTACTAACGATATTATTTCAACTTTAAAATTTTCTAATATTAAGTCGAATAAAATCGACGAAAAAAATAAACCCGATTTTAAATTAAACATTTGATAACGAATTATAGATTTATATGTTTAAAAACTGATTATTTATACGAACTTTTTTACTTATCCAATTTAATAAATTTCAAAAAATAGTTATTTTTTATATTTCGTACGTTATTTATTTATTAAGGTTTTTATTTTAATCTTTTAATAATAACTTATTAATATAAATTTCATAATAATTATAAAGTAACAGTTAACGTAAAACGGTTTTAAGTATTAAATTTTTATCGTTATTATATATTTAAATAACCAAAAATTGCTTATAACGAAAAAAAAGAAAACTTAAGAAAAAAAGTACATTACTTTATTTTAACCCTTTTTAAATATATTTAAGAAGTTTTTGAAAATAATAATTTTATTGTAATTAAAAACGAAAATATTTTAAAGTTTTATTTTTTTTCGATTTCGTTATACGAAAGAAAATATGAAATAATACGTTATTAAACGTTAACGTTTTGTACCATCTTCCCGCTTATACCACCTCGCCGCTCGTTTTTGGGAACCTCGCAACAATTAATCCAAATAACCAGGGTTGTGATTATAATCTGTAGTTATTAATTATTTTGTAGTTAATTAGTAGTTAGTTAATGATTACTGTAGTTTTAATTAGATTATTAACTAATTAATGTACGTTTAATTAAGTTATTAACTAATTATGTATTAAGTAATTAATAATTACAAATAACTAATAATTACAGTTATTTTTTAAAAAAATTCTGAATTTTTATTTAATATATTATTTAAAACCCGATTTTTTGAAAGTTGCAAATTATAATTTTAACTTATTAAGTTAGTATTATAATAAACTTATATTTTTGATATTATAACTTTTTTAATTAACCGAATTATTATATTTTATTATTTTCCCAGATTAAATTTATTAGTTTAGTTAAAGTATTAAGAAATGGAAAATTTTTGAAACTTTGACTTACAGTTTTTTTAATTTTAAAACTTACATATAAATGTTTGCCTTTTATTTAAGCGAATTTATTAATTAAAGTTCTATATTTATTTTCCAATATAACTTAACATTATTATACATATAAAAAATATTTTTATTTAACTATATTTATTTATTTGTTAAGTTATAAATTTAAAAAACATTAAAAACTTTAACGTTTTATTTATTTTTTACAAGTTATATATATTTAAATTTCGTTATTTTAATTAAGCTTTACTTAACGTAAAATAAGTAATAATTTGTAAATTTTATATTATTAAACCATACGTAGTAATGTATGGTAAAGTTATTTTATTTTATTTTTGTTGATTTATTTACCGAGTTATACCCTTTAGGAAAACCTATTTTTCAAACTTTTCGGTTACAGCTTATAAGTTCTGCCTACTTTATATATATTTTATTTTTATTTTTTATAACTTTTTATAAGCTTTAAAAATATAAATAAATTATAACTGTATAAATCCAAATTGTATCCTTTTATCCTATATAAAATGGGGGTTTTAATTTTTATTTTCGGAAAGTTATTTACAAAATTTGAACTTTTTTTCCTTTTTATTCCTCTATTTCCTTAATTTCCTTATTTTCTTTATATTGCATTTCTAAAGCCTGTATATCCTTAATTTTCCAACTTTTTAATAAAGTTAATTATTTAACCGTATCTGGTTGTATCTTATTTATTGTTATTTATTGTTATTTATTGTTATTTATTGTTAATTTTCAATTTTATTTTCTATTAAAAAAGAAAATGAAAAAAGTTAAAAGAATTTATTAAATATTGTAATTATTAGTTATTTTGTAGTTAGTTACTAATTAATATAGTTAATTTGTAGTTAAAGTATTAACTAATTACTATAGTTTTAGTTAGTTAACTGATTAACTAATAATTACATGTTGTAATTTATAATCTGACTATTAGTGACTAAATCACAACCCTGCAAATAACTTAACCTTAATACCTTTAATTACTTCAAATTAACCGTATTCTTTTCCGCTAACTATATTTACAGCTTTTAAATAAGTATACGTATTATATTAAAGCTTGTTGCGGACGTATATTGTTATTCTTTCCTACTAACGTACTATACCAATAAGCTGTACACTTTTTTCACTATTCTAACTATTTAACTTTAATTACATATTTCTCAATTACCACAACATAAAACGGCTTACAAAAAAAGCGAAAATAAACCTAGCCGTTTAAGTTAAAAAGAAAAATCCAAAACTTAATTATAAAAAGCTTAATTCTATTTATAACGTCTTATTTATTACCTTAAAAACGCGAATTAATAATAAACGCGCCCGATCCGATACCGTCCCCAGTTTAAAAAAACTAACGCCGACCGAAAAAAAATCGATTATTAAACGGATCCTTAATTTAAATACGCAAACGTTTCCTGTCCGGCTTTAACACGTTAAAGATATGGCGAATTTGTTGCTTACCCAGTACGTTACGGTACGCATCAGGATTAACTAGGCGTCGAAATTTATTAAACGGCAAAAAAAACTCCAAACGTATCTAAATCGAAAAATCGATTATTAAAAAATATTATACGAAAATCCAAAAATATTTCGTAAATAATTCGAACTTATTCGGGTTACAATCGTAAAATACGGCATCGCAAAAAAAGATATTTATAACTTCGACGAGACAGGCTTTTTAATGGAATTTTTAATAACTTGCAATATAATAATTACAAATACCGAAAAATATAAAAAACTTAAATAAACGTAACAAAACAATCGGGAATAGGTTATAATAATATAAACTATTAATTTGCAAAATTGGGCTATACCGCTATTTATTATTTTAATAAAAAAAACCTACTTTAATTTTTAATATTGTAACAACCTATTACTAACCGATTGGAAAATCGGTATTAATTATAATAACTAAATAACGAACGAATCAAGTTTAAAATAAATCCAACATTTCGATAAACATACTCGGACGCGTACAAAAAAAATGAAACGTTTCTTTATCCTTTACAGTTACGAAAACTACTATTCGATCGAATTCGAAAAATATTATACGAATAACGGCATTATTATTTTTTGTATTTCCGCGTATTTTTCTTATCGGTTTTAACTTTTTAACGTATTTTATTTTTCTATTTTAAAACGTGCTTATTTACGGTATATTAAAAACTTAATACAACGTTATTATATTTATATTGCCAAAAAAGATTTTTTCGCCAGCTTTTATAACGCGTTCTAAATTGCCATAACGTCCGATAATATCAAATCTGGATTCGCAAAAGCTGGTTTTGTTCCATTTAATCCTAATAACGTTCTTTCCGAATTAAAAATTCTTCCAATTATGCCTACGCCAACCGTCTTCCCGTTAACCTCCGCCGGTTCCATTCGTTCCCCGTTTACAAAAACCCTTAAAAATATCAAGGAAATAACAAAATAAAAACGTTACTTGCAAAAAAAGATTGGAAATTATCAAGATAGTTTATTAATAAGGATTATTAAATCGGCTAGTTTTTTAATAAAAAATAACTTATTACTTTTATACGAAATTACTTTTTTTCGGAAAAAAACGCCCGATTACGCAAAACGAACCACATTTTAAGCAAACGTCGAAAAACCAAAAACAAACGTTTTTCAAAAAAAGTACTACTTACTATACAAAAAAAAACAAGCTTTTCTGGCCTAAAAAAAAAAGGTAATAAAAAAATGCAATTAACAGCAGCTAGAAAAAATTATCGCAAAAAGGTTAAAACTAAAAAACGGAAATGTAACGTTTACGGCAGGCCCGGGCATAATGCACGTATTTGTAAAAAAGTTGTAAATACGTCTAGCGAAAAAGAATCCGATTAATTGTAATTAATGCGATATGTTATAATTAAGTTATTTGGATTAATTATTACGAAGTACCAAAAAGTGTACAGCTTATTAATATGTACAGCTTATTGGTGTAATACGTTAACCTATATGCAATAACTACTTTTAATAACTATTAACAGCATTCTTTTTATTACTACCTTTTTACCGACTAAAAAAATATATTTATCCCGTATAATAAATATTCCTTTTTATTAAAAACGTTTGGTTTAATTATTTAAATACGTAAGGTCGAATTATTATTCTAACAAGTCCTGTAATACCATAAAACGCCGTTCCGACGCGCCCCGGAACGTGCTTTATAATAAGCCTTACAGCCTTGCCTCGTAGCCTTATAACGCGCCTTTTAACGCGCCTTATAACTTCCAATACGACGTATTTTACGAATATCTTTTATGTTTTAAAGCCGGACAAAAAACGCTTGCGTATATGGATTAAGAATTTAGTCGGTAATCGTTTTTTTATCGGTCGGCTGCAGTACTTTCGAAATGGGGCTTGGAACGCGTTAAAAGGTAATCGGTCGCAAAAGGGTTAAAAGGAGAAAATAGTAATATGGGTCCACGGCAAGCCTTAATATAATACATGCATTTGTTCCAAAGTTATAAATACTGCTAGTAACAGAAAATACGGTTAATTTGAATCAATTAAAGATGTTATGGTTAAGTTATTTGGATTAGCTGTTACGAGGTTCCCAAAAACGAGCAGCGAGGAGGTGTAAGCGGGGAGGTGGTGTGAGACGTTATTATTAAAAAGAATTTATCATTTAATATTTTAAGTTTTAATTTTTTTTAAAGTTTATTAACTTATTATAACTTGTAAAACTTTTTTAATTTTTTAAAAAAATAACTAACAACTTCTAGATAGAAAGTCGGCTACTACTAATAGATTTTATATTAAAATTATATTCGAAATTACTCATAAAATCGTTTTAATTACTTTTAATACCTAATTATAACAAAATATAAATACTTTAAGAAAGTTTTCAATTATATTTAATATTTAAATTTGTAATTTGAATATGCTATTTATAAATAGTTTTTTATTAATTCCGAATTTAACTTACTTTATAAATTAATTAAATTTGAAAATTTTCAAACCTATTATATAGTAATTAATATATTCGATAAATTTGAAAATATATTAAAAAATTATCTTAACTTAACAATATATAATATTTTTAAGTTGATTAGATTTTTATTTTATTATAAACAAAATTTATTTTTATTTCAATATTATTCGAAATAACGCCCGAAATACGGACTTTTTTTAATTAATTAATTTCAAAACGTTTATTTATATCAATACGAAAAAGATTTATTCAATAATATATAATATATTACGTATATTATCTACCCTATTATTAACGATATATAAAAAGAAAATTATTTCGCATAACGAAGTTACTAATTTCCTTTCGAATTATATAAATGTTTAAATTTCCGGGTTATAAAATGACGAAAAAATAATAAAAAAACCCAAAATTAAAAATACAAGTTTAATATATATATATATATCGTTCGAATAAATACTAATATATATTAAATTTAATAACTCGAATACGCCGTATTGCAATTTTACCAAAATATACGATTAATTTACGGCAAGATTTTTTTAAAAATAAATAAAGCAAAAACTGAAAATTTATTACTAAAAAATTACGGACAAAAATTATATTTTTACGTAAGTTATAACGTACTACACCAATAAGCTGTATATACCAATAAGCTATATACTTTTTTTACTATTCTAACTATTTAACTTTAATTACATATTTCTTAATAACCACAACATAAAACGGCTTACAAAAAAAACGAAAATAAACCTAGCCGTTTAAGCTAAAAGGAAAAATCCGAAACTTAGTTATAAAAAACTTAGTTTTATTTATAACGTTCCATTTAATACCTTAAAAACGTAAATTAATAACAAACGCGCCTAATCCGATATTATTCCCAGTTTGAAAAAACTCACGCCGACCGAAAAAAATCAATTATCGAACAGATTTTTAATTTAAATACGTAAACGTTTCTTATCCGGCTTTAATACGTTAAAGATATGGCGAATTTATTACTTGCCTAACGCGTTGCAGTACGTATCGGGATTAACTGGGCGTCGAGATTTGTTAAACGGCAAAAAAAGTTTCAAACGCGTTTAAATCGAAAAATCGATTATTAAAAGGTATTATACGAAAATCTAAAAGTATTTCGTAAATGGTTCGAATTTATTCGGGTTATAATTGCAAAATACGGCATTATAAAAAAGGATATTTACAATTTCAACAAGACGGGTTTTTTAATAAAGCTTTTAATAACATACGGTATAATAATTACAAATATTAAAAAACGTAAAAAACCTAAATAAACGTAACAAAATAATCGGAAATGGGTTATAATAATACAAGCTATTAATTTATAAAGTTAAGCTATACTGCTATTTATTATTTTAATAAAGAAAACCCATTTTGGTTTTTGGTATCGCGACAACCTATTACCAGCCGATTAAAAAGTCGGTACCAGTTATAATAACTGGATAATAAACGAATTAGGTTTAAAATAAATCTAATATTTCGATAAATATATTCGAACGCGTACAAAAAAAACGAAACGTCTTTTTATTCTCGACGGCTACGAAAGCTATTATTTAATCGAATTCGAAAAATATTATACAAATAACGGCATTATTATTTTTTATATCCTTACGTATTTTTTTTATCGGCTTTAACCTTTCGACGTATTTTGTTTTTTTATTTTAAAACGCGCTTATTTGCAATATATCGAAAACTTAATATAACGTTATTATACCTATATTGCTAAAAAAGATTTTCTTGCCGGTTTTTATAACGCGTTTCAAGTTGCCATAACGTCCGATAATATCAAATCTGGATTTGCGAAAGCTGGTTTTGTTCCATTTAATTCGAATAACGTTTTTTCCGAATTGGAAGTTCCTCTAGTTATGCCTACGCCAACCGTCTTCTTGCTGACCTCCGTTAATTCCATTTATTTCCCACCTGCAAAAACCTTTAAAAATATTAAGAAAATAACGAAATAAGGACGTTATTTACAAAGAAAAATTAAAAATTATCAAGGTGGTTTGTTAATAAGCGTTATTAAATCGGTTAATTTTTTAACAAAAAGTAACTTGTTATTTTTGTACGAAATTACTTTTTTTCGGAAAAAAAACGCCTAATTACGTAAAACGAACCATATTTTAAATAAACGTTAAAGGATTAAAAACAAACGTTTTTAAAAAGAAAGAATACTTATTATATAAAAAAGATAAGCTTTTCTGGCTTAAAAAGAAAAAAATGGTAAAAAAATGTAACTAATAACAGCTAAAAGGGGTCGTCGCAAAAGGATTAAAACCAAGGAACGGAAATGTAACGTTTACGGCAGGCCCGGGCATAATACGCGTATTTGTAAAAAAGTTATAAATACGTCTAATAAAAAAAAATCCGATTAATTGTAATTAATGCGATATGTTATAGTTAAGTTATTTGGATTGATTGTTACGAGGTGCCAAAAAGTGTACAGCTTATTAGTATATACATCTTATTGGTATAATACGTTAACTTCTTTTTCTAAATAATTATTAATTTTTATTAAATAATATAACCTGCTAAAATTCAATTTATAATATAATTAAAATATTTCTTAAATTAAAAAAACGTTTAAATTATATATATCGGAATCCATAATATATCGAATTTAAACGAATTTATCCGAATTTATCCGAATAACTTAAATTGGTATAACTTATAAAAATTATTACCTAAATTCGAAATTTTCGATAAATTAATTATTTATTCCTAAGTTAAACCTTATATAACGTTACTTTTAGATATAATATAATAGTTTATATTATATATTTGTTTTATTATAATTAATCTTTTTAAAGGTTTTTAGTCATTTATTATATTTGAGGAAATATTAATATATTACGGCGTAAATATCGTGATTAATTAAACCAAAAAGATTTATTATAAATAAGTTTTAATTTTTAAAATTTAATTATAGCTATTAATAATGGTTCTATAAAATTAAACAAATATTTCCTACGAAAATTAAATAACGATTTAATTAAAAAATATCGACTTTATTTATTTAGGATTATTTTAAAGCTTATTTAGAAAATAAGTTACTTTTAAAGTTCCGGTTTATTATATTATTATTTAACAATTTAAAATAACGTTATTTTCCTTATTTCGCGAAAAATATAACTAGCAAGTAAGTCATAACAATAAAAGAAATTATATAATTAATTTATAAAAAAGTTAAATTAAAAAAATATTTTAATTAATATTTCTTTTAACAAATCGCGAAATAACCTTAATAACGATATATATATCCAGTCTTAAACGTATTTTAACGAAAAGTTAAATATATATTTAAACGAAAATTTATATTTACGTAAAATATATAAAAGGATTTACAAAATTTTAAAGTAATAATTAACTTTAAACCAACAAACGTTTTATTGTAGTAGAAAACTAATTAACTTCGTTTTTTATATTAACGATAACAACTAAAAAATATTTAATTATTATTACGACTTTAATTTCGATAAAAGGGTTTTTTATTATTTTTAATAATATTATTATTAAAAATAAAAACAGGATATAACCGGAAACGGTTAAATAATTAACTTTATTGAAAAGTTGGGAAATTAAAGATATAAAAACTTTACAAGTATAATACAAGAAAAATACGGAAACGGAAAAAATTAAGAAAGAAAATTAAATTTTATAAATACGTTTTCGAAAATATAAAGTAAAAATTCCATTTTATATAAAATAAAACCATAAAATTTGAATTTATATAATTATAATTTATTAATATTTCTAAAACTTATAAAAAAGTAATAAAAATAAAAGAAAATACCTAAAAAATAAGTACAATTAATAAACTATAACTAATAAGTTTAAAAAAAGCTTTTTTTAAACGGTATAACTTAGCGAATAAATTAAGAAAAGTAAATTAAAAATCGTAATATTATACTTTAATAAGTTCGGGTTTATAATAGAATATATATAAATTTTTGCCTTTTATATATAGCGTATAATTTAATTAAAGTAATTAAATTTTGTATTTTTCTTAAATTTACAACTTAATAAGTAAAATAAATAAAGTTAATTAAAAATATCGTTTATACGTATTAGCATGTTAAGTAAGTTGTATATAAAAATAATTATAAACTTTTAATTAATAAAGCTGCTTAAATAAATAATAAAAATACCTGTATGTAAGTTTTTAAATCAAAAAGGTATAAATAAAAATTGCAAAAGTCCTAAATTTCTTAATATTATAACTAAACGAATAAATTTAATATAAGAATGTAATAAAATATAAAAATTCCGTTAATTAAAAAAGTTCTAAAATCAAAGTAAATAATTTTATTGTACTGTTAATTATTAAGTTAAAATAATAATTTGCCGTTTTCCAAAAAGAAATTCTTAAATATAATATGAATTTTTTTTAAATAACTGTAATTTTTAGTTTTTTTGTAGTTATTAACTAACTAACTACATGTAATTTGTAGTTAATTAATGACTTGATTAAACCTACATTAGTTAGTTAGTAGCCTGATTAAAACTACAGTAGTTAGTTAATAACTACAAAGAAACTAAAAACTACAAACTATAATTACAACCCTGTTTATATATTTTTTATCGAAAATTTAATATAACGTCACTATATTTATATTACGACAAAGAATTTCTTGCCAGTTTTTATAACGCGTTTAAAACGGTAAATTCCGTAACGGTTAACAAGGGCCGTTGAAAAATTAATGTAATATAAAAAATAAAATAATTAAGACAGCTTTTTAAATACGGATTTTGAAGCTTTTAATAACACTATAAAGCCATTAAAATTAAAGATATAATGTAAACTTTTAAGATCGTTAATTAATAGTTAAATATAATGGGATAAGGAAAAAAAAGCATTTTTTAATGAAAAAGTTTAACAGCTTATATAATTTTTTTTTCGCCGAATTTAAAAAAACGTATATAGGTTAATAATAAACTAACCGTTAATAATTAACCGTTACAAATTAATTATTAACAGTTGAATATTATAAATCAAATACTGTATATCTAGTATTAAATTATGTGTTATATATTAAAATATTATAAAATAAATAGTATTAATTAAATCTTATAAATTAAATTTTATAAAACGATTATTATAAAATATATATTATATATCAAGTACGATAAATCAATTTATATAAATTAAACATTATAAAGCAAATGTTACAAATCGATGATAAATTATATTATTATTAAATGTATACTTTTATATAAAGAAATAATAATCTTTTAGTTTTTTTAAAGCCTTTTTTATTATTATAACTTAACCATATACCTCTCTTTACTAAAACAGTATACAAAAAATAAACTTTTAATAAAATCGCAAAACCTTAATATGATTTTACAAACATTTAAATATGAGTTATTAATATCATGCTTTACTTAACTTATATTTTTTTATATTTTTAAAAAAAGCTTCTAGGCGTATCAGAAAAGTGGGTCCGGTTTGTAGTTTTAAAATATATATCATATGTTAAATTCGAAATTAGCAGCCCCACATTTCTTACAATTTAAATATAGCTTTATAAGGAGCCTATGTATTGCTATGCAAATTTTCAGAATAATACGTCTAGATTTCGTAAAGTTATGAATTTTTTAAATTGAAGCATATGTTACATAACCTTTGTCGGCCAGCTCGCTTGTGTGGCCAGCTCGCTTGTGTCCTACGTTATGCAAAATTAATAAGCTGTGACCAAAAAGTTTGGAAGAAAACTTTTCCTAAAAGGTATAACTCGGCGAATAAATTAAGAAAATAAATTAAAAATGGCATTATTATGCAGTAAAAAATAAGGTTTAATAATATAATATTTAGAAATTCTTATCTATTATACGTTACGTATAAATTTTTTAAAGTAGCGAAATATGAACATATACAACTTATAAGCAATAAACTAAAAGTTGAAATTTCCTATAATTCTTAAATTTATAACTTAACAAATAATATAAATAAGGTTAATTCAAAATATCATTTATGTGTATTAATACGTTAAGTTATATATAAAAATAATTATAGGATTTTCATTAATAAAGTTGCTTAAATAAAAGCCGAAAATACCTATATGTAGGTTTTTAATATAAACAAAAATTAACAAATTTGCAACTATATATATATAATTTCGATTTTAAAAATAATAACAATTTAAAAACAATTAGTACTTAGTATTTTTAGTTACTAATTAAAGTAACTAAGATTACTATTTAATTAGTTCAAATCTATACTAAAACTAATTAATTAGTCTAGTAACCAAAAAGTACTAAATACTAAGATATTAAATCATAACCCTGCCCGGATATAATATACATATTTGTAAAAAAGCTATAAATACGTTTAGCGAAAAAGAATCCGATTAATTTAAATTAGGTTTTGGCGTTATGGTTGTTATATTTAAGTTTGTTGTTACGGAATAGCAAAAAGTGTACCGTTTGCTTATATATACCTTTTGCTTATGTAATACGTTATGTTAATTGCAAAATTGAGTGTTATTAATATAATAAAATAAAGGTTTTAAAAAAGTCGTAATGTTTAAATTCCTTAGACCTATATTACGTTATATATAAAGCTTTCGAATTTTCGCTTTTTTTAAATCTTAAAATTAATCAATTTATAGTTATTAAAATATACTTTGCTATTGCTTAATTTTAATTAAGTTTTAATAAGAAACGTTCAGACTTAACTGGTTAATATTTCGAACTCTACACCTTGATAAAATTTACGCGATTTGGGTAATTAATAAATATAAATATTCCATAGTTAATATAAAAATAAAAATAAAAATAAATAATAAAAGATTATAAACTACGAAAGTTTTTCATAAAACGATATTTATAATACGATTTAATAAAGTTAGTTAAAGCATTTTATATTGTTATTAATATATATATTATGTAGTTATAAATTTTATATGTTAAAATATATAGTTTTTATATATTTATTTATATAATTTGCTATTTTTCTTATTAAAAAATTACTTTATTATTTAACCGTTATATAGATGTATTTATAATATAACTTACTTAAATATATAAACTATATTATATATCTTGTATGATAGTTTTTTCTATTGTTATTGTTTTATATTATATATTGATATCTTAAACATTTATGTATATTTTTTGTTAAAAACTCGTTATTATAATACTATTTAAAAACTTCTCCAGTGAAATAAAAGTAGAACTTTTATTAAATATCTACCGTGTGTATATATTAAAATAAGCTTATTAAACGTTATTTTATAATTTTGTATAATATTAACTTTTAGGTAGCGTATAAGCAAAATAGCTGTATAATCAAAACCGCTTATTTATAGCATTTCGTAATAATATATTTAAATTAAAAAAATAATAACGTATTAAATTTATTTAAATTTATTAAATTCTTTTATATTAATAGATCAATTAGATCCATGCGCTCGGACACCCCACCTCCTAACTCCGACCCATATTTCCAACCCTTCCCAACTTCAAAGTCCAATAACATAGCAACCATAATATGGATTTGGATGAGGTCGTTTCCGTTTTTGTCGCCGATCGTCGGCCTAACGAGGAATTTAATCCGAAAGCCGGGGCATTTATAATTAAGGCCGTGGTTACGGGTAAAACCCAGACCCGGGTGGCCGAAGCGATGGGAATAAATGGTTAGCCCGTCGGAGAATAAGTTTAACGTACTTGCCCGATTTGAACCCTATCGAATACTTTTGGCGCGCTTTAAACGACAAGATTTTCGCAATCAAGCCGGAATTTGGCTATTTACTTAATAATAAAAAAGATTATTACCGTACGTTTAAAATAATCCAGAATGCGTAATCCTAATTGGATATTAATCTTGTAATAAAGCTTATTAAGTTATTCCTAAAAAGATTAAAAGCTTTTCGTGGCGCTAAAAGATAATATAAACGGGTTTGAAGCCTTAAAACAGGGCTACAAAATGATAAATATAATTTTTTAATTAAACGTATTTTAATAAAGAAATAAATTGTTAAAGGTATAAGATAAATATGGAAAAAGGTCGATTGATAGAGTGCGTACGGATCCAATTAATCCATTAATATATTAAATATAATTACGATATTTTTCCAAATACGCGCATTATATCCGGGCTTACCATAATCGCTTTATATCCGTTTTTCGTTTTAACCTTTAGCTAAGGACTATTTTCAGCGGTTGTTCACTATCTTTTCTTTAACTTATAATATCTTTTTTTCTATATAAAAAAATTATTTTCTTTTTAAAAACGTCTTTTATAATGTTTTAACATTTACGTAAAATGTATTCTATTTATGCAGTTAAGTAATTTTCTTTGCGAAAAATAGAAATTTTCGTATATAAATAATACGTTATTATTAGTTTAAAAAACACCGGTTTAATTACTTTAACAGCAAGCTACCGTAGTAATCTTTAACTTTTTTATAAATTAGATTTTTATTTTATTATTTTATAAATATTTTTCCAAATTTTCCAAATATAAAAAAAGCCGATAAAAGTAAATAGCGAAACGGTTAACGTTTTGCACCAGCTTTTCGCTTATACCATCTTACTGCTCGGTTTTTAACACTTCCTAATAATAAATCCAACTTAAACAATTATAACGAAATAAATTAATTTAAATTAATCTGATTTTTCGTCGTTAAACGTAATTATAGCTTTTTTATAAATATGCGCTCGACAGTGGCGTCGACTGCCTTGGCCTGTCCAGTTGCTTTCTTAGATTGGCGTATCGTAAACAGAATGGTCTTTGTTAAGGCCTTCCCGTTACGGGTGATAGGTATCTCGTATTCGGATCGCATGTCGTGTTGTTTTAGCTGCTGTTTTGATGGATGGTAACTTAAGAAGGTGCCGTGGGAACGATCGAGGTTAGACTTTATAGTTGTGAAACTGGCGAGAGCTTATAAAGCTTTTCGCAAGCTTTTAAGGTTTATCTTTAAGGTTTATCTTTAGAGTTTACCGTATAAAGCTATTTTTATAAGGTTTTTAAGGATTTTGCTGAACTTTAACGGGTATAAGGTTTACCAGGGCCGAAGCTTGTCAGTAATTACCAGTTGGAATCGGAATAAGGTATGGGATTAAGATATGCAATTTATCCAAACTGTAAAAAAATATTTATAAAGTTATTATATTCGAAAATATTAAGTATAATATTTAGCGCAAAAATTAATCGTAGAATTATTTTTATATATTAGCTTAGTTTTTTCAAATTTAAACTTATATTTTATTTTATATATCGAAATAAATAATATGCAAGGTCAGTGCTATTAGGTATCTAGCTATGTACAAGCTGACCGGCTTACTATATACATACACGACTGGTTACACGATGCGACCGGGGAGCACCCCCTAAAAACCGTACCCACAGGCGGGCCGGATGAAAAACCGTATAGGAATCTTGAACACGATGACAAATCAATGGAATACACGATAGTTGTTGATTGGTCTAGACCCCACTAGCCCAACCACTCCAATTGGTGCCGACACGATTTAGAAACGCAAGCGCTTCCGTGCTAGTCCGTGCGCTGGGCTTGGCGACCCAGAGCACGCCGAAATAAATAATATAAACATTAAATAAAATTGGTTTAGTTTTTATAAAACCGGATTTAATATTATCGGACGTTATAGCAGCTTTATATGCGTTATAAAAACCGGTAAAAGGTTGTTTTTTTGCGATATAAATATAATAACGCTATAATAAATCTCAAAAATAAAATATATAAATACGTTTTAAACCGGAAAATAAAATACGTCGGAAAATTAAAGTTAATAAAAAAATTAAAAAGTTTATAAAATATAATAATATCGTTATTTATATAATATTTTTCAAATTTTATTATATATTGATTTTCATAACCGTTAAAAATAAAAAAACGTTTCGTTTTATTTCGTAAGCGTTTAAATATATTAACTAAAATATTAAATTTATTATTTAATTGTTACAATTAATTTTAACTTTTCAACTTGATAATAATAAATTATTACGATATCAAAAAGTAAAATAAGGTTTTTAATTTAAAAAAAATCAATTATAATATAACTTAATTTTACGAATTAATAATTTAAATAACGTTTTATATAAACTTTCCGTTTATATAAGCGTACTTTTCGTTTTTTAACCCGTTTTAACTTTCCAAGTTTAATTACTTAATTTTTAATAATTATAAAATAAAACGGCTTATAATGAAAACAAAGATGAATTTAATTATTTAAGCTAAAAGAAAAATATTAAGATGTAGTTATAAACGTTTTTATGCAATATATAGCGTTCTCGAAATTACTTTAAAAACCCGATATAACGGTATAACTTTCCGAACTGGCGTTATCTCTTATCTGCAAAAATTAACGCCGACCGAAAAAAATCAATTATCGACCGAATCCTTGATTTAGATATATAAACCTTTTTCATCCGGCTTTAATACGTTAAAAATATAGTTAATTTGTTATTTACTTAACGCGTTACCGATTGCGTTGAAATTAATTAAATATCGAATTTTGTTCGACGGCAAAAAAAACTTAGAATACGTTTAAATCGAAAGAATAATTATTAAAAAGTATTATATAAGAATCCGGAAATATTTCGTAAGTAATTCGAATTAAGTCGGGTTATAATCGTAAAAGATAATCTCGTTAAAAAATATTTATAATTTCGACCAAACGGACTTTTTAATAAAGTTTTTAATAATATGCGGTATAATAATTACAAATTCCGAAAAACGTAAAAACTTTAAATAACCTTAATAAAATACTCAAAAAATATAATTATATAAATTATTAATTCGTAAAGTTAAGTTATACCGTTATTTATTATTTGTTAATTAAAAAAGTCAAAATAATTATAATAATTCAATAATAAATAAATTAAATAATAAATAAATTAAATAATAAATAAATTAAATAATAAATAAATTAAATAACAAATATATTCGAATACGTATTAAAAAAACGAAAAGTTTTTTTTATCTTCGATAGTTACAAAAATTATTACTCGATAAAATTTAGAAAATATTACGCAAACAACGATATTAATAAGTTGTGTATTTTTAAAATTCTTTTTATCGGTTTTAATTTTTTAACATGTTTTGTTTTTCCGTTTTAAAACGCGTTTATACGCTTTATATCGAAAATTTAATATAATGTTATTATATTTATATTATGAACAAAATGCTTTGCCGGTTTTTATACCGCGATCAAAACCGTTATAACGTTTGATAATATTAAATCCGGTTTTGTTAAAATTAAATTTATTTTATTTTATATTAATAATGTTTTTCCGATTTGGAAATTTTTCCAGTTATACTTACGTTAATTATCTTACCGTTTATTTCTACCAGTTCTATTTTTTCTCCACCGTCGAAAACCTTTAGAAATATATAAAAAATAAAAATAAAAAAACGATATTTGTAAAAACAAAATTAAAAATTATTAAGGAAGCTCGCCGATAAAGATGATTAAATCGGTTGATTTTTAATAAAAAGTAGCTTAATATTTTTGTATAAAAACGTTTTTTTTAAAAACCGTTAAATTGCCCGAAATTAACTATCTTTTTAACAAATATCGAAAAATTAAAACTAAACGTTTTTTTTTTAAAAAATACTTATTTTGTAAAAAAGATATTTTCTTAAACGAAAAAAAGAAGTAATCAAAAATCGCAATTAATAACGGCTGAAAATAATTATTATAAGAAAGTCAAAACGAAAAAAACGAACAAAGCGAAAATATAACGTTTACGGCAAACCCGGATATAATACGTATATTTATAAAAAAGCTGTAAATACGTTTAACGACGAAAAATCCGATTAATTCGAATTAATTTATTACGTTATATTTAATTAATTTGAATTTGTTGTTATAAAGTATTAAAAAACGAGCGGTAAGCTCGTATAAACGATAAGCTTATATAAAACGTTAATTATATCTTATTTCCGTTTGTTTTATAACGTTTATTTTAAAAAGTTATACTTTTCGGTATTTATAATTATTATATTACATTTTATTAAAAGCCTTATTAAAAAGTCCGTTTCGTCGAAGTTATAATCCTTTTTTATAATATTATATTTTACGATTATAACCCGAATAGATTCGAATTATTACCGGAGTATTTCCGGACTTTTCTATAATAATATTTAATAATTATTTTTTTGACTTAAACGCGTTATAAATTTTTTTGCCGTCGAATAAATGTCGACGCCTAGTTAACTTTAATGCGTATTATAAGCTTTTAAGCCAGTGATAACTTTGCTTTATTTTCAATATATTAAAGCCGGACAGAAAATGCTCCTACATCTAGGTCAAAAATTCGGTTAATAATCGTTTTTTTTGATCGATGTTAATTTTCGTAAATTAAGGATAGTATTAATTGAAAAACTGTACCGAAATATTGCGTTTTTAATATAATTTCGGAAACGCTATAAAGGGTATAAAAACGTTTATGATTAATTCTAACGCTTTCTTTTAACCTGGATAATTAAATTTATCCTTATTTCGATTATATGCCCTTTTATATTATAGTTATTAAAAAACAAACGATTAAACTTAAAAAGTTGAAAAAATCGAAAATCCGAGCGGTAAAGTGGTACAAACGGAAAGCTAGTATGCGACGTTAGCATAAATATAACTAACGAAATTTCCAAATCGGAAAAGAAGTTATTAAAAATAAATAAAATAAATCCAAGGTTTACAAAGCTAGATCAAATATTATCGCACATTATAATAGCTTTAAACTTATTATAAAAGCCGGTAAAAACCCGATTTTTATTTATAAATATAATAACGCTGTATTAAATTATTACTATGAAGTATATATATATATATATATATATTTAAAGCGAAAAAGCAAAATATATCAAAATTTAAGCGTCAACAAAAGAAATGAAAATATATACAAAACCTAATAATACCGTTATTTGCGTAATACTTTTTATATTCTATTAAGTAATAACTTTCAAAACCTATGCAAATAAGAAAACTTCTAAATGTTTTTAATATGCGTTTAAATATATATATCGAAATATTCGATTTATTTTAAACTTTATTACTTTACTACGCTGTTATCATAATTACTATTGGCTTTTTTATTCGTTTATAATTTAATAAATACTTAAAAATCAAAACAGTTTTTTTAATATAATAATAAATAAACATATAATCTAACTTTGCAAATTAATAATTTATTTAATTATAATATACTTCTAATTATTTTATTATCTTTATTTGGGTTTTCTTTATGTTTCAATATTTATATTAACTATATTATATATAAAGAAGTTTACTAAAACGCGTATTTTGTTAAAGTTTTAAATATATTTTATAATGCCGTATTTTACAATTACAACTTAAGCCAAATAAAATTATTTGCGAAATGTATACAATTATTTGTATAATATCTTTAATAATTAACTTTTTAATTTAAACCCGTTTTTAGCTTTCTATGCCGGGAAAGGAAGTTCAATGCTTAATTAATCCCCACTTATATTATAACGTATTAAGTAAGTAAGAATTTTGCTTTATTTTTAATACATTAATACCGGATAAAAAATATATACGTATTAAAATAGTTTTAGTTAATAATCGATTCGTTTTCGGTCGGTGTTAGTTTTCGTAAAGTAAAAATACTTTATAGCTATGGAAAAGATATATCGCTATATCGAATTTTTAAAATCGATTCCGGAACGGCATATATAATATTTAATTTCGTATAATTAGGTTTCGAATTGCGTTTTTCAACTTAAATGGCCAGGTTTATCCTAATATTTTCTATAAAGCGGTTTATATTAAAGTTGTTGAATAATAAATAATTAAAAATAATTATAAAGATATTAAAAACGTTAGTTATTTCGCTTAAGCGGTTATGTTGCTGGTATAATACGTTAATTATATTTTATTTGAATTAGTACTTTTTAATTTCAGTTTAACCGGATTGTACCGATTATATTGTATATTATTTAGGATTACATTTATGTTAAAGTTAAGTATATTTAAACCGTATTTTCCAAATTTAATTAAACTTTATAAGCAACAAAAACCAGTGTTTTCTTTCCACTATATGCCTTTCTTAATAATTAAAATCTATCTTTAAAGATGGTTTTATAATAACAGAAAATAAAAGAAATAAAAAAGAAAGCTGTAACGTTCCGGCTATACCAACTGGAAAAACGATTAAAACCTTTATTTAAAAATATTAGCACAAAGCTAATTTGAATAAACTTTATATCTTTTAAGTACCAAATTAAATAACATTAAATAAAACGTTAAGGCACGAAATATCAAATGTTAACAAGTTTAAAAATAGTCAAAAACCTAAAGTAACCAAAAAAATATACAACTAGAAAACTAGTAATACGATAAAGCAATTAAACGAAATAATTATATAATTTTTAAATGCAGTATATTTTAAAAAAGTGTAAGTTGCTATACGCGAATACAAAATTTAAAAAGTAAAAAGCGGTTAGTTTAAAATCAAAGTATATCGCTTTTAAAAAATTTATATTGCAATTACAAGAAATATAAAAAAAAGTTAACTTATTAAAAAAAGCCAAACGAAACCTAAAAATAGATTATTAATTAAATACGATTTTATTAATCGGTATATAACTTTTATATTTTTTGAAATATATTTATACATTGTAATATATTATATACTATTACCAACCTTTTTATTTTTTAAAGTTTAATTTTTATTCTTTTTTCGTTTTTATAACCGGTAAATTTAAAGAAACTTAACCTTTTAAAAAGGCAGAGAAACGAAAAGTGAGCTCATTCGTTTAAGGAGAAAAATGTAATATGTAATTATTTTAATAACTTAAACAGGTATATTCCAATTTTTTTTATATATAGTGATTTAGGAATATCTCGAAATGTAAAAGGAGATATAGCAGCTTTTCTAGCAGTACCTTTAACAGTTTAAATAGCTTTAGAAAAGCAGGTATACGTTTAGAGGAAAAATTTTCTAGCAGTAATTCGAAATTTCGGTAAAAGCGATTCGATTTTATCTTGGATTTAAAAACTTTATTTGTTAAATTAGGCAAATTAAAACCTGTAAAATAATGCTTTCAGTATTATATTTAAAGAAATTAGGTATAAAAACAATATAAAGCTGAAATCATTATTACAACTCATAAAAAGCGTTTTTAACTTACTTATAAATATTAAAAACGAACGAAAAAGTTAAACGTATTGCGAAAAACTTTCATGGTTATTAGTAAACTTAAAGTTCGATTATTTAAATAGTATTTTAATAAAATTACTTATGGTAAATAAGATATTATATAATTTATTAGTAGATTTTTAAGCGTTTAGAAAACGTTAAGAAATATAAAACGAAATTCCAGAACGAAAATTATATTACGATATCTTTTAATGTTTTGGAAAGCCGAGTTAAAAGCTGATGCAAAACTATGGAATTAATATTGCAATATACAAATTATTTTCTGTAGTAAATAAATAACGATTTTAACAGTATCTTTTATATAAGGTTTTAGGGAATTAAAAATTAAAAAAAGTTTTATAACGCTGAAAAAAGCTAAAAAGTTAACAATAACAATAATAAAACCTTAAAAATTAACAAGCCCGTGAAAAGTTAATATAGCAAGGTATTTTGTTTTAACTATAGCAAATACGGGGCATTTAGTAAAAGATTACACTAAAAAGCAAAAAAAAAAAGAAAAAAAAGCGGTAACGTTCTATACCAGTAAGTCGGTTAGATAAGGTAGCATGCTAATATACAATCCGTATGCAAAAGTCTCGGTTTAGTCTCCAAATCGTATCCTTTTTATAAGTACCTTTTAGCTTTAATTATAAATAACTCCACGGCTTTTATACAGATTTAAAAATAACCTAGAAATTAAAATCGAATGTTATTTTTAAACATAATTATGATATTATAAATAAACATATATTTTAATTGCATATTATATAAGCAATATTAACCGAAAATTTAAAAATTACAATTAAAAATTTAAAATAATTCAAAATAAGGTTATATCCAGGGTTGTAATTGTAGTTTGTAGTTTTTAGTTATTTTGTAATTAGTCAGTAATTACTGTAATCTTAGTTAAATTACTGACTAACTAATGTAGTTTTAGTTAAGTTACTGACTAATTATAGATTAATGTAGTTAGTGACTATAAATGACTAATAACTACAGTTATTTTTAAGAAAAAACGGAATTTTTAATACGTTATTTAAGACCCGGTTTTTTAAAAATTGCAAATTATAATTTTAACTTATTAAGTTAGGACCATGATAAAAGTATTTATTTTTATTTTAAAGCCTTTTTAATTAACGGAATTATTATATTTTATTATTTTCCTAAATTAAATTTATTGGTTTAGTTAAATTATTAAGAAACGTTAGGACTTTTTAAAATTTAACTTACAGCTTCTTTGTTTTCAAAGCCTACATATAGGTACTTTCGCTTTATATTAAAGCGAATTTATTAATCAAAATTCTATAACCATTTTCCTATATAACCTAACGTTTTAATACACATAAAAGATATTTTTAGTTAATCAAATTTATTTTATCTATTAAGTTATAACCTTTAAAAAACCCTTTTTAAAACTTTTCGGTTACAGCATATATGTTATATATGTTTAAATTTTATTACTTTAATTAGATTTTACGTTACATATAATAGATAATAATTCGTAAATTATATATTATTAAGCCATACGTATTAATACATAATACAGTTATTTTTACTTTACTTTTGTTAATTTATTCGCCGAGTTACACCCTTTAGAAAAACCTTTTTTTCAAACTTTTCAGTTATAGCTTATAGGTTATGCTTATCTTATTTGTATTTTCTTCTATTTCTTATGACCTTTTTATAAGCTTTAAAAATATAAATAAATTATAACTGTATAAATCCAAATTATATCTTTTTATCCTATGTAAATGGAGTTTTTATTTTTTATTTTCGGAACGTTACTTACAACTTTTAATCCTTTTTCCTTTTCAATCCTCTATTTCCTTAAGTTCTTTAATTTTTTTATATTGCATTTCTAAAGCCTATATATTCTTAATATTTATTTATTGT
Organism: Monosporascus sp. 5C6A; assembly: GCA_004155035.1. Classification (NCBI taxonomy): domain Eukaryota; kingdom Fungi; phylum Ascomycota; class Sordariomycetes; order Xylariales; genus Monosporascus; species Monosporascus sp. 5C6A. Next base: position 25,236 of record QJOB01000112.1, read on the forward strand.
TACTTATTGTTATTGTATGGTAATTTCTATTTCCATTATCCGGTAAACATAAAATTAGAAATTAAAATTAAAAATAATATATATAAACACTGTAGTTATTAGTCATTTTGTAGTTAGTCACTGATTAATGTGGTTAATCTGTAGTTAGGGTACTAACTAACTACTGTAGTTTTAATAAGTTAACTAACTAATAACTACATATTGTAGTCTGTAGTCTGACTATTAGTGACTAAATTGCAACCCTGGTTATATCTATATTGTTAATAAAGTGAAGCTTATAAAGTTTCCTTAGTAAAAAAATCTTAGCGGCTTTTAATATATTTAAAAATATGATAAATTAACAATATATATGCTTAATTATAAAAAGGTAAATATTAAGTCGTTTTTAACTAGTTTTTAAGCTTTGAAAATAAGCAGTTTTGCGTATAGGTCAAAAATAGATAAAAATAAATAAATATTACTTTCGGCTTAACAATATCGAAAATAAATTATAAACTTAAATTAGATATTATATTTCGCAAATATGTAAGTTTTTAATTTTTTTGGATTTTTATCTTACATTTTAATATAACTTTTTAATGGATTAAATAAGCTAAAATATATATTATATAAAAATTAATAATATTAACGTACCACATAAATAAGCTGGATATACAAATAAGCTGGATATTTTTGTTAATAATCCAATTATTTTATTTTAATTACATATTTTTTAATAACTATAACATAAAACGACTTATAAAAGTATTTAAAATAAACTTACTTATTTAGGCAAAAAAAGATAACCCGAAACTTAGTTATAAAAAACTTAGTTCGATTTATAATGTCCTACATTTTATTTTAAAAACGCGATATAACGGTAAACGCGCCCGAACCGATATTATCCCGCCGATACAAAAACTAACGCCGACCGAAAAAAATCGATTATTAACCGTATCCTCGATCTCGATACGCGAGCGTTTCCTATCCGGCTTCAGTACGTTAAAAATATGGCGAATTTACTTTTTGCCCAGCGTATTGCGATCCCTGTTGGCGTAAATTGGGCGTCGAACTTTGTTCGACGGCAAAAAAAATTTAAGACGCGTTTAAATCGAAAAATCGATTATTAAAAGGTATTATGCGAAAATCCAAAGGTATTTCGTAAATAGTTCGAATTAGTTCGGGTTACAATTGCAAAATACGGCATTATAAAAAAAATATTTACAATTTCGACGAGACGGACTTTTTAATAAGGCTTTTAATAATATGCGGTATAGTAATTATAAACGCCGAAAAACGTAAAAAACTTAAATAAACGCAATAAAGCAATCGGAAATAAATTATAATTATATAAATTATTAATTCGTAAAGTTAAGTTATACTGTTATTTATTATTTTAACGGAAAAAATTTACTTTAAATTTTAATATCGCAATAACTTATTACCTACCGATTAAAAAATCGGAACTAATTATAATAACTAGATAATAAACGAATTAAGTTTAAAATAAATTTAATATTTCGATAAATATATTTAAATACGTACGAAAGGAACGAAACGTTTTTTTTATTTTCGACGGTTACGAAAATTATTATTTAATAAAATTCGAAAAATATTACGCAAATAACGACATTATTACGTTTTACATACCCCCTTATTTTTTTTATCAGCTTTAATTTTTTAACGTATCCTGTTTTTCCGTTTTAAAATGTACGTATACGTTTTATATCGAAAATTTAATACGATATTACCATATTTATATTACTAAAGAAAATTTTCTCGCCGGTTTCTTCGACGCGTTTAAAGCCGTTATAACGTCCGATAATATTAAGTCCGGTTTTGCAAAAGCTGGATTTGTTTCATTCGATTTTAATAACGTTTTTTCCGATTTGGAAATTCCTCCAGCTGTACCTACGCCGACCGTCTCGCCGCTTACCTCCGCCGGTTCTATTTTTTTCCTACCGTCGAAAACCCCTCGAAATATACAAAAAACAAAAAAACGGGAATAATACTTACAAAGAAAAATTAAAAATTACCAGGGGAGCTCGCCGACAAAAATAATTAAATCGGTTAATCTTTTAACAAAAAGTAACTTAATACTTTTGTACGAAGTTGGTTTTTTTTTAAAAAAACTGCCAAATTACGCAAAACCAACTATTTTTTTAACAAATGCTAAAAAACTAAAAATAAACGTCTTTAAAAAAAAGGAATACTTACTATACAAAAAGGATAAGCTTTTTTAGCCGAAAAAAAAAAGGTAATGAAAAAACTTAGCCAACAACGGCTGAAGGTAATCGTCGCAAAAGGGTTAAAACGAAAAAACGGAAATGTAGCGTTTACGGCAAGCCCGGACATAATACGCGTACTTATAAAGAAATTGTAAATACGTTTAATAACGAAAAATCCGATTAAATTAAATTAATTTTTTATATTGTAATTATATTATTTAGATTTATTATTACAAAGTATTAAAAAATGTCCAGCTTACTTATATATCCAGCTTACTTATGTAATACATTATAATTTCTATTTTATTATTATCTTATAAGGTTGGAGTAAAGTTCGAAGTGGAAATATGTAAGTTTGTATGGAAAAACCGCATTTACCGAAACTTTTGCACTTTTACTATAGTTTGTAGTTTTTAATTAATTTGTAGTTATTAACTACTTATAAATTTTATATATACTTATATAATTAAATAGGGGAAAATATTAGAAATAAAAAGAAACCTTTTTAAAACTGATATATAATACTATATGTGTTGATTTTAAAAGTAAATAAATATATATAGAAATATAGAAATTAAAATCGTAGTTACTAATAATAACTACAAAACTAACTATATATAGTTAGCTTTAATCAGGTTATTAATTAATTACTATGGTTTGTAGCTATTAATTTAATAACCAATTAGCAACCTTATAGTTAAATTAATAAGTTGGTTATTTTTTAACACCTTACAATAACCAAACCAAACCAAATAACCAATTACAACATATCCCATTAATTTAAATCAGCCGTAATTTTTTTTCGTAAACCGTATTTACAGCTCTGGAATAAATGCACGCATTATATAAAACCTTGTCGTAAACGTATATTATTTATTCTTTTTTTCTAAACGCCTTATAACTAACTAGTTTTAACAGCTATTAATAGCTTTTCTTTTGTTACTATTCGTTTTATCGGCTTAAATAGCCAATTTGTCTTATATAATAAATATTCTTCTTTATTAAAAACGTTTTATATTATGTTATAATTATGTAAAATGCTAATTTTGAAACAGATCGGAAAATAATGCCTGGTTTTAAGGGGAAAAAAAATAAAGCATAATAGCTTTTACATAATGTTTTTTAAAAGGATTTATAACAAAAATAAAGTTCATAATAAGGTAAATAGTTTGGAAAATAAAGTCAAAATTGGAAGTAAAATATATTCCGGTTTTAATAATAAACGTTTTCTCGATTTTAAGAATTTTAACGGCAATAATTTTTTTTGGAAATAATCGTTTTCGGATTTATATTTATTATGGTTCGGAAAAAGTAATAAAGTTTGAATTGTTTTATTTTTTAATAATAACTGTTATAACGTATAATTATCGCTTAATATTTAGCGTTTTGATAATTTAAAAAAACGGGTATTTCGGCTTTAAAATTGCTAATATAGTTTGTAGTTTTTCGTTTATTTGTAGTTATTAACTAACTACCGTAGTTTTAACCGGGCTATTAAATAATTACAGAAAAACTAAAAACTACAACTATTTTTAAGAAAAAACTAAAATTTTAATATTATTTAAGCACCAATCCGTTAAAACTTTTCATTTTTACCTTTATTTATTAATTAATGGGAAAATAATAATTTTTATTAACATTTTAAAACCTTCATAATTAATGGTATTTCCATACTTTATTATTCCATCTATTTAATTTATTCGCCTAGTTATAATATTAAGATATTGTTAATTTTTTAAAAGTTTTTTATATTTTGTATATTTAACAGCTTATATATAGCTACTTTCGCCTTTTAGTTTTACAACTATAACAATTGAAGTTTTATATTTATTATTTTATAAAACTTAACATATTAATAAATATACTCGATAATTCTTTTTAATATTAAATATTTTTTAGGCAACTTATAAATTAAAGAAATACAGGTTTTTTTAAGTTTTTCTGGACTGCTTTTCAGTTATATATATTTAAATTTGTTACATTAATTAAATTATACGTTTCCTGTTATAGGTTATACTTTGGAAATATTATATTAATAAATCTTACTTATTAATAAATGCAAGGTAAAAATAAGTTAAGCCTGAAAAATAAGGCTAAGCTAATATATAGGAAATAGTTCTACGATAAATTTCTACGATAAATATTATACCTAATATCTTCGAATACGATAACTTTTCAAATAGGGTTTCACGGTTTACTTATTAATATATAATAAAGTTAATTTTGATTTACTTTTAGTAATTTAATTACGGATATATATTTTCTATAATAATATTTTTTTCAAACTTTTTGCTTATAGTTTATTAGTTATATAAAGGGTTGTGATTTAGTAACTAATAATTAGTCCGAGCCCATACTAAAACTAAATTAATTAGTCCAAGCTTATACTAAAACTAAGTTAATTAGTCCGAACTTATACTAATACTAACTTAATTAGTCTGAAGCTATACTAATACCAATTAATATTAATTAGTTAGTTACTAAAAAATACCAAATACCAATTTTTTGGAAAGTTATAAAAAAAGCTTCTTTAAAAAAATTAAAAGTTATTATATATATACAAAAGTAAGCGCCAAATAACAAGTTTTAATACCTTTTTCTTTATTTAAACTTACTGTTATTATGTGATATATATCGTATTAAACCAAGGATATAAAGGCTTTAGAAATGCAATATATGGAAAATACGGAAGCTGAAGAAATTAAGGAATAAAAAGGGAAAAAGATTAAAATTTGTAAATAACTTCCTAAAATTAAAAAAATAAAAGCCTATTTTATATGGGATAAAACGATATAACTGGCATTTATTTAGTTATAATTTCTTTATATTTTTAAAGCTTATAAAAAAGTTTTTAAAAATAAAAGAAAATACCAATAAGGTAAGCATAACTAATAAGCTGTAACCGAAAAGTTTGAAAAAAAGTTGTTGTAAAGCCTATAAGTCGACGAATAAATTAACAAAAGTAAATTAAAAACAACCGTATTATGTATTAATAAACAAGGTCTAATAATATAATATTTGGAAAATTTAACCTATTGTATCTAACGTATAATTTAATTAAAGTAACCAAATTTGAATATATATACAGGGTTGTGAATTAGTCACTACATTAGTTATTTGTAGTTATTTATAAAACCGGCTTTATAAAATCAACCGATAAAGTTTATTACATAAAAGAAATTATGTAAATGCCTATTGCTGAACCTTATATTTTAATAATTTTCTTATAATTTTAAAATGTTAAAATATAAAGTAATTTAAAGATCTTACCTGATTTTTGCACGGTTTTTTGTAGTCAGCTTGTATGTACTAACTACATTAAAAATTCTTACGAAAACGTATATATCATATTGGTTTCGTAGGCTAAAATTATAAAACAAGAATTAAACTATAAACCTAAAATATACGTATTTATTATATTTATTATATTTAATAACCTTTACCGGGTGATTTTATATGGCCGGTTTTATAAATGACTACAAATGATTAATGTCGTGACTAATTCACAACCCTGTATATATACTTATAAGCAATAAGCAAAACGTTAAAATTTCCTATATTTCTTAAATTTATAACTTAACTAATAAAATAGGTAAAGTTAATTAAAAATTCCGTTTATATATATTAAAACGTTAAGTTATATATAAAAATGATTATAAAATTTTAATTAATAAAGTTGCTTAAACAAATGTCAAAAGTACCTGTATGTATGTTTTTAAAACAAAGATAAAAGTTAACCAATTTACAATATTATATATGCAAGGTAAAATAAAGGTTCAAGCCTGGAAAATAAGGCTGAGCCAATACACAGAAATCATTCCACGATAATGTTCCACGACAGATACTATACCCAGTATCTTCGAACACGATGACTTGTCAAATGGTTTTTCACGGTTTGGATAGATTGCACACCTTTTGACGTAGCAATCTACCATTTTTCCAAGTGCATACACGGTCACGTTTCCTCGAGGGAGAACAATAACAATTTAAAAACAATTAGTATCTAGTATTTTCAGTTACTAGTTAAAGTAACTAAGATTAGTATTTAATTAGTCCAAACCTGTACTAAAACTAATTAATTACTTTAGTAACTAAAAAGTATTAAATACTAAGATATTAAATCCCAATCCTGGTTATATATATTTTATTTATATTTTCTTTTATATCTTTTTACGTTAATATAACTATTAAAATATAAATAAATTAAATCTTTGCCTTTTGTCCTCTAATATATGGGTTTTTATCTTTTATTTTCGAAACTTATTTAGAAAATTTTCATCTTTTTTTTTATTCCTTAATTGTAATTTTTAATATTTCTATAGTTACTAACAAGATGTAGTTACTTATAATTAGGTTATTAATTAATTACTGTACCTTTTAAATTAATTATTAACTAATTACAAATTATACGTTGTAGTTTGTAGTTAAACTATTAGTAATTAAATAACAACCCTGTTCGGTTTATTTTTTATTAGTTTTACTTTTAATCGAAAAAGAAATTATTTTAAAAACTCCGGTTGGGTTGTAAAAATAAAGACCTAAACAGGCCAGGCTAGTTTTGCTTTTTAGAATATACGGCATATTTAACTATCGGCCGAAACGAATCCGTTTTTATATATAATATAATGTTAACTTTTCAAACAGTTTATATCGCTTAAGTCGAATTTATTACCTAATAATCGGGGTATTTTTTAAAGCTTAACGTTTTTTAATTTTAATTCGCTTAATGTATTATTTAAAATATCGATTTCTTATTTTGAATTTATCAAAAAAACGAAAGTTTAAATAGATATAAACGTATTTCTTTGGCAATTTAAACCTAAAGATTTGGTAAATATATAATTAAAAAATCCATTACGTTGTAGTAACTTTTTTCCGTTAAAATATTTTAAAAATCTGAAAAAGCTATAATAAAATATCTCTATTTTAAGCTAATATAAATTATAAAAGGCGGCCTAAAAACGAAATAAAAATGGAAATAAAAGATATACCATTTAAAAATTAAAACTTCGAAATATTATTTTTGTTAAAACCGGCATTTAAAACGGAATAAAACCCCGTCTTTTATTAATTTAACATTAAGCAAAAAAATTTCAAAAGTTCCGAAGCTGCTAATAGACTGTTTTAGCACAAAGATTAACATGTTAAAAAGAAACTTTTTGCGTTATTACGAAACATTACCGAATTATTCAAGTATTTCCTAAATAATTAATCTATTAAAAAGAATATCTTAAAACGGTTCTGTATTATATTTATAAATATCTGCTTATAAAGTTTTAAAAACATTAAGGTTTTTTTTAAAAAAGTTGCTTTATAGCGAGTATAAAAATACATACTAGCAAAAAAACTTAAAACGCGTTTAAGTCGAGAATCCGATAATTTCTAAATAGTATACGAAAATCTAGAAGTATTTTTTAAAATAATTCGATTATGTTAAAGTTGGAAAAAAACAGCATTACAAAAAAAGCTACTTTCGATAAAAAAAAGGGTTTAAAATATAATATAATAATTAAGAATACGAAACATGTAGAAGTTTTAATAAATATAATAAAAGAATTAAAAATAAGTTTTGTAAAGCTAAATAAGTCTAGGTTTAATGCTTTTAATTAATTAAATAAATGAAAATAAACAATAGACAGTTAAATATATCCAAGCTTTATTTTCCGGCCTAAGCTAATATATAGAAAATTATTACATAATATAATTTGATAGTAGATATTATATATAATATTCCCGGTTACCATAATATATAAAATAGGTTTTATAATCAATCGCAAAAAGTTATATAATAAATTATAACATGTAATACAATATAACATGTAATACAATATAACATGTAATACAATATAACATGTAATACAATATAACATATAATACACTATAACATAAAATATAATATAATATATAATATAAACGACCGGGACACATAAGCAAGCGAGATACTTTTTTAATATTTTATATAAATTAATCCAAGTAACTTAATTGTAATATATTTAATTAATTAAATTAACGGTACTTCTTTTCGAAAAACGTATATGTAGTTTTTTAAAAGCTGTATATATTATATTAAATTTTACCGCAAACGTTAGGTTTTTTTCTAACCTGCTTATAATAGTTATCTATAATAATCATTAATAGTAGTATTTTTCTATTACTTTTTTAATTAAAAGAAACTTATTTATCTTATATAGTAAGCATTATTTTTTATTAAAAACGTTTGATTTAATAAGTTTAAATGCGTAAAATCGAATTATTATTCCGATAAGTCTTGTAATTTTACGACGTTTTATAACGCGGTATCCTACGTAGTTTGGAACATACTTTATAATAAGCTTTAAAAATTTGCTTTATAACTTTATAACGTGTTTTATAACTTTCGAATACGACGTATGTTGCGAATATCTTTTACGTATTAAAGCTGGATAAAAAACGTTCGCGTATATAGGTTAAGAATTCGTTATTAATCGTTTTTTTATCGGTCGCTTTTAATATTTCCGAAATGGGTATAATATTAAGATAAATAGATTAAAAGGTAATTAGTTATAAAACGGTTAAAAGAAATAATAATAACATAACATTCGCAATAAGCTTTTATATAATACGTATATTTATTTTATAGCCGTAAATACGGTTCGTATTAAAGAATACGATTTATTTAAATAAACTTTATATATTTTAGTTAAATTATTTAAATTAATTGTCCCAAAGTTTTAAAAAATATCCCGTTCGCTTATATGTTACATTAAGTTCAATAAATATTATTTTCGAGTTTTCGGTAATAGATATTTAGTTTTAATAGATAAAAATTACAGAATTAAATCGGAAAGGTTAGCAACTTATAAAGTAGACGGTATATTATTAAATTATTAAAACATATATAATTATAACATATAATTGCTAAAATGCAGCAAATTATTTATTATACCGCAGATTATAATTTACGAAATTTTATGAAACCGCAAAAGACCTTTTAACTTTGAAGATATTATTTAATTATTTCCAGGGTTGCTAATATAGTTTGCAGTTTTTAGTTAATTTGCAGTTATTAACTACTATAGTTTTAATCAGGTTACTAACTGACTACAAACTGCATGTAGTTAGTTAGTTAGTAACTACAAAAAAATTAAAAACTACAGTTATTTTTAAGAAAAAACTGAATTTTTAATGTGTTATTTAAAATCCGATTTTTTAAAAATTGCAAATTATAATTTTAACTTATTAAGTTAGTATTGGAATAAAATTATATATCTTGACTTGAAAAGCTTTTTAATTAACGGAATTATTATATTTTATTATTGTCCCATATTAAATTCATCCGTTTAGTTAAATTATTAAGAAATATAGGATTTTTGAAAAATTTGCATATAGCTTCTTTGTTTTAAAAACCTACATACAGGCACTTTCGCTTTTCATTTAAGCGAATTTATTATTAAAAATTATATAATTATCATCTAATAAAACCTGAAGTTTAAATACATAGAAAAGATATTTTTGTGAACTATATTTATTTTATTTGCTAAGTTATACACTTAAGAAATATTGAAAATTTTAGCTTTTTGCTTATTGCTTATAAGCTATATAAATTCAAATTTAGTTACTCTAATTAAATTATACATCGAATATAATAGGTAATGACTTATAAATAATATATTCTTAAACCCTATTAATTAATACATAATAAAGTTATTTTTAATTTACTCTTATTAATTTATTCGTCGACTTATAACCTTTAAATTCTTTTTTCAAACTTTTCGGTTACAACTTAGTAGTTATGCTTACCTTATTTGTATTTTCTTTTATCTTTTAAAACTTTCTTATAAACTTTAAAAATATAAATAAATTATAACTAAATAAATGCAAGTTATGTTTTTTTATCCTATAATGAATGGGGTTTTTATTTGTTATTTTCGAAAAGTTATTTACAAGTTTTAAACCTTTTTACCGTTTTATTTCTCAATTTCTTCCGCTTTCGTATTGTCTTTATATTGAATTTCTAATGCCTTTATATCCTTAATTTTCCAGCTTTTTAATAAAGTTAACTGCTTAAACCTTTCCGGTGAAATTACGTGTATATTAATAAATTATATTTATAATAAAAAGGAAGTTGTTTAATAAAACGGTGGCTTTAAAACCATATTAACAGATATTAATAAAGGAGTATACAAAAGGAAATAAAAGAGATTTATATAAATTATATAAAACACAAATAACAAAATAAAATTTTACATTAACTTCGTGTATTTATTTATTTTTCTATATATTTATCTTTTTGTTTTAGTTTTTATATAGTTAGATTTTTAGTTATTTATTTAGCTATTTGTTTAGTTATTTATTTCTTTACCGTTTTAGTAATATATTTATTTGGTTTATTTATTTTTAAATTTATATATTTTAAAATCCGAAATTCTTTTAAAAAAAACTGTTGTAGTTTTTGGTTTTTTTTGAAGTTACTAACTAACTATATGTAGTTAGTTTCAGTCAAGCTACTAACTAACTACAAACTACAACTTGTAGTTTGTAGTTACTAATTTAGTAACTAATTAGCAACCCTGATTACTTTTATAACCTGTTTACAAGCGTTTAAAATATTTTTGAAAACGAAAAAGCGTTAAAGTAAAGAACGAAAATAATATCGTTATTTCGAAAGATATTACAATTAGAAAACCAAGAAAGTTAGTCGTAAAAAAAGGCGTTTTAAAAAAACCGTTCCAAAGCGGTACGTTTTAAAAGCTCCGAACAGGGTTGTGATTTAGTTACTAATAGTTTAACTACAAACTACATCTTGTAGTTTGTAGTTAGTTAGTTAGCTGACTAAAACTAACTACATATAGTTAGTTTTGTAGTAACTACTAGTAACTACAAATACTTTTTCTTTATTTTTGCAAATAAGGTTAAAATATATATGCTAAAATGTGCATTAATTGTTATAATACCATAATATCTACTTCTTTAGTTTTTATATATTTTTTACGTTTATATAAGTTGTAGTTAGTTAGCAGCCTGAATAAAACTACAATAGGTAGTTAATAGCTTGAATAAAATCACAGTAGTTAGTTAGTAACTACAAAAAAACTGAAAACTACAAACTATAATCACAACCCTGGCTCCGAACGAAACCTTTAAGTTAATACGCGAATTAAAGCTAGCTTTAACTTAAAAACCCGATTATAACCTGGATTACGATCTGGATTACAATCTAAATAGCTTATAAAGCTTTTTATTATTAAGCAATAACAACGACAACTTTATTAAAAACCATGGATACGTTATAATAAACAACGGTTTATTATTTAAACAAGGTTATATAAAGCTTAAAACGAAAAACGTAATTTAAAGCAATTTTTATATATATTAAAAAACCCCTTTCTCGTAAAATCTTTTATTTGATACTTTTTAACAAGGCTTATAAACACCTGGTTAACACAAAATAGTTGATAAAAAAGTACACGTTTATAAAAAATAAAACAAGTATAAAGTTTATATTTGCGTTAAAAGATTTAAGTAACGGAAAAAATTCGATCATAATAAAATAATAACCAATGCTGGAAAAGCTATATATTACAATATTTTAATTACCTTTGCTACCTATTTAGAAAGGTATATTATACAAATCGATTTTATTATAACGTATTTAAATAGCAACTTAAAGAAGAAATTTATATAAAGTAATTTGCTATGTTTAAGAAATACTTTAAAGTATACCGGGAAAATAAAGTATTAATATCCTTTTAAAAAGTTATTAAAATGATAAAATTTTTATACGGCCTAAAACAAGGCGGAGTTATTTAGCTAAAAAAAAAATAAAAAGTTATTTACAAAACTATGTTTTTATCTGTTAAATTTCAAATAACGTGATTTACTGTAATATAGAAATAAAGAACGTTATTTCGTTATATATAAATAACTTTCTGTTTTTCGGAACTAATAAAAAACGTTAAAAAGCGTTATAAGAAGGTTAGCTAAAAACGTACCCGTTAAAAGTTTAAGTAACGCGGATCAGTATTTAAACGTACGGCTTGTTCGTTTTTTAATAATTAGAAATACTAAACTAAACCAATAATATATCGAAAAGTTATTAAAATTAATCGGATTAAACGAAATATATAAAAAGCCTTTTTTATTTATTAGGAATTACTTAAAGCATGTTATAAAACACGACGATATAGCTAGCGAGGAAATTATTTTTTAAATATATAGGCTTAATATAGAAATTTAACCTTTTCAAATTATGTTACCAGATTTAATACAACGTTTACAAAGTCGATTTGAGCTAGGTTTATAAAAGCCTTTTTTTTAAATCGTTAAAAATATATTGAAACTGTTACGTTACTTTAACGAAATATCAAATTTATTGTTTAAATATCGAAAGCTGGAATAAAGCTATATATATTTATAATATAACGATTTAAGATTATTTAAAATAATACATAAATCTTTTATAAAAACTGAATAATTAAATAAGTTTATTATAAAGTATATATTTTTAAAATGAAAGTATCTATATTATAACTTTCGAAATCGCAAGGTATTATTGCAAAATATATCATAAAAATAAAATACGTTAAAGCTAGCATAGTTGTTATAGAAACAACAGAGATTAGGAATTTCCGAATAAAAATTAAGCTTATATTCGAAAGCTTGTTTATATTTTAGAAATAATGTAAAAATACTTACATAAGTTAAAAATTTTAATATTACGAAAAAAAGGGTTATATTAAAGTCGAATATTATTACATACGTTAGAAAGTTAAAATAAAAAGTATTAATTTCTAATATGTAAAAAATAAAAATAACCCAATTAATAATCCTATGAAGCAGCTGGATAAAATAGATTTCGAAAAATTTATACGTAACTTAAAAACGGAAAAAAATATAAAATACGTAAAGCCAGGTTCGAACTTTATATAAATTATTTTATTTTGGACTTTTCGAATTTTCCAGCCGTAGTTACTTAATAGAAAAAGGCGTATTAGCATTCGGTGCTTTTAGATATTATAGGCTGGAAAACTTTGTCGGTATAGGGCTATAGGATACAGCCTGTAACATACCTTATTTACCGCTTATTTTTTAACCGCTTAAGTTTATACTTAATGCCGATTGCCACGGATAGAATTTGTTTATTTTAGCAGATAGAGAACTATTTATATAGATTACGGCAGCTTTTTATATTTGATTATTATAACTGCTAGCAAAAAATAATTATATAAAGCGATGGATTATGATATCTTTTTAATATAAAAATTCTAAATATTAATAACGAGAAGTATTCTTTAATTTAAGTCATAATAACTTAAAAGCTTTCAAATGGTTAAATAACTAGATAAAAATTAAAAGGAAAAATAAATAAAATAAATTAATTTAAAAGTATTTTAATTAAAAATTTCCTATAAAATAAATACATACCTAATCAAAAACCCTAAATAATAAATAACCTTAACAATAAATAGCGATTTCAACTTAAATGCCAGATATTAAAACCCCGATAGAAAATTAATAAAAATAATCATAACAAAAAGAAAAGATTTCGGATATGCGTCGCTTATTATTAACCACGGATAAAATGAAAATGGTTCTTAAAATATAGTTAATAATGAAGTAACAAACTAAAATATAAAAGAAAACAGAAAAATATAATATAAATATTAAAAGAATTGGTTTAAATCTTATATTTGTAATAAATTGAGATATTTAAATTTTTAATACGTTAATTAATCTTAAACAGGTTTATAGATTTATAGATATAATTTCTTTTTTAATAACCAATATATTACTATAAATTCAATATTAATACGTTTAAATATTTATCTATATATTAAATATTTTAATAAAAAAGGAATATTTTGAAAAATACGATAAGAAGGTATATAACATATTACGAACTTCTATGAAATTTAATAAAATTAGTAATTAAACAATTTATATTAAAACTTTATTGTTTTATTATTAAGTAATAATTTTTAATATTTTAAATATAATGGTACTTAAATAATTTTAAATTATATACTATAAAACTTTAACTTACGAAATTATTTTAAGATAAAAAATGAATCTAGATTTTTATTTTATCGTTGTATATATTTATACTTAATAATAAAGTATAAAAGGTTTAAAGCGTTTTTAAATATATCTTATTTGTAACTTATTATTGAGGTAAAAAATTTATATATCTTAATACCGAATTTACCTTATATTATAATATTTTTTTCAAGTTGAAAATCGGTATGTTAAGTATTATTTAAGTTAGATTTTAATATTATTTATTGCTAGAATAATTTATTAAGTCAAACCTTGGGTTACGTATAAAATATATTATTATATATATATAAAATTTTCACTTTTTATTATCGATTTTATCGTTACGAAAATATAAAAACTTTTTTAATACTTAAAACCAATTTTTTTCTTATATACGTAAATATGTTACTAGTTTAAATTGAATTATTTCCAGTTAAACTATTAATATTTTTGTGTTAATTTAACGATTTTAATTGTTCAGTTAACTGGTAATAATAAATATTATGATAAACCGTTTAATAATTTTTAAATCAAATATTACCTGATACAAAGAATAAAGCCATATAAAATACTAAAATAACTTTATTGTAATTTTTAAAACGCTAACGATGTTATTTTATATTTTTTGCGTTGTAATTTTAACTGTAATTGTTTATGTTTGCAAAAATTTTTTTTAAAACGTTATATATCGTTAATTTTGTCGTTTTTCATAGTTTTAGTTTTTTTAATATTCGAATAATTAAGTTACTAGCTACGCGGTGGTGTTTTTAAAAAAAATTATAACTAAATTCTTTTATATATATAAACATTGTTTGTTTAAACTACGCAATCGGTTTAAAGCTAATTATTTAACTTTAAAGTTAAATATAATGTTTTTATTTTTATATTTATTTATTGTTATATAAAAAAGTATTATTATTACTTTATAATATTATATGGTTTTAATTTACTATTTTTTTCAAAATATTTATAAAAAGTTTAACAATATTATAGTTTGTAACGTTTCAAGTTGCTATAACCATAATTGCTGTATTATATAAGATATTAATTATATCCTTTTTTTGTATTTATTAATTTCCGAAACCGGAGATTTTTCGATAATTATTTAAAATAATTTTTATATCGAAAATTTTATATAACGTCCCACACAAGTACTCCGGACGCACAAGTACTCCGGACGGTTTTTGGCACGTCGCAATAGCAAATTCAAATTAATCAATAACAACATATCGCATTGATTCAAATTAATCGGATTTTTTTTCGTTAGATGTTTTTATAACTTTTTTACAAATACGCGCATTATGTCCGGGCTTGCTGCAGACCTTATATTTCCGTTTTTTCGTTTCAACCTTTTTGTAATAACCCCCTTTAGCTGCTGTTAGCTGTATTTTTTTATTATCCTTTTTTTTTCGGCCAGAAGAGCTTGTCTTTTTTATATAGTAAGCATTCCTCCTTTTTGGAAACGTTTATTTTTGGTTTTCCGACGTTTGTTTAGAATGTGGTTCGTTTCGCGTAATTAGGCGTTTTTTTCCCGAAAAAAAACAACTTCGTATAAAAGTAACAAGTTACTTTTTGTTAAAAAATTAGCCGATTTAACGACTTTTGACGAATTATTTTGATATTTAATTTTTCTTTGCAAGTAACGTTCTTGCTTTATTATTTTTTTGATATTTTTAAAGGTTTTCGCAGGCGGGGAACGAATAGAACCGGCGGAGGTTAGCGGGGAGACGGTCGGCGTAGGCATAATTAGAGGAATTTCTAATTCGGAAAAAACGTTATTAGAATCGAATGGAATAAAACCAGCTTTCGCAAATCCAGATTTAATATTATCGGACGTTATGGTAACTTAAAACGCGTTGTAAAAGCCGGCGAAGAAATTTTTTTTGGTAATGTGGGTATAATAGCATCGTATTAAGTTTTCGATATATTGCGAATAAGCGTGTTTTAAAATAGAAAAATAAGATATATTAAAAGGTTAAAGCCGATACGAAAAATGCGCAGGTATGCAAAACGTAATAATATCGTAATTTGCGCAGTATTTTTCGAATTCCATCGAATAGTAATTTTTGTAACTATCGAAAATAAAAAAACGTTTTGAATTTTTTATATGCGTCCGAATATATTTATCGAAATGTTAAATTTATTTTAAATTTAATTTGTTTATTATCTAGTTATTATGGCTTATACCAAGCTTTTAATTAACTGGCAATAAGTTATCGCGGTATTAAGACTTAAGGTAATTTTTCCCCGCCATAATAATAAATGACGGTAAAACTTAATTTTGCGAATTAATAACTTAAATAATTGTAATCCATTTTTTATTCCCTTATTACGCTTATTTAGGTTTTCCACGTTTTTCGGTATTAGTAATTATTATATTTGTTATTATAAAAAGCCTTATTAAAAATTCTGTTTCGTCGAAGTTGTAAATATCTTTTTTTGCGATGCCGTATTTTGCAATAATAACCCGAATAAGTTCGAATTATTTGCGAAATATTTCCGGATTTTCGTATAAAACCTGTTAATAATCGATTTTCCGATTTAAACGCGTCTGGAGTTTTTTTTACCGTTTAATAAAGTTCGACGCCCAGTTAATCCCGACGTGCCTTATAACGCGTTAGGTAAGCAGTATATTGGCTATATCTTTAACGTGTTAAAGCCGGATAGGAAACGTTTGCGTATTTAGGTCGAAAATTTGGTCGATAATCGATTTCTTTTCGGTCGCTGTTAATCTTCGTAATTTGGGTATATGGTTGCTGTAAAAAGGTATACCGTTATATCGTTTATATAAAGTAAATTTCGCGATTTTATATATAGAACTAAATGTTGCATAATTAAGTTTCGGGTTTCGTTTCTTAACCTAAACGGCTAGGTTTATTTTCGTTTTTTTTATAAACCGTTTCATATTATTAATGCAAAGAAATGATTAATTAAAGTTCGGTAGTTGGAATATGCCAAAAACCGTCCGGAGTACTTGTGCGTCCGGAGTATTTGTATAAGACGTTAATCTTAAACGAAATAACAGGCGTATAATTAATATATAATTGTAAAGAAAATATCTTCGTACATACTTAATACTAAAAATAATAAATCTAAATATAAATTTTTATATAACGTTTAAAGCGTAATAAAGTTTAATAATAAAGTTAGGCCTAGCGAAATTAAACGTTTGGAAATATATGCGAAATGCGGACTAACTATTAGCTAGTTAAGTGTGCTATAGCACATTAATTATAAAAAGCTACGTTTTGATCGAAGAATAATTATTTTATTGTTACGGCATATAAAAGCAGTATATATGCGAAACACTTATGTAATTAATTAAATATAATAATGTAACTGATATTTTATGTATAATAATTAAACGGTTGATTTGTTTAAATCGAGTAATTATTAATTAATTAGCTATTATTAAAATTATATAGGTTATATATTAATAGCAATTATTTTAATATATTTTAATAATAACAATAACAACCGTACCGTTAACGTCCTCCGTTGTTAACAAGGAATTTAAAAACTAGAACCGTTTTAAAGGCGAATTTTAATTTAAAACGTACGCGCTTAATATTTAAAAATTAATCGATGATAATTAGTTATTTTAATAGCTTATTAAACTTATAAAACCCGATATAACCTTTTGTTTAAAACGACAAATTCGTTATATAACGCGGATTAATATCTTAATTTCTTTCTTAAGAAAACTACCAAAAAACCGATTTTATAAAGTACTTAATAAATATTTTTAAGATAACGACCGAAAGTAAATAAACCTATAATTAGAACTTTACGGCGTATATTTATAAAAATAGCAAGTTCATATTTTCCGAAAAAATATAAACGAACTTTCCGAAATAAATGTTGAAATTTATATTTTTACCAAGTAAAAAAACAAGCATTTTTTAAAAGAAAAACTTAAGGAAATAATACGCTAAAATGGCGGAATCCGGCGAGGTATACGATAACAAACTCCTAATTAATACTTAACGAAAATATCGAAAAAAAACTAAAGCAAACCGCGGAATTAAGTAAAAAACTAAACGAATAAATTATAAAATAACAAGAAATAAAAACTTAAAAATAAAAATAAAGCGCTTGAAAAACGAAAATAACCGTTATATAAATTAATAATTTATGTATAACTTTAACTTTTATTATAAAAACCCAAATAATTACCTTTTAGATAATAATAAAAACCGAAATCGATAACGGAATAATTAGTTGCTAAAAAATAACGGTTAACCTTTTCGATTACTGGTTTATAACTTATTTTTTTTTTTTACATTACGAAATTTTAAAATATCGTTTCCAACCTTTTACAAAAACCTTGCAAATTCTGCTAATTAAAATAACCCTAATCAGGGAAAAAACAAGTCTACTAACCATTAACCGCACAATAAAACACCGGGACGACTAAAATAAAGCAGCCGTAAAGGCTTCAATATAAACAAAAACGCTAACAAGCGAAAACGTAAAAAATCAAATACTTAAAATATACGCAACAAAACGTATTTAAACGCTTATTATAAACTTTAGTAGTATTATTATACGTTTCGTAATAAAACTCCAATTAACTTTCGCTTTAGCAGCAATATAATAAAATTAATTTATTAATAAATTAATTTTAATTAATTCTTAAAAGAAAAAATAAACTATTTATTAAAATCTATAAATAAAATAATTATAATAACCGATTAATTCCTAAAAGAAATAGAACAAATCCTGGCGTGCTTTTAAATTATTAATTAACGGGATGTTATAAATATATCGTTTTACCTTTTACGAAATTCGTCGAATATAAATTTAAAGTTTATAATATACGTTTTCAACTTTATTAGCTGGTTTTTAAATTTCAGATTAACCGTATAAGGTTACGGAATATACGTAAACAATAACTTCGTTCCGATTAAAGAATACGAAAATATTAATGTATTACTTCGAAGTTTTAACGGTACGAAAGCGTTACCGTTATACGATATAACCTATTACGGAAAATTCGCATACAACTTAATATTATTTTAATAGTTTCCAAGAAAAAGAACCATTAATAAAATATTCGAAAAATAAATAATTGCATTTAAGATAAATATAATTCAGTAATAGCTACTTTAATAAACAAATTTAATCAGTTTATTATCGAAAATATCAATATAATACCGTTTTTCGTAACTTTAACTATTTATAAACGAAATATTAACTTAAAAATATCGAAACTATTATATACAGATAACGGTACTTTATAATATCTGTAATTAAACTATCCAGGCTTTAAAATAATCGCTTATTTGTAGTTTTATATTAAAAATCGAGCTAAAAGGTTTTATTACTATTAATTACTAAATATATAATACAGCGAAAATTAAAAGGCAAATACGCTATAAACTTAAAAAAAGAACCTTTTGATTAAGTTAAAAATGGCCATTAACTTTATTTATTTCGAAAAAATCTTTGAAAAATATAAATACGTTATACTCTTTACCGATAAATACTTATGTTTAATTTAAAATATTTAGTTTAAAAACGGAAAGGAAAATATATTAATTATTACGTTTTAATATTTATTAAACTTTTTAAAACCCCAAAATAAAGCTTTTTTACAGGTAACCGAATATAATAACTAATATTTACAAAATTACATATTTCGCCATATCCTTCGATCGTTTTTTTTAATATTAAGCTTAAACTTTTAATACCGCATATCTAGGCTTAAAATAGAAATACGGAACGTTTAAAAGGTGTAATTAAGAAAAAACCAACTGCATTACGAAATAGCGTTAAATTACTTACGTTTTTAATTATATATTTTTTTAAAATTGCAATATATTTATATAATTATATCTTTAAATATGTTTTTATTAAAGTTTATATAAGGGTTATTATATTTACTTAGCATATAAATAATATTGCAATACTTAATTGCAAACTTTAACAGGCTTATTTATAAGTTTGTAGTTATATAACGTACGTTATAATAATTACTGCTGTAAAAAATTTCGAAAATTAAATCTTAAAATATATATAAACTGCCTTATTAGTTATTATTTAATAAATATTCACGAAATTTGAAACATTTTAAGAAATAAAATTATTGCTATTCGAAACGTATCTTTTAACGAAAAAGCTACCTTTTTAAGTAATTTTAAAAACTTAAAAAATATCTTTTTTTACGTTATCGAAAACCAACTACAAAAACTGCTCCGACAGGTCCACATATTTAATTAAGCCAATAGCCACTTTATTTATATAAAAAATAAAAACCTCAAAAGAATAATTTAATTACCGGCTAGGTAAAAAAAAGGGTTGAAATAATATAAACGTTTAAAAAAACCTACGAAATAAGAAAAAACAAACCTGTTTGAAAAAAACTAATTGTCTTTATATAACCGTTATATTCGACCTATTTCCGTTTCTTAAACCATTACCGTCACCAGCGTCTGCTTTAGCAACTATTACGATTATTACGCTAATAAAAAAATAAAAGTAACTTTAAACCTTTACTAAACTATGTAACTTAATATAATAATAAAAAACAAAAATATTTTACGGGTTATAAACGTAAGCTTTCCGTACGTTCCGTATCGAAATAACAGTATTAAATATAATTACAAGATATAAAAACCCGTTTTTAATACAAAACGGCTAATTTATTTTATAAGTACGATTAATAACCGGCCGGTAAACTGCGGAAATTTAAGGAAAATAAAAACCCGAAATACGCGTTGTTTTAATCGGAAAGGTTTTAAAATATCAAAAGTAAAAACGTTATCTAAGTTTTCAAAACGGGTATATAAATAAAATTTACTGCTATAGCTGCAAACCTATAAAAAACTAAATATATTCCTATTAAAAAGGATATTTTTAAAAACTGAAAAAACTTACTTGCAAAATTATAAAAATATGCAGTTTTAGAAAATTATTAATTAGCCCGCTATTAAAAAAAGATTTTAAGGTATATATAAATATACGTTTAAAAGTTTAATAAATATAACTGGTTATAAAAATATAAAGTTCGTTTTATTATACGAAATAATTAATAACTTAAAAAAGCTTATAACAATACCTACGTATTTATCCTAACTGGAAAGTTTTTTAATATTTTAATAACTATTACAACTAAGTATAACTCAAAATTTAAATAATATAATGCTATAAATGCCTTTGTTAACCCGTACTTACTTTATAAAATATACATAAAAACGCTACCAGAATATCTTTAACATAACAGGATATTCCTAATTGGAATAACCTTATATGGCTTAAAAAATCGCCGTTGTTTTAATAAAACAATTTTATTAATACGTTTAAAAACTTAAAATTTAACTTCGTTTTTTACGTACTTTATTACTTTTTCCGTTAAAGAGTGCAATTTTTGTTTTGCGTCGATAATATTATCGTTACGTATAGCCCCTAAAAAAACCAAACCTTTATTAATCGGTTATTTTTACAAATAAAAAACGGTATATTTTTACAGAAGATAAGAACTTATAGTAATTTCTAAATATCGAAAAAAATTAAAAATAAACTAAACAGAAAAATTTAGGTTTTTTTTTAAATTTAACTTTATAAGTAAATTAATTAATTTATCTTATAAAAAATTCTAAATAATATTTTAAAAATATTAATAATAAATATTGAATTACTGCTAAATTTTAATTTGGCTTACTTAAACTTTATTAACAAATACCTAAAAAAATCGGTTTTATTTTTTATATTACGGTTTATACGCAACCTGATATATTTTTTATAATACCCCGACTTACTCGATTTAACTTAAACCTTAGCAACGTATATTACAAAACCGCTAATCGCGTTATACGATCCCTAATCGGCATTATAACGTTAATGTTACAGTTCGGCCGCAAAAACTCGTTAAATACTTACAATAACGCCTTTTTTGCAAATAATATAATTAATCGAAAAAATTCCTAAGTTTACGTTATAAAGCTATTTAAAAAAGTTATAAAACAACAAACGAATAAGCAAAATATAGTAATTATTTCCACAATCGAAACGGAACTATTATCTTTTACTTTATATACTTTTTAACTATTTAAAAAATTAGAAATTATTTTAAAAGCAAAATCGTTAAATTTATAATGCAATAATTAACAAATTATACAGCTTATTAATACCAACGGTACCTTAATATAAACAAAGATACGGTACGTAAATATACATAATTATTAATTACGAAAAATAGCGAAAAAAAGCTTAATTAAGATAAATTATATATTTATTAGCAATATATTAACTAATAAAATCAATTAAAGCCCTGTTACGAAAACCGTTTAAGTATTTTAAAAAAATAACTAAAAGTAATAAATTTTATAAAATCTTTAAACCGTGAAAAACTATTTGAAAAGTTATCGTGTTCGAAGATATTAGATATATTATTTATTGTGGAAATTTTATCGTAGAATTATTTTCTATGTATTAGCTTAGCCTTATTTTCCAGGCTTGGACCTATATATTTACCTTGCATAAAACCTTTAAACTGCTAAAAAATAACGCTAAAAGCGATTTTTAATAAAAAATTAACCAATTAAAAAATACAATTATCGGAAAAAAGGTAAAATAAAAAGCTATAGCTTTAAAAAGTAATTAAATGTAATAATTAACGCTCCGAATTCTTTAAAGCGTTAAAGGGGTATGTTAACTAACTAGATATGCTATAACTTATTTTATTTAAGTTAGGCTTTATTTTTAAGGTTAAAGTTACGCCGTAAACGTAGCTATAATTAAGGTTTTTTAAAATCCCGTATCTTTAAGTACCGACTTACAAAAGATCCATAAAACAGACCCATAAAAACAAAACCTTAAATATACGGCCTAACCTTAAGTTGTAATTTCTCGGTATTATTTGGTACCGTCTTATACAAATTTTTCAAAACCTTTCTTAGAAACTTGCAAATATAATAACGATAAAAATATTACTAAAATAACGAAAAGAACCATTATATAAAGCTTTAAAAGGGCTTTTTAACGGTATATATAACATTTTAATCGGGGTTAGTTTGGTGGAAATATTTAAGAACGAAATGAAAATTTCGATTTGGTATAAACCTTTTAACTAGAACATTTTTATGGTTGCAATAACGTAACTACCGTATATAACATTTCGCCTTAGTTTTTTTAAGGGTAATTTAATATAAAAGAAACCCGTATAGTTTTTTTTCCGTACGGGTTATAGTTGTTACGTCGTAATAAAAAGGGCGTTCGGGTTAATTAAATCCGGGACTTTTTTAAAACTGCGACGTAACAATTACAACCCGTACGGGCGAAAAAATTGAGATACGGGCTTTTTCCATATTAAATATACTTAAAAAACCGGGTGTACGATAATGCGACCGATAGTTATGTTATCGCAGCCATGAAGGCGTTACAGTTTCTTATTTTCTAAACCTTTACTTAGCTGTATTAGCTGCAATTTCGATTTAAAAAAATGGAAAAAAGTCCTTATATACATATTAGTTTTTATTTAACGCGCTTATAAAGTTTTATACTTATCGGGTTTTATTTAATGACGTAATTATTGTTTTTTATTATAATTTTTAAATCTAGAAAAAAAATAAAAGAAAAGTTAATAATTTTATTAATGATGTACCAAATGTATTCATATTTCGTATAACTAAACTTTAGGCTTTGTTAATTCGTTACAGAAATTTGGGATTTGATTAGTTAATTTTTAACGTAATATAACAGTACATTTGAAAAACGAGCCAGCAAGGTCTAAGTTAGCTAAGGTAAGTTATAACACATTAACTACAGAAAGCTACGTTTTTGTCGGAGGATAATTGTTCCGTTACTAGGTTATACAAAAATAATACGTATGCGAAACATTTACGTAATTAGCTGAATACAATAACGTAACTAACATTCCTTATACCTAACATTAACTGATCGTCCGAGACCGGACTTAAATCCTTGCATTTTGCATAATTTTAGTACGTAAAGTTATAAGTTTTTGCAACCTTTAGCCACAGTTCCGATATAGGCGCAGCCACAACCTCAAAAACGGGGCTTGATTTTAGTGCGGTAAACGATTTTGAACAAGCCGGATTCCGGCAACGATTGAGTTAGATTTTTGATGTAGCCGGGGACGTCGAAAGTATTCCAGGCCAGTTATTTGTTCGGGGTTTGTAAAAGGATGATGGAGATCCGATTTTTTCGTAAGAAGTAAGCCGGATATAGTTGAGTTAAGAGTCCGGGAGGAATTGTTCTGTCGTTCATTTCGGTTGTGTCAGGGCGGAATATCCATGTAATCGCAGAGCCCGGGCCCAGTGCGAGGCCGAGAGTCGCCGGTTCCATTTTGTGACCTGCAGTATTGCCAAATTCGCAGTTTTTCTGCACTGTCACGGCAGTGAGGCCGAGGGGCGCGGGGGTCGCTAGTGTCTGCGGAGTGAGGGGGTTGTTTTCGGCCCCACTTCGGCCTCCCTCCCGTCGGCATATCGTATCCGTTATCAAACGAAAAAGTTCGTTTGTGCCGATGCCGGAACATTCCTACGATATAGGATACTCGGTTGAAAGCACATCGACGAGCTGTCAGAGAAAAGCGGACCACGCACCCCGAGGGAGTCAAACAGGTTAAGCACAGCATAGCAATTTCCCCTGATCGACCCGTGGTCTGAATTGAGGATTCTGAAGAGCTTGCATTGGCTCCCGAGGCCCCAGCATGGCGACCCGGCGGTGCCGTGCCCGGCCCATTCCGTGCATCACGAAGACCATATCAAGAGTGATTCGTTCGCGCCACTTTTCGCCGAGCCATACGCTGCCTCTGGCATACGACCATCACGTGCCCCCTGGGTCTGACCGCTATCCGCAGGATGCGCCTATCATTTTCATGCACGGCTTGTTTGGGTCTAAGAAGAACAACCGCACAGTCTCCAAGTAAGAGAAGGCATAGGCTACGCCTGTGTTGAGGAGGGCTCCAGTGATAGGGTTAGAGTCCGGCTGACTGAGTGAATGGGACGAAGAGTACTGGCTCGAGACCTGAAGCGCCATGTCTATGCCTTAGTGAGATGCCCGCCGCCATCGTCATTCGCTACTCCATTTCTCTGACGCTTGGGTAACCAGGATCTGCGCAACCACGGAGAATCTCCCCATTCACCGAGGCACGACTACACCGCCATGGCCGAAGACGTCGCTGGCTTTATCCATCACCATGGTCTGAAGGACTCGACCCTCATCGGTCACTCGATGTGAGTGCCGCCCCTGACGATGCTCTTTACCCACCGAAATTCGCGAACCTTATCTTGGAACAGGGGAGCCAAGACGGCAATGGCGCTCGCATTAAGCCGGCCTCATCTCGTTGACAACTTGGTCTCGGTTGACAATGCCCCGGTTGATGCGACGCTTAACAGTTCCTTTGCCAAATATATACAAGGCATGAGGAAAATAGAGGAATCTGGGGTCACGCGCCAGAGAGACGCTGACAACATACTACAAGAGTTCGAACCTGTGAGCTGAGCCACCTGTTATGTGCTCGTTTGTAGGCTGACGAATAGCCACAGGAACTTCCTATTCGTCAGTTTCTTCTGGGAAATCTCTACCGACCCGAGTGTAGCGAGACGCAAAAGTTTCGAGTCCCTCTCGGCGTATTGGCTAAGTCTCTTGACAATCTTGGGGATTTCCCATACAAGGACCCTGACCAGCTGCGTTTCGAGAAACCCGCACTCTTTATCCGAGGCACGCATAGCAAATACGTTCCTGATGAGGTCATTCCCCTGATCGGCCGGTTTTTCCCGCGCTTCTCGTTGGTGGATATCGAAGCGGGGCACTGGCTCATATCTGAGAAACCCCAAGAGTTTCTGCAAGGTGAGAGCTCTTTGTCAGGCGGGAAATGCTTAGACCCTGAGATATAACTAACTGGCACCGTTTAGCTGTGATAGAGTTCTTATCGCCGAAAGAGTGAGCCCATCAAGTAGCACGCAGTGGCTCGGATTTATAGCTACAGGTATTATGTGCCCAGTGGCTTTCTAGCATTGCCACTCTGAAGCCATAAGGGATTCTCTTCTTTCATACACGTGGATAGTTGAGATTCAACACAAATATGTAAGCTCTGGACTGATGATTAACAAGGGCAAGCGGGAATGTAGCTAGTGCCGCCGCTTAGTTCCAACGTATTGCCCCTTCGTGTCGTAGTGGATATAAGTTCAGGTTTCTGGACAATCTGATCGACGACTTCAAGGAATGGTGTCCTCACGTTCTCTCGAGTTTTGGAACTGACCTCGCAAAACCCTATACCGTGGGCCTCTGCAAATGCCTTACCCTCTTCGAACGACACCGCCCGGCCACCAGAAGCTGCTTTATCCAACTTGCTCCCAACCTTGTGGACTTATCAGCCGAGAAGTCACGACGAGCAGCGGACGGGACCTCTGCGAATTACGTACCAAGTAGAGCACGGCACCAGGAGAAGCATTCGACCTTGCCTCGTCGACCCATTTCTCTAGACCGAGGAAGCTTCTCCTACTTGAAATGTCGTAAACAATGATGACTCCATGAGCGCCACGGTAGTAACTTGTCGACAAGGTGCGGAACCTTTCCTGGCCAGCCTGTATATCCAAACCGTATGATGAGAGTCAGACGTAGAACAAGGACACGGCCATGAACACGGGCACTAGGAATGGGAAGAATGCTTACCGTGTCAAAGATGTTCAGACGGTATGCCTTGCCCCTTACAGCCAGTTTCTTCATCTGGACCCGTTTACGGTGACACCGATCAGCCAACATTATGGGAGTCGAGCTGCTCACTAGCCATGCCCGCCGCGAAGTAGCTCGATGGGAGTCTCTTCTCACCTTGAAGTCAATGCCGATCGTGGCCGTGGAGGACTCAGGGTCAAACTGATCCTCGCAATATCTCAAAAGTACTTTTAGTCGTTGCATGTTAGGTTTGGACAGTGGGCTTGCTGGTGCCGGAACCAATCCTTGATCACTTACAAGCCGACTTGCCTGCCCCCGAAGGCCCGATGCATAGAAGCTTGAGCACCGGCAACGTCTCCTCTGATGACATACCAGCAGGATTCGTACAGACACAGTTCGAAGCAGCCAGTGCAGCCAGACTCGAGTTCAGATAGGATTTACAGTGAGAGGCGGTCAATACTGCAGATTTGAATGTACACGCCTTAACGTATTATTACGTCCTGCGCGGCTATTGTAACTGTTCCGTGTGGGCGGGATAAAATGCTCGGCCGATGTTGTACTGCTGAGGTGGATGTTACAGCTACTAGGTAGTCTAGGGCCCTCTAAACTATCTGATAAACAAAGTACACAGAGCAGGCAGGCTACTGGTACATCAAAGTTAGTCTAGATGCAAGCCAAGCCGTTTAGATAAGTGAGCCACCATCTATTAAGAGCCACACCCAGGTCTGAACTTCCCTGCGTACAGGTGAACTGAAAACAAGGGATTCTGCTTCCCCTAACGTTAGTGATGGGCATTCGTGACCCTCAAAAGTAATACCCGGAAGATGGAAAACGCCCTACGTTGACCTGTCATTTTATTCAACAATTGCTACCTAGGCCATAAGCAGAGGACCGTAGTAGCAACCGGTATCTTGAGTGTGTTATACCTCGCCCTACACCAGAACGCGTGGTGTGCATCCTTGTGGCCCTACGACTAGTGATGGACAGGCGGGCATGGCTTAGATCCCTGGGATCCCACACTGAGGCGGCTTCATTGCCCCAGAAGCCCGTGACGCCCAAGACACCTGTCCTTGAGGACGGATAGATTGCAGAAGAATATGTTGGTCACACAGTATACGCCACATATGCAGGCCAACATGCCAGGTCGCCCTTGACATATTCCAGGTATATCAGCTAATACTCCCATTTTATCTGCTCTGAGGGTATGCTGTATTCGCGGCTACCGTGCCGCGCAAATGCAATCACAAGTGAGACCTATTGCCATTGCGAAATAACCCACGCCATTCCCTGACCACGCCGGACAGTAATTTAGACCTGATCGAGGACGCGCTCCTTGAATTCCCGCTCCACCTTCTGGCCCTCCTCGTTCGTCGTAGACTCGCCGTGCAGGGTCATTAGGGCACCCAGGTCGAATTTGGGCGCCTTCAGGAGCTTAACCTTTCGGATGTGAACCTGAGAAGCACCTATATTAGCAAGTCCTCAGAGGAGCACATGTCCCGCTCCGTGTTGGATGGGCTACGGATCACAACATACGTTCTGCAGAGGGTAAATTCCTTGTGTGGACTTCTCGATCTCGCGGCCGATCACCTCAGGGATCAGCTTGGATGTCAGCTGCTGCAGGGTGCAGGTGGTTGCCTCTCGCTGGATAATCTCCACCATCTTTTTCCGGATAGCACGGATCTGAGACGACGCGGCGTATGTGGTCTTCTTGACTTGGTTAGGTCGGCGCTTGGTAAACGCAATGGCGAAGAGGCGTAGGAGATAATCGTCGGTGGTCTTGACGGTGACGTTGGCCTCGATGAGAGTTTGCCACTTTCGCACGAGGGAACGAAGCTTGTCCGAGGTGAAATCAAGGCCGTGGAAGTTGGTAAGACAGTTCTTGCCCTGGACCTCGTCCACTCGCAGCTTAACTTTACGGAAGGCATGATCCTCATCCTTCTGCAGATCGGCTAAGGAGACCTCAAAGATACGGCCCTTCAGGGCGTCGTTTGCGTTCTTGAGACCAGTCGTTCGGTTGACCAGGGTCTTGCCGACACTAAAATTGCAACAGTCAGGTAGGCGTCGATGATTTTAATCTCACGTGCGCGGGCTTGGGAGCGTACTCTCGGATGTTAAAAGGCGACGGAGCCTATGGTTATTTAACGATTGTTTAGTCTCGAGTAATGGCTTCGACACGGCGGTAACCGTGACGGCGGTTGAGTGGTCGTGAGCATACCTTGATGGAATACCAGTCCTTGCGGGCAAAAGGGTCCTGGGTCCTCTTCTTGAGGCCCTTCTTACCCTTAGACAGTCTCTTGTTCCTGTTGATCGGAACTTGGTCAGTATTCGCTTGCTTCGCATTGCGTGACCACACATAAACGAGTTTGCTTTCGTGTTAGAATGTGACGGGGAGACAAATCGGGCAGGGCGTCGCGATTCGGAGGAAGCTTCCGTCACTACTCACTTTCCAACAGCCATCTTTGCGAGAGGATCGTGATAGCTCGCAATTCAGGACGGTACCTGGGGAATTGGTCTTGAACGACTGTCGGTTTGCGCTTGTTGGCGGAAGTGGGTGATTGTTCACTCAGCAGGGCCCCTGGGCGCTTTGCAGGAATAATTGATTGCGAAATTTTGAAAGTTTGTGTGCATGGTGGGAAAACGTCGGCTGTCGCTCGAAAATTCAAATTGTGGGGTCGGATCTAGTGGTCAATGCGGTGATAGTGAGGTACACGGTGCATACGGTCAAAAGGAGCGGGTGAAAATATGGACCTCTACCTAGGTAGGTAGTATGTATTACCTGCAGTCCTTATATCACGAATAATATACGGGCGGGCAGGTACTTCATTACGTTGTAGGCGCTGGATCTTTTATAGCGGTCATGTAGTCGACGATCGATATGCTCCCGCCTACGTATCGCTCTTTGATTAAGTAAGGGTTGAAACTGTAACCATTTCCCTATCTTCTCATTCTCGCCCAAGCCCCAGTCGGGTGGCGGCGCTTTGCGCGTTAACTACTTACCTACAGCCTCTCTACACCTGCCAAATGCATTTAATAGCCAGAGTCTATCCTGACTAGATGCTAGAATGCTCTCATGTCTCCTCGCCCATCACTGTTCAATCAGGAGCGGACACCGTCTCAAGCACTACCTATATGTGGGTATGTTGCCCAGCCGAGAATTATTCATTATGGCAGTAACCGAATAGACTAGCACTACAGAGGTATATTGTTCCCTGGTCCAGAATGAGCTAGCAATGCTTGACTGGCACTTGCTTCTCCCCTTCCCCAACGCCTTCGCTGAATATCAAATACCACCAGCCGGCAAACGCCCAACGCCATATGCGGCCTTCTGGTGGCCGATGCCTGTTGGTCCTTTTCCCATGTCCCAGCGCCAATCCCAGCCACACCCGGTATGTCCGCCAATGGCCCCCTTCATGCTTTCAGACACCAGCCGCCCCCTTAATGAGATCCCCTTCCGTCAACTACTAGGGACGCCCTTCCTCAATCCTTTGGAGCCTCTACGATCCGGATGAGGGAAGAACTGTTTTGTGTATTTATACAGGCCTCCATAGTCCCTTCAGAAGGCTTTCTCCTCATCTTGCCGCGTTCGTTCTTCCCACGCATCGAAGCTGGGAAAGCTGAAATAGCATGCCGAGTCTGGACCTGAGGTTAGCATTACCGAATCAGGATCCGTGTGTAGCCGACAGCTGCTGGGTGAGACAAACCTTGGCTGTTGCTCTGCATCATCGACCGCTGCGTGGTTTCCGACAGCCGATGACCGCTTCCATCCTCGGCTTCTATTCTAAAGCTCCTGGTAGAGGCCGGGGATGATGGCGAGGATCTGAGAATATTCTCAGAAGTCGATTTGGATACGACGACACGACTTAGCAGCTCGGTTGCTCGTCGATTTGCGTTCGGTGCCGTTAGAACTCCGGAACACGAATTCGATGTGGTAATAGAAGGCTCGGTAGCGCAGGCCCTAAGCAAGCGTGGTCGTGAAGGTCGTCGTCGACTGCTGTCCCTTGATCTTGGTGACGACTCCCTTGGCGGGAAATAGTGAGGGGCCGGTGATAAAGTAGCCATATCGGCAGCGGTCGTGGTGAAGGAATCGCTCTCTTGCGGGTGTTAATTATGCGCGAGACGGTGTGCAATTATGTCCTTGTGACGAATGTGATCTTCTATTACGGGTTGAAATCAATATGGTGTATGATTGTGTACTTCCGCAGCGAGACCAATCCTTGAAGTCTTGTAGAAAACAACGGGCTCCCTCCGTCTTATTCTTATTCTCTGTTTTCAGCGCCATGGTATTGTGGAACAGTTCCCCTCCGGGCACTTGACCCAATGCCACATGTCAATGGCATGGGGTCATGCTAGCTATGTGGTACTCGCTGTATGGTCTCGGTTTACTCTTGGGCGTACACTCTGCAGCAATACTGCCTAACCGCCCCTCACAACGCCATTCACTCATATACATTGGGGTGGGGAATGCATGACAATTCACCACTCGCTCTACATGCCAGCAGTCATATAGAACGGTCCGTCCCAAAAGAGTCGGGATGCCTGTCATTCTTGTCCAGTTATAGCAACCCTTTGCGGTCCATGCTGCAGGGCTTCTCCAGTTTTCTCTTGCCCCGGCCAACTGGGGGTGCCCTAGGAGTGGGTCAGAAGAACTGAAATTGTCAGCTTGGACAGGAGCGGATACTCGACGCGAATGCGCGATAATCCGCACAACCAGCTATTAGAATGGACGGCCAGGGAGCCAGGTCACCGGCAATAACAACAACGTTACAAGTTGGTCGATCAGAGTTTGTCTATACAATCAGAAAGTTGCCATATTAACGTCTGCGGATGTATAGAAAAGTGCATTGCATCGTGCCATGACAGCCGCCAGCCACTTTGACTCACACCCTGATATGAGAAGATGAAAATCTCCACAAGACCAATCCTCGATTGGCGGCAGCCGCCAGCCACTGTTCTTCGTTTGCAGGACTTGGTCGGCTGGTCAAGGTTAGAGGCATAAAGTACAACGAAGTACCTCTAGAGCGCACGTATTCGCATATAGCGAGCATGCTGTGCTCTGTGGAGAATATATTCAGTATTGCAAGAAACAATTTTGAGGAGCGTGCTACGGGGGCTGTACCTGAAATCAACCTTCGGTATGCCTTAGTGGTCGATGCTATTTTATCTGTTAACGCAAACTCCGCGTCGAATAAAGAGGTGACGCACTCTTCCCACATCCGTCCTTGTACAGCCTTCAATTCGTCCTCCGTCATTCTATTCCCAGTTGTGAAATAGCCTGTCGTAGATCAGTTTCCTCTGTACCACCAAACTAGCTTGCTAGAAAGGGCCCATACCAGCAGTAATCTTAGCATCGATCTCGACCCGTGAGTCCGCAGGGATCAATTCTTCGGGGAGTTCCACGCGCTCGTGGATAGGGATTCTGCTCAAACATTAGGCAGGGGGGTTATGTTTCTTTCAGTCAGACTCACCCCTGGCCAACGATGGCGTCATATTTCATGCTGTCGATCATTGTCAGTCTCTAGGAGCAAGGCCACATTAATGCTAGGGTGGCACCCACTTGCTCATGCTCAACATACGATCGATCTTCTTGATGCCAAGCCAATGTAGGATATCCGGCATCAGTGCTTGGAAGCGCATATCCTTGACGCCGGCAACATTCTCGGTCCGCTTGAAATAGTCGGAGGCCCGATCTTCTCCGCGCTTGCGCGCATTGTAGACGACTGTGGGGAACGTATTAGCATCTTCGCAATGCCCGGCCCGGCCCATTAGCACGTACGATACTATAGTCCGTCAGCTCAGTTCGATTCTTGTACACCGTAGAGCCAACCATACCTTGGTCACTTCGCCCAAAGCCCGTCCTTCCTTCCTGAAATAGATCACGACGCCGCTGCCGCCGTTTTGTGCTTCCCGGACGGCCTCTTCGATACCGAAGATGAGGTAAGGCCGACAAGTGCAAATATCCGATCCAAATACGTCGCTGCCGTTGCACTACGTTTTCCGAATCGGTCACTAGACTCATAAGCGAGGAGGATAGTTATATCGGCTTACCTCGTCGTGAATTCGTAAGGCGAGTCTTGACTTCTCGTCAGACATCTTTGCTGGGTCGCCAAAGCAATAGACTGTCAACCCGCCTAAAGATATTGGTCATCAGCAAAAGGACCCACCGTCTACTCTCGGAGACGACCGTCACGTTGCCTTACCGATTGGGGGCAGGAAGACTTTGATATCGCCGCGAGTAATCAGCTACGCAAACTTCAGCTATGCATAAACTCCTGGTATGACGGGGAGAATACCTCAGGGTAGCTGCCACCAGTGTGCTCGAAGAGCGAACGGCGAAGTACGCCCTCGTCTGACGCAGTCAGTACTAAGGAAACGACATGAGCCTGCGGATTGCCCACCGATGCCAAATCTCTCGGCTACCCCTGGAAGATACCAAACCTATCAAGCCAGCAGCCATTAGTTCCATATAGGATGCGGAAGATAGCCCATGCACTCACCGGCTCGACAGCAAACTTGGTAACAGCAAGTTCTCCAGTCTCGTTCAAACAGACTTTCCCGTCCGGGACTCTGAATCAAGTTAGTCCACGCCGAACATGAACGGGTAACACATACAGTCTACCACTACGGACGCTTTCCTGGAGTTCCGGCAGCTTATCGCGGTTAGTAGAAGTAAGCAGCCGCCACAGACACGATCTCACCTTCATATGCGCCTTAGTAATGGCGATGGTCGGTCGAATATCCACTGCGGAGGCGTTAGACGAGGCACATGGGCTAGAATGATCATAAAATTTACCATTCTCTTTTTCGATTGTGTCTGCGAATAGCCACGGAGCCAAGTGACCCCAGGGGTCCATGGCGACAATCTTCTTCTTGTCACTCCATTGGGGAAACGGTCCGATACTGACAGCTGGCTCGGTATTCGTAAAGTTAGGTCTGCGTCAAAAGTTCCTCTGTCAGTCACTACACCGACTCTAGAGGGCGGGGAGTGCGCGCGTTCACCTATGGTTAGCGTTAAGCTGTTTGCTGGCGAGAGCAAGGGCGAAGTATATAGAATACGAGCCGCCGTGAGCTAGAAACCGTAAGATACTAGACGAGGATACGGCTGGCAAGTAGGGCACACCTCCGATAGCTAGATAACAGAATTGTTAACATGAGGACTGGGCTCAGGAGGTCACAACGCACCATTTCGTCTGCGAATAGTAGATGAGGATCGGGATACGACCACTGGTCCCCGCCTGGACGCTTCGAAGGCGCCCCAGTCCAGCGGGAGAGGGTCGATGCCGTTCTGCTTAGGGTAAGTCCTGGAAATGCTCAGCATAAGTCGGCCAGGCTGCTGTGCGAGAAGGTCGCTCACGTTAGAATGATGCGAGATGTAAAACCTGACTTCTGAGCCTGAACAGCTGCGCTAGTGGTAAGCGAAGAAGCGTCAGTTATGGACTCGGCAGCAGTCGCAGAACGCTCCCGGTCCGGGCTAGGAGGGCCTGGGGCGATGCCCGTATTCGGAGATGGAGTAATGGCAGTCGGAGCTAGGGCATCAAGTCGTTGAGAGACCGACTCGACCTCGGTTGCAAGTCGACGCTGGCTCTCTTGTATAGCCCCCAGAGCCTTCAATACATTATCCATACCTGCAACGCCCTCCGCCTGCGAAGTTGACGCCGACATCTTAACCTTGGTCAGATGAATATAAAAAGACTAGCCAAAGGCACACACCGAGGGCACTCAAGTATCAGTGAGTCTTGAGAAATTCAGCTATTATATGTGTACCAAGAGATCTCATATGCCTCGGTGTATTTCAACAAGAACCGTGGGAGTTTATCGGGCTGGTTGATTGAACCGTTTGGAGGTCACCTGAGTCTAGGCGAAATGACAATCAGAAGAAGCAGCTACGGCAATGCGGGGAGTAGTGTGAGTGACCCACCTTTAAAGTACACCCCCCCTTTGGAGGCCATATTCCACCAAATCACTGATCTCGAAAATAATATAATACAATCAGAAAAATAGATATAATTAAAAACGTTGATTTATTATAAAACAGATAACATACTAGATAAACAAGTGGTATATTTTTTGGGGTATTTCGCGATAATAAACTTAAATAAAATAATTATATTATTAAAAATTAACTTAAATTAATCGGATTCGTTTTTATTAAAGGTATTTACAGCTTTTTTATAAATACGCGTATTATGTCCGGGCTTGCCGTAAACATTATATTTCCGGCTTTTTTTTAAGTTTAAACCTTTTTACAACAATTACTTTTAACTGTTATTAATTGCGATTTTTATTAGTATTTTCTTAGTTTTAAAATTTTGTTATTTTTGGTTTTCCAACGTTTGTTTAAAATATAGTTCGATTTGCGGAATTAGGCGGTTTTTTTTAAACAAAGCGTAATTTTATATAAAAGTAATAAGTTACTTTTTATTAAAAAATTAACCGATTCGATTAGTGAAATGGGGCAGTGTGCCGGGACTTAGGTCCGGGCTCGGATGATCAGTGGCTCCACATTGCGCATGTATTTCTAGAGGTTCATTTTCGCTGGGCGCAACCCTATCATCAGACTTCATCATGGTCTCAACACCATACAATACAGACTGCGTTTGAACTCACCACTGAGCACACTCACGAAGACACTCTCTGCGATTATATACTGATCAGGACCTAGTCACCCCGTCCCAATTCATTAGTTATATTAGCAAGTTATCTTTCTTAAAAATTTTTTTACCTAATGTGTTTGCTTTATTATTTTATGAATATTTTTAAAAATTAATGCAAAACGAGGAGAAATAAAATCTAGAAAAGTAAGCGGCGAAACGGTCAGTATAAGGCATAATTAATAAAAACTTCTAATTCGGAAAAACGTTATTAAAATCAAATAAAACAAATTCAGCTTTTACAAAACCGGATTTAATATTATTAAACGTTATAACGGCTTTAAATATATTATAGTTTTCAGTAGAGAAAACTTTTTTTACGATATAAATATAATAACGTTATATTAAGTTTTCGATATAAAACGTTTAAACGCGTTTTAAAATTAAAACAAAATAGGTTAAAAGGTTAAACCTAATATAAAAAATAAAAAGCTATATAAAATGTAATAACGTCGTTTAAGCGTAATATATTTTTAATTTTATTAAATAATAACTTTTGTAACTATCGAAAGTAAACAAGGCGTTTGTTTTTTTATACCCGTTTTAATATATTTATCGAAATGTTAAATTTGTTTTAAGTTTTATATTTCTTTTGTTTAATTATTATGATTAATGCTGATTGTTTTTCTAAATAATAAGAAATTAACGTAATATTAAAAATTAATAACGTTTCATATTATCTCGCGAACCAAACTATTTTGCAAGCCGGTTTTTAGCATTCTGCAATAACAAATTCAAATTAAGCAACTATAATACATTAAATCCATTTAAATTAATCGGAATTTTCTTTGCTAAAAGTATTTATAGTCTTTTTATAAATACGCGTATTATGTTTTAGTTTATCGCAAACATTATATTTTTGTTTCTTTGTTTTAACTTTTTAATAACGATTATTTTTAACTATTATTAGCTACATTTTTTACTAGGCTTTTTTTCGGTTAAAAAAGCTTATATTTCTTATATAAAAATATTTCGTTTTTTAACAACGTTTAGTTTTTGTTTTTTAATGTTTGCTAAAAATATATAAAGTTTTATATGATTTAGCAGCTTCTTTTTAAAGGAAAATATTTTCGTATAAAATATTAAGTTAATTTTTATTAAAAGATTCTCTAATTTAATTATTTTTATCGGCAAGTTTCCCTGATAATTCTATTTTGTTTTTGTAAATAACGTCTCTGTTTTCTTTTTTGGTTTTCTAGATATTTCGAAAGGTTTTCTTAAAAAAGAAACGAATAAATTTTTTTTAACAAAATAAGGAAACAGTTAGCGTAAGTATAAATAAAGAAATTTACAAATCGGAAAAAATGTAATTAAAATCGAATAAAACAAGTTTAATTTTTAAAAAGCCGGATTTGGTATTATGGAGCGTTATAGCAGTTTTAAACGCGTTATAAACACCGGCGAAAAAGTCTTTTTTATAATATAAATATAATAACGTCGTATTAAATATTTTCTATAAAGTATATAAGCGTGCTTTGCAACGAGAAAGTAAAATACGGCGAAAAGTTAAATTTAATTAAAAAATTAAAAATATATATAAACCGTAAGAATATCGTTATTCGCGTAATATTTTTCGATTTCCATCGAAAAAAAACCTTTTCGCTTTTTTCGTCTGGGTTTAAATATATTTATCGAAAAGCTAGATATATTTTAACCCTAGTTGGCTTGTTATTTAATGTTTATAACTTATACGCATTTCTTATAAATTAATATTAAGTTATCGTGTTATTAAAAAATCAGTTTTTTAAATTAAAATAAAAAATTAATAATATAATTTAACTTTGTAAATAAACAATTTATATAACTATAACTTATATCTGATTACTTTATTACGTTTATTTAAACTTTTTACGTTTTTTAATATTTGTAATTACTATATTGCATATTGTTAAAAGCCTTATTAAAAAACCCTCTTTTGTTGAAATTGTTAATATCTTTTTTTAAAAATAACGTATTTTGCAATTATAGCTCGAATTAGCTCGAATTGCTTACAAAATGGTTTTAAATCTTTGTATAATATCCGTTAATAATTAATTTTCGGATTTAAACGTATTTGGCTTTTTTTTAACATTGTATAAAGTTTGATATTTATTTAATTTTAACGCATATTGTAACGT
Organism: Monosporascus sp. 5C6A; assembly: GCA_004155035.1. NCBI lineage: Eukaryota > Fungi > Ascomycota > Sordariomycetes > Xylariales > Monosporascus > Monosporascus sp. 5C6A. The sequence goes on from QJOB01000112.1 coordinate 62,862, forward strand.
ATTAAGTAAGTAATAAATTCGCTATATTTTTAACGTATTAAAGCCGTACAAGAAACGTTTGCATATTTAGGTTAAAGATTCGGTCGATAATCGATTTTCTTTCTATTGGAATTAATTTTCGCGAATTAAAAACAGTAGGTAAAATAGGAGTTCCGTTAACAATTTCTAGTAATATCGGTTTAGGAAGATTTGGTATTAATTCGATTATTTAAGCTAAAATATAAAACGTTATAAATATAACCAAACTTTTTATAACTAAGTTTCGAATTAACCTTTTAACTTAAACAGATAAGTTTATTTTATTTGCTTTTATAAATCGTTTCATATTGAAATTATTAAAAAAATAAAAAATAAAAAATAAATGATTAAATGGTGAAAAAAGTATCCGATTTGCTTATTTAATATATTATATCTTTTTTTATATAACTTGTTTTAGAAAAATTATAAAACCGCAGTTAAATTTTTATTACACTTTTAACAATTCTTACCGAGTTTGTTAAAAAAAAATAAACCGTAAATTCGTTTATATTGCTTATACGATAAATAATATTATAAAAACTTATATTAATTTTTAAAAAGATATATCGTATAATATTAACTAATCGTTTCGATAACTTTGCGGATAATTTTGCCTGTTTTAAAAATTTAAATAAACGTATTAACAACTAACTTAAAAAAACAAAACGTAAACCACAGAATTTAATATTATTTTCAGAATTTTATATATTCGAACAATTTAAAAAGCGCTTTTAAAACGGCTATAAAAAACATATCGAACATTAACAAAACGGTAATGGCAATATTCGTTATATTAAAAAACGAAACTTTGCTTTCGTTAAAAAGCAAGTGCCGATAACGATAACGGAAATAAAAGCCGCTAGAGTTACCACGTCGAGTTCGGCCGCGTTTCCGACGTAAGAAACAACCCGGATAATTTTTCTTCCGTTATCTTTTCGTTTTTAGTTTCTTTTCCGGCCCCATCTTTCGTAAACTAAAAATCCTAAAAAAAACAAGTAAATATTAAAAATACCTATTTTTAAAGCAAAATATAAACATAATAAAGGAAATCTTGCTACCTAGCTGGCTGTTTTTATAAAAAAAAAACTTATAACGCCTTATTAAACGACGACAAACGAAAAAGTAATCTCGTAACGCCGCTATAGTAATAAAAAACGGAAAGGTTTTTTTTTAAAAAAGCAAATAATATATACTTTTTATTTTGCTAAAAAAATAACCTTTTTATTAAAAAAATAACGTTTCCAAAGCGTTTTAAACAGAATATAAATAAAATCGAAATAAATAAAACGGTTCTCCGTTTTGAAATTAATTCTTTTAAAAATTATTACTTAATTAGAATTTGCTATTACAATAATAATTATAACTCGTACGGATAAGAGAAAAAACGAACTTATCCCATATAAAATATATTTGCAATGCCTGTTATATAATAAAACCACTAATAATTATACAATCACAGCTATAAAAGAATTATGGTTGCTTGTTTCCTAAACTTAAATTTAGCCGTTTTAATTACAACATCTGTTTGAAAACTATAAGGAATTTCTATATATATATATTAAATTTATATTCCACTTGTATTTAAAGTTATATATTTAACCGGTTTAATTTAAGTATATAAAAGTTTTTTATTTAAATTTTTTTTTTAAAAAGGTAAAATCAATAATTTTAATAGCGATAAAACTCTTATAAGCATAACATAATCTTAGGCCCCGCTGGCTTATTACGGAAAAACGATATTTGATTAGTTAATTTTTAACTTCTTAACGCTATACTTGGAAAAATTTTAATACAAGCCAGCGAAGCCTAAGCTAGCTAGAGTAAATAATAATAAAGTCGTACCTAGCGAAAAGAAAAGCCTCTAGAAATACAGATAAAATATAAACCAACTAATCGTTTAAAACTAAAACTAAATTCCTACATTTTACATAATTTTATTTATTATAAAATAATAATTAAAAAGAGGAATATCCGACCGTAACAAGTTTTAATATAATATATATATTTATTTCAAAATTATTAATATAATTAAAAATAGAAAATACTATTAACGTACTATACAAATAAGCTGGATATATAAATAAGCTGGATACTTTTGTTAATAATCCAACCATTTTATTTTAATTATACATTTTTTAACAACTATAATATGGAACGACTTATAAAAGTATTTAAAATAAACTTAGCTATTCAGGCAAAAAAAAAAATAACCCGAAACTTAATTATAAAAAACTTAATTCGATTTATGATATTTTATATTTTACCTTAAAGATGCGATGTAACAGTAAACGCGCCCGAACCGATATTATCCCGCCGATGCAAAAATTAACGCCGACCGAAAAGAAATCGATTATCGACCGTATCCTCGATTTTAATATGCGAACGTTTCCTGTCCGGCTTCAGCACGTTAAAAATATAACGAATTTACTTCTTGCCCAACGTATTGCGACCCCTGTCGGCGTAAATTAAGCGTCGAACTTTATTCGACGGCAAAAAAAACTTAAAACGCGTTTAAATCGAAAAATCGATTATTAAAAGGTATTATGCGAAAATCCAAAAGTATTTTGCAAATAATTCGAGTTAATTCGGGTTATAATTACAAAATACGGCATCGCAAAAAAAAAACATTTACAATTTTAACAAAACGGGCTTTTTAATAAGGCTTTTAATAACATGTAATATAATAATTATAAGCGCCGAAAAACGTAAAAACCCTAAATAAACGTAATAAGGCAATCGGAAATGGGTTATAATTATATAAATTATTAATTTATAAAGTTAAGTTATACCGTTATTTATTATTTTAACGGGAAAACCTTACCTTAAATCTTAATATTGCGACAACTTATTATTTACTAATTAAAAAGTCGGGATTAATTATAATAATTAAATAACAAACGAATTAAGTTTAAAATAAATCCAACATTTCGATAAATATACTTAAACGCGTACGAAAAAAACGAAACGCCTTTTTATTTTTAACGGTTACGAAAGTTACTATTCGATAAAATTCGAAAAATACTGCGCGAATAACGACATTATTACGTTTTATATGCCTTTTTATTTTTTTTATTGGCTTTAATTTTTTAACGTATCTTGTTTTTCCGTTTTAAAACGCGCGTATACGTTTTATATCGAAAATTTAATATAACGTTACTATACCTATATTACCAAGGAAAATTTTCTCGCTGGTTTCTTCGACGCGTTTAAAGCCGCTATGATGTCCGATAATATCAAGTCCGGTTTCGCAAAAGCTGGATTTATTCTATTCGATTTTAATAACGTTTTTTCCGATTTGGAAATTCTCCCAGCTGTACCTACGCCGACCGTCTCGCCGCTTACCTCCGCCGGTTTCATTCTTTCCCCACCGTCGAAAACCTTTCGAAATATACAAAAAACAAAAAAACGGAAACAATACTTACAGAAAAAAATTAAAAATTACTAAGGGAACTTGCCGACAAAGATAGTTAAATCGGTTAATTTTTTAATATAAAATAACTTAATACTTTTGTACGAAGTTATTTTTTTTAAAGAAAAAATTGCTAAATTACGCAAAACCAATTATTTTTTCAGCAAACGCCGAAAAACGAAAAACAAACGTTTTCAAAAAAAAAGAATACTTACTATATAAGAAAAATAAGCTTTTTTAGCCGAAAAAAAAAAAGATAGTAAAAAAATTCAGCCAACAGCGGCTGAAGGTAATCGTCGCAAAAAGGTTAAAACGAAAAAACGGAAATATGGCGTTTACGGTAAACCCGGACATAATACGCATACTTATAAAAAAACTGTAAATACGTTTAGTAACAAAAAATCCGATTAATTTAAATTAATTTTTTATGTTATGGTTATATTATTTAGATTTGTTGTTGCGAAATGTTAAAAAATGTCCAGCTTACTTATATGTCCAGCTTACTTATGTAATACGTTAGTTTAATTTAAAATAATGGTTTTTAATTATATTATATAACTTAATTTTTATAAAATATTAAATATTATATAACTTATATATATATATTAGATTTATATAATATATTATTTATTTAATTATAAAGAACTTATTAATTATATAATAAATATATCTTAATTATAAAATATCTTTTACTATTTAGTTATTTAATAATTATATTATAAACATAGTTTTTATTCTATTTTCCTATTATAACATTTAACGCTGTATTAAATTGAAACAAAGCGATTTAAAGCTATTATATACAGATTTTCTAATTGGAAGCTTAGGGGAAGAAATGTCGGGCGTCTCTTCTTGCTATAAAAAACTGCATACAAGAGTTGGTAGGTCAGCATTTTATAAACCATCGCCGATCTACTTAGCATTACAGCTCAAAACAGCTAGAAGCGGCTCGAAAAAGCTAGAAGCAGCTGCAGCTACTAGCAGCTGTACTGCTGTAACAGCTATACTGCTCCCTATACCACTTCATTATATAAACAAGAAAACTGTAATAACGAAATATCTTATTTTTATATTTTATTAGCAACGATTTTTATGCGTTTATTTTTAAATAACCTATTATATAAGCGAATAATATATATAAATAAGCGGTATATTTTTAATAATATTTTAACTACTTAACTTTAAATATTTATATTTAATAATTATAATATATAACGATTTGCAAAAAAGCAAAAACGAATTTAACTGTTTATATTAAAAAGAAAAACCTGAAATTTGATTATAAAACGTTAAGTTCGATTTATCATATTTTATATACCACTTTCAATATACGAATTAATAATAAACGCATCTAAACCGATATTATTTCTAATTTACGAAATTTAATGCCAACTAGAAAAAAATCGATTATTGAAGAAATTTACAATTTAAATACGTAAATGTTTTTAGCCGGTTTTAATACGTTAAAGTTATAGCAAATTTATTATTTACTTTACGCGTTATAATATACGTCGAAATTAACCGGGCGTTAGACTTATTTAACCGTATAAAAAACTTAAAACACGTTTAAATTAAAACCTCGATTATTGAAAAAGGTTATATAAAAATCGAAAAGTATTTCGGAAATAATATAAGCTTATTTAGATTATAATTATAAAGTATAATATCGTATAATAAAATAATTATAACTTTTCTAAACCGGATTTATAAATAAAGCTCTTAATAATATGTAATATATATATTATAAATACAGAAAAACGGAATAAAATAAGCAGAAATAAATTATAATTATATAAAATATTAATTCATATAGTTAAATTAACGGACCATACAAACGAATTGCGCGCTTAAGCAAACTACGCAGATTTTAGCATTCTTTAATTACAAATCTAAATAAAACAACTACAACGTAATAACTCAATTTAAATTAATCGGATTTTTCGTTACTAAACGTATTTATAACTTTTTTACAAATACGCGCATTATATCTAGGCTTGCCGTAAACGCTATATTTCCGTTTCTTTATTTTAACCCCTTTATAACAATTATCTTCAGCCATTATTAACTGTGTTTTTTTACCATTTTTTTCATTTTCGGCCAAAAAAGCTTATTCCTTTTATATAATAAATATTTCTCCTTTTTAAAAACGTTGATTTTTGATTTTTCGGCGTTTGCTAAAAAGATAATTAATTTCGCGCAATTTGGCGGTTTTTAAAAAAAAAACGTTTTCGTACAAAAGTATCAAGTTACTTTTTGTTAAAAAATTAACCGATTTAATTATTTTTGTCGGCAAGCTTCCCTGGTAATTTCTAATCTTTTTCTGCAAATATCGTTCCCGTTTTTTTGTTTCTTATATATTTCATAAGGTTTTCGAAAGTAAGAAAAAAAAAACCAGCGGAAGTAAACGGCAAAACTGTCGGCGTAAGTACAACTTGAAATATTTCCAAATAAAAAAAACGTTATTAAAATTAAATAAAATAAATCCAGTTTTAACGAAACCGGACTTAATAATATCGGATATCATAACGGCTTTGAACGCGATAAAAAAACCGGCGAGAAAATCTTCTTTAACAATATAAATATAGTAACGTCGTATTAAATTCTCGATATAAAACGCATAAACGCGCTTTAAAACGGAAAAACAAAAAATACGTCGAAAGGTTAAAGCCAATAAAAGAAATAAAAAAACATACAAAACGTAATAATATTGTAATTCGCGTAATATTTTTCGAATTTTATCGAATAATAACTTTCGTAGCCGTTAAAAATAAAAAAACGTTTCGTTTTTTTCGTACGCGTTCGAATATGTTTATCGAAATATTAAATCTATTTTAAATTTAATTCGTTCGTTATTTAACTATTATAACTAATTCCGACTTTCCAATCGGCAAATAATAAATTATTGCAATATTAAAATCCGAAATAAAATTTTGCCGCCAAAATAATAAATAATAATATAACCCAATTTTACGAATTAATAACTTATATAATTATAACCCATTTCCGATTATCTTATTACGCTTATTTAAAATTTCCACGTTTTTCGGTACTTATAATTAGCATACCGTATATTATTAAAAACCTTATTAAAAACCCCGTTTTGTCGAAATTATAAATATCTTTTTTTGCGATACCGTATTTTACGATTATAATTCGAATTAATTTAAATTACTTGCGAAATACCTCCGGACTTTCGTATAATACACTTTAATAATCGATCTTTCGATTTAAACACGTTTTAAATTTTTTTTGCCGTTAGACAAAATTCGACGCCTAGTTATTCCCTACGCGTATCGTAATACATTAAGCAAATAATAAATTTGCCATATTTCTAATATGTTAAAACTATACGGAAAATACTTACGTATCTAAATTAAAAATTCGGTTAATAATAGATTTCTCCACGGTCGGCTTTAATTTTCGCGAATTAAATTTATTATTACATCGGGCGGATATATCGTTATATCGAAATCTCAAAATAAAAAATAAAACCGTATATATAAAACCAAATTTAATATTAAAAAATTTAAAATCGTTTTTTTAACTTAAACAGCGAAGTTTATTTTAAATTCTTTTATAAAACGTTCCATTTTCCCTCGAGGAGACGTAACCGTATATGCACTTGGAAAAATAATAGATTGCTATTTAACTTCTAGCTTCACTACCCCCTTCCGTCTCGTAGGTGTCTTACTCCAAGGTAACTCCAGACTGCCCAGTTCCGCTTCTATCGACGTCGATTTTTCTCGGAATTCTGGAAGCTTCTTGCAGTTTAAACCAGCCGAACAAACTAGCGCTCGTAATCCTTTAACGTATAATATTTCAGTAACTGGATTTCGGAATTTTCGAATTCGTTATTATTGTCTTTTTTAATTTCGCCAGCAGTATTACCGCTAACTCGAAATTGTTTCGTATAAACTGTTCGGAAAATGGATTTTTTTTGTTATCGAATATTAACCGGTATTCGAAAATTAAAAGTTAGAATTAATTTTATTAGAAAATATTTCCTAAATCGACAGTAGCATCGATTGCCTTAGCTTATCCGGTTATTTTCTTAAATTAACGTACCGTAAATAAGACGGTTTTTATTAAGACCTTTTTGTTACGGAAAATAAGTATTTTGTATTCGGACATATTATATTATTTCGGTTCGTTTTAATTAATAATAATTTAAAAACCGTAAAAACGATCCAGGTTGGATTTTATAATCGTAAAACTAGCAAAGGCTTACAAAGCTTTTTGCAAGCTTTTAAGGTTTATCTTTAAGGTTCATTTTTAAGGTTTACCATATAAAGCTATTCTTTGTAAGGCCGTTAAAAACCCTATTAAACCGTAATTAACGGGTATAAAGTTTACCAAGGCCGAAGCTTGTTAGCAACCACTAGTCGGAATCGGAGTAAGGCATGGAATTAAGGTATGCAATCTATCCAAACCGTAAAAAACTATTTGAAAAGTTATTGTATTCGAAAATACTGGGTATAATATCTATTATGGAAAATTATCGTAAAATGATTTCTGTATATTGGCTCAGCCTTATTTTCTAGGCTTAAACCTTTATTTTACCTTGCATAAAACGTTCCATAATTATGGTATTAAAAAATAACTGTTTAAAGTTGAATTATAAAAAAGTTATAAAATAACGCGTAGTTCGCTTATATAATACGTTATATAATTATGTATTATTTTAATAAAAACTCTATTTTTAATTTTAATATCGTATAAATCATCTTAACTAAATAACGAACGAATTAAGTATAAAATAAATTTGATATCTCGATAAATATATTCGGGCGCGTACAAAAAAACGAAAATACCTTTTTATCTTTAACAATTATTGAAGCTATTATTCGATAAAATTCGGAAGTTATTATACCAATAACGGCATTATTACGTTTTATATACATTTTTTTCTTTTTTATCGACTTTAACCTTTTAGCGTATCTTACCTTTCCGTTTTAAAACGTATATATATATATTTTATATCGAAAGTTTAATAAGAAAATTATATCTATATTGCGAAAAAGTTTTCTCGCCGGTTTTTATAACCCGTTTAAAGTTATTATAACGTCCGATAATATTTAATTTAAATTTGCAAAGCTGGATTTATTTTATTCGATTTTAATAACACTTTTTTCAAATTAAAAATTCATTTAATCGTATCTACGTCGACCGTTTCGCCGTTCCGCTAATTTCATCCTTTCCTTTACGGTAAAAACCTTTAAAAATATCCTTAAAATACAAAAACAAAAACGTTACTTGTAAAAAAAAATTAAAGATTGCTATGATAGCTCGCCGATAAAAGTAATAAAATTAGTTAATCTTCTCATTAAAAATAACTTATTACTTCTATATAAAATTATATTTTCTCTGGAAAAAAACGGCTTAATTACGCGAAACGAACTGTATTTTAAATAAATATGAGAAAATCAAAAATAAACGTTTTCAAAAAAGATACTTATTGTACTAAAAGAATTATTAGCAAAAAAAAGCATAATAAAAATAGCGGAAGTAATAACGGTTAAAATAATTATTATAAAATATTTAAACCGAAAAACCGGAAATATAACGTTTATAGCAAGCCTAGATATAATACGCGTACTTATTAAACAATTATAAATACGTTTAATAAAAACGAATCCGATTAATTTTTTTTTAAAAATTGCCGTTATAATTATTTATTTAAGTTTATTAATACGGAATACTTAAAAGTATACCGTTCGCTTATATATATCGCTCGCTTATTTAATACGATAATGGTAATATAAAACGTTTTATAAAAAGAATTAAAATAAAATTACCTATTAAGTCGAAAAAACGTTATACGGAATAGAGTTATATAAATTTAGGTAATATATATATCGTTTTGAACTTTGTATTATAAATTCAATATAACCGTATATTTCAAGAAATTAATATTATTTCTAATTTATAAAATTTAACGCCAACTAAAACAAATCCGTTCATTAACCGAACCCTTAATTTAAATACGTAAGTAATTGTTATTCGACTTTGGTATATTAAAAATATAGCGACTTTACTGCTTGTTTATTGCGTTATAATACGCACTAGGATTAATTAAATATCGAACTTTGTTTTACGGAAAAGAAGTTTAAAACGCGTTTATATCCGAATATTAATTTGTAAAAGTTATTATACGAAAGCCGATTAATATCTACAAAGTAATTCGACTTTATCTGGATTATAATCGCAAAATATAATAGTTTAAAAAATGGTTATAACGTTGATAATACAGGTTTAATAATAGGGATTTTAATAATATATATTATAATAAATATAGTTAAAAGTTCGAAAATAAACTACATCTATATCGATTTCTAATCTATATAATTAAGCTATGTTGTTATTAATTTCTTTAATATTTAAAACCTTTTTTATCGTAATAATATTTTATTGCTTTTTTTTAATATTTGGTAACGTTTTATACGTATAAGCGCCATATATATATAAACGTAACACTTATTACCATTTTTAATAATTAATTTAAATAACCTAACTATATTATATTTAATTAATTTAAACAACCTAACTATATTATATCTAATTAATTTAAACGGATTATATTCTCTTTCGCTAACCGTATTTACATTTTCAAAACAAATATACCTATTATATCAAAACTTATTATAAACGTATATTGTTGTTTCTTTTCCTTAATCATTTTATAACCGATTATCTTTTAACGCATTTAAGCTAATATTACCTCTATTTCGAAAGTACTGAAGCCGACCGACAAGAGTACGATTACCAACCGAATTTCTAACCGGTATACGTAAGCGTTTTTTATCCGGCTTTAATACGTAGAAAATATCCGCAAAATACGTCGTATTAAAAGGCTGTAAAACGCGTTGCAAGGCTGTAAGACAAAGCTATAAGGCTTGTTATAAGGCACGTTTTAAGGCGTATTATAAAACGCGTCGTAAAGCGTCGCGGTATTACAGGACTTATCGGAAAAACAATTCGATTTTACGTATTTAAAATTATTAAAACCAATGTTTTTAATAAAAAATATTACTTATTATACAAGATAAGCAAGTTTTTTTAATCGATAAAAAATAAAAGATTGCTATTAATTGCTTTTAATCGTTATTAAAAATAACAATTACAAAAAAGTTAAAAAAGGAATAGCAATATACGTTCGCAATAAGCTTTAATATAATAAGTACATTTATTTTAAAGCTGTAAATACGGTTAACAAAAAAAATAAAGTCGGTTTAAATCAATTAAATATATTATAGTTGAATAATTTAGATTAAGTGTTATAAAGTGCTAAAAAGTATTTCCCTTATATATATATAACGCTTAAATATATAAAATATGATTTAAAATAAAACTAAATAACAAACACATTAAATTTAATATGAATTTAATATTTTTAAAAATACATTAAAGTTTTATATAAAAGCGAAAGGACATTTTATATTTTAAAGCTATGATAACTATTTATCGACAAAGATCGAAATATATAATATAAATAAGACTAGTATTACGGCTTATTCTTTTGCTTATTAACTTTAACATTTTAATATAGCTCGTGTTTTTGTTTTAAACACGATTAAAGTCGCAATAACGTCCGATAATATAAAATCTGGGTTTGTACAAATTAAACTTATTTTATTCGATTTTAATGCAAGGTAAAATATAGGTCCAAGCCTAGAAAATAAGGCTAAGCCAATACATAGAAATTATTTCACGATTAATTTCCACGGCAGATACTATATTCAGTATTCGATTTTAATAAAAGGGTTTAAATTAAAGCCTTTTTAAATTATACCTCCATTAATAGTTTTGCCGCTTATTAGTAATAGTTCGATTTTATCTTTATTTGCAAATATATATATATTAATTCTTTTTAAATTATTTAAATAGTTTGTAGATGAAAATAACTTTTAAGCTTTTTACGAAATCACTTTTTATTAAGGAAAACCCGTTTAATTACGTAAAATAAACCGTTTTGTAAACTTTTTAAAAAAAGGCTTTTTTATAAAAAAAACCTTTTTAAAGCCGAAAACAAGGCGTAATAAAAATTATAGCTAATAACGGCTAAATATATTATTTATAAAAAGGTTAAAGCAAAATAAAAAAATACGATATATATAATAACTTCGGATATAATACGCGGATTTAAAAAAAAATCTCCGTTTACCGAAAAAAATCCGATTAATTTATATATATTGTTAGCAGTTCTGGTAATCAAATATAATAAGCTGGTATAACTTGTATACGATAGTTTTTTTAACTGTTTTAATGGACAGATCTTGTTCGTAGTAATTGCCTTAAATATATAATTAAGCGGTTAAAAAAAAGTAGTAAATAAGGTATATTGCAGGTTACATCTTGCAGCTTTATACTGACAAAGCTTTTCAACCTGTAATACCTAAAAGTACCAAATCCCGATACGCCTTTTTGCGTTAAGTAATTATAGTTAGAAAAACCGAAAATCTAGAAACAAATCTAAAACAATTAATTTATATAGGATTTGAATTTGTATTTACTTACTTTATATTTTTTCGAGTTTTAAGTTCCGTATAAACCTTTTGAAATCCGTTTTATTAAGTAACTTCGTAAATCTATCAATTGAGTTATCTTTGCTTTCTACGTATTAGAAGCTGATATTTTCTATCTGGACCTCCTGCCGTATATAATAGTATTCGATTCTGATATAACGCTTTTTTCGTAATATCTAGGTTTTCGTTGCTTATTTAAATACCTTTATATTATCTTTTAAAATAGGAATATAGCCTTTCCGTATAAGCTTTAGCTTTGTTAGGAAATTCCTAGTTTTTATTGCTTTCGTAGCAGCTATACTGGCTTTAACGTATTCTGTTTTTATAATATACTTTATAATAATATCTTATAACTTCGAAAGCTATAATATAGGTATTTTAGGTATAAAATTTTTTTACTTTAAAATAGATTTAATTAATTTTTAATTATGCGTAAAGCTTATATTTATTGTGCCGAATAATTTTAAATCGTTATAATCTAAATATAAATAACCTTATTATAATTTCCGATAACGAAATAATAAATTTACTATACCGTTTAAATAACATAACAATTTTCTAATACATTCCTAATGTTTTAAAGCAAAATTCCTATAAATTTAGCTTAAGTCGACGTTATAAACGTTATATTAAGTTTGATAATACAACTAAAAGAATTAAACTCCTTTACTAGGCTTACGTATTAAAAAATATTTTCCTTATTAACTACGCCTTCGTTATATTTTATAACGTACTTTAAATAATTCTTAATAAATAAAGTAGGTTTTTTTCGCATTTTGTTTAAGCCGATTAACTTTAATAACTTTTCGATATAATATTATTAATTTAGCTTGACGTTTCCAGTTAATAAAAAGCGTATAAGCCGTATTTTTAAGTATTAATTTGTTTTATTTAAGTTTTTAATAAATATATTTTTAATTAGTTTCTTTATAACGTTTTCTAAACGTTTTCTGCTAGCTTCGAAAAAAAGAAAGTTATTTATATATAGTGAAATAACGTCTTTTATCTTTACGTTATAGTAAATTGCATTATTCGAAATTAATAGTAAAAAACCTAGTTTTGCAAATTACTTTTTTACTTTTTTTTACCAGATAGTTTCGGTTTATTTTAAGCCGTATAAAAAGTTCATTAACTTGATAATTATTTTAGAAAAGTATTCGTATTTTTCTTTATTTTCCGGGTATACTTCGAAATATTTCTTAAATATGGCAAATTGCTTTATATAAATATCTTTCTTTAAATTTCCATCTAGATACGTTACAATAAAATCGATCTGTATAATATATTATCTTAAATAAGCAATAAAAACTATCAGAATTCTCCAGTATACAGCTTTTGCGGTACTTACAGCTATTTTGTTATAATCGATATTTTTTTTGTTAAATAAAGCCTTTAGCGTAGATATAGGTTTTGTATTTATCCAGCTTTCTTATAAACGTATATTTCTTTCTTAACACCCATTTTGCGTCCACCAGGTGCCTATAGGCCTAATTAGGGGTTGTGAAATAAAAGGTTTTTCTTAATCTTAATAAAAATTACTTTAAGCTATATTTTTCGTTCTGGATTCTTTATAACTTCTTTTAATAACGGGCCGTCGTTAACTATAACGTATTTATAGCTTTTAATAAAATCGTCGTCGTCGTTACTTAATAATGGAAAACTTTGAAATTTTTCTAAGTCGTAATCCAGATCGTAATCGCCCTTTTAAGTTAAAGCTAGCTTTACTTTACGCATTAATTCCGGGTCTTCGTCCGGGGCTTTTAAAACCTATAACTTTACAACCGTCTTTGTAAAATGCCTTTTTTTATGCTTAACTTCCTTGGTTTTCTAATCCGTATTATCTTTTAAAATAACGTCATCGTTTTTATTTTTCACTTTAACGCCCTTTTATTTCTAACAGTATTTCAAACGCTTCTAGATTAGTTATAGAAATAATCGAATAATATCTTTAAAGTTAAAAAGTTATCCTAGCTTTTCTAGGTTCTCGTAAATTGTAACGTATAATATAATAAACATTCTGCCATTTTTTAACAGCTATACTTTGTAATTTTAAATACTTTAATAATGTCAGCAGTCACAGTGATCAAATGCAGTAAGCTGGCGTAACTTGTGTGCGATGGTTTTCTAAGTGTTCTGATGGACAAATCTAGTCCGTAACAATCGCTCTTAAGTACATAATTAGGCGGTTAAAAGGGAAGCAGTAAACAAGGCATGTCGCAGGCTACATCCTGCAGCCCTACACCGACAAAGCCTTCCAGCCTGCAACACCTAAAAGCACCAAATGCCGACACGCCCTTTTGCGTCAGGTATTTAAAGCTGGGAAGTCCGAAAACAAATCTAAAATAATCAATCTGTATAAGGTTCCAACCTGTACCTATTTATCCTGTATTTTTTCGAATCCTAAATTCCGTATGAACCTTTCGAAATCCGTTTTGTTAAGTAACTTCGTAAGCTTATTAGCTGGGTTGTTTTTGCTTTTTACGTATTGGAAGTTGATGTTTCCTGCTTGGACTTTTTACCGGACGTAATAATACTTAACGCGGATATAACGCTTTTTTCGTAATATCTGGGTTTCTGTTACTTACTTAAGTACCCTTATATTATCTTCCAAAATAGGAATAGGGCTTTTAAATATAAGCTTTAGCTTTATTAGGAAATTCCTAATCCTTGCTGCTTTTATAGTAGCTATACCGGCTTTAACGTATTTTGTTTTTGTAATATATTTCGTAATAATACTTTATAATTTCGAAAGTTATAATACGGGTATTTTAGTTATAAAAAATATATATCCTGTAATGGATTTAACTAATTTTTGATTATTTACAAAACTTATATTTATTATTTCGAATAATTCTAAGTCGTTATACTGTAAGTATAAATAGCCTTATTTTAGCTTCCGGTACCGAAGCGATAAGTTTGCTATACCGTTTAGGTAACGTAACAGTTTTTTAATATATTTTTGATATTTTGGAAAAAGGTTCCTTATAAACCTAGCCCAAGTCGACGTTGCAAAAACTATATTAGGTCTGGTGATGCAACTAAAAAAATTAAATTTCCCTACCAGATTTACGTATTCGAAAGTATTTTTTTTGCTAGTTACGCCGTCGTGTTTTACAGTATGTTTTAAGTAATTCTTAATAAATGGAATGGACTTTTTTCGTATCTCGTCCAGGCCGACTAACTTTAGTAACTTTTCGATATATTGCTGTTAATCCAGCTTGATATCTCCAGTTGGTAAAAAACGGACAAGCCGTACGCCTAGGTACCAATCTGCGTTACCCAAGTTCTTGACGGGTACGTCCTCGGCGAGCTTCTTCGCGGCACCTTCCAGACGTTCCCTACCAGCCCCGAAAAAAAGGAAGTTATTTACATATAACGAAATAACGTCCCTTATTTTTGCGTTGCGGTAAATTGCGTTATCCGAAATTAACGGCAGAAAGCCCAGCTTTGTAAGTAACTCCTTGATTTTCTCCTGTTAAATAGTTCCGGCTTGTTTTAGGCCGTATAAAAGGTTTATTAGTTTGATAATTATTTTAGGGAAATATCCGTATTTTTCCTTATTTTCCGGATATGCCTTAAAATATTCTTTAAGTATAGCAAATTATTTTATGTAAATATCCTCCTTTAGATTTTTATTTAGGTACGTTATAATAAAATCGATTTATATAATATATTATTTTAAATAAGCTATAAAAGCTATTAGAATTCTTCAATATACAGCTTTTACGGTACTCGCAGCTGTTTCGTTATAATTAATACCCTTCCGTTAAGTAAAGCCTTTAGCGCAGATACGGGCCTTGTATTTATCCAGCTTTCCTGTAAACGTATATTTTTTTAACACCCATTTTGCGTTAATTAGGTACCTATGGGCCTTATCCGAATCCGGGGATATGGATTTGAAAGTTTTACGCGAAAGGTTTTTTTTAATTTCAGTAAAAATTACTTTAAGCTACATTTTTCGTTTTAAGCTTTCCATAGCTTCCTTTAGTAATGGGCCGTCGTCCACTGTGACGTATCCATAGTTTCCAACAAAGTCGTCGTCGTTATTTAGCAGTAGGAAGCTCTGGAGCCTTTCTAGGTCGCAATCCAGGTCGCAATCGCCCTTTTAGGTCAAAGCTAGCTTTAGTTCGCGCATTAGTTCCAGGGCTTCGTCCGGGGCTTCCAGGACATACAGCTCTAGAACCGTTTTTTTGGGACGCCCTTTTTTGCGCTTAACCTCCTTAGTCTCTTGGTCTTTATCATCCTCCGAAATAACGTTATCGTTTTTGTTTTTTACTTTAACGTCCTTTTGTTTTTAACGGTATTTCAAACGCTTCTATATAAGCTATGGGAATAATCGGATGATATCCCTAAGGTTAAAAGGCTGCCCTGGTTTTTCCAGATTTTCGTAAACTGTAACGTATAATGTAATAAGCATTTTGCCGCTTTTTAGCAGCCACACCTTATAATTATAGGTACCTTAATAACCCAATAATATACCCTTTATTCCACGGACTGCTAGCTTTTCTAACCTAATCTTATAATTCTTATCGATTAGGACAGTACACCTATTACCGAGAATTCGGAAATGGTTATTATCAGGCTTATGGGATCCTTTAGGGTTAAGGTCGAATGTTTTTTTAAAGCACTCGATCGGCGTTATATTTTTTACTGTAAACTATCCAGTCCTGTTAATCGTATACGTTGTAGCTTTTATAATAAAGTTCCAGAAGCAAGTAGATATTTTCATCTGCGCAAACGTTACGTAAGCTTTGTCTTAAAAAAATTAAATACCTCTTTCCGCTATACCGTTCTGATACTGGTTATGAAAGCTGGAAATTACCAATTTAATGCCTTTTACTACGCAGAACTTCTTAATAATCGTCATGCCGAATTCCTTACTGCCGTTAAGGCGTAAGATTTATACCGTCTTTCTTCTGCCTTTTGGAAAAAAAACCTTTAAATGCCTGGAAATACGGGTAATATACCCATATAGGTTTTCCTGTATTTCGTCCTTGGTTTTAAACGAATAGTACTTTTTACAACGCAAAAGATCCTTTATAATAAAACCGAAATAACCGTTATTTTCGATACTAACAGGCTTAACGGACCTTACATCACACCAAATAATCTCTTTAACGAACGTTGTTTTTCTTTAAGGGTTTATAAAAGGGATCTTCCGTATCTTACCCTCGTTACAAACTGTACAAGGGAATCCCTCCACTTCCTTAAGGTTTAAATCTATCCCTCCACTTCCTTAAGGTTTAAATCTATCCCTGTAAACCTTTTAATGGTTCAAATCAGTCGTTTAATGCTGGGATGGCAGAGGCGGCGGTACCAAAAGATAATTTTCTTCATAACTTCTTTAATTATAAAGATCTTTCCGTCCTTGAAAGCATTCTGAAAAACTCTCTTCAGGTCGTCGCCGTCCTTACCGAATACCTCCCCCAGCCCGTACCCCTATTAGTCGTTCCCTAGCTCTGGAGCCCTGATAATAGGCTCTGCTTCCCATAAAGCCACAGGAAGAAACCTTTCCGAATAACGTTAATCGTTGTCAGTTATGACCCATCAGGGTTTACCAAGGTGTTCTTATTTAGGTAACCCCTTTTTCTGTAATACATCTCTCCAAAGAACACCTTTAAGGGAAACGTATCAATGCATAGGGTGTATTTTACCGTGATTTCGTTTTTTTCTCTACGCGGGTCCCTTAAAGGCCACTTCACTGTCCCGATAAAAGTAGCAACTACTAGGCCACCCCCTGTCAGAATCTGTATTCCTTTGGATCTGATATCCAAGACGTTATTACGTTCGAAATCCTTAATATTATTAATAATATTAACGTTAGCTCTTAAATCCCAGAGCAATTTGTTTTTATCGTCTTCCATAAAGGAATAAACGCGTAAAAACATTATAGCGCTTTTTATAACAATTACTTCAGGGATCTTAAGTACTGTAACTTTAGCGCGTTCGATTGCTGTAGCTACCCCTATTTTAAGGCTTTCGTTTACTGTAATTACTGCTTTAAAGTATTTAACCGTTATATCTTTAGGGCTTTTAGCCACTGTAGTTCCTGGAGCTTTCTTTTAAATCATCTCGTCGTACCATTACATAAGCTTTTGCAGCTATTATTCGTTAACGTAGGCGTTAAACGTTCCTCCGCTAAACCGATACAGGTTTTTTAAACCCTTTAGAATAAACTGCTCCTTGTCCTGTCCACCACCTCCACGGATGTTACGAAAGCTGTTGTTGCTGTTATTATTGCCCTAACGTTAGCTACTATTCTAACCTTTCTTTCCTTTTTTTCCTTTCTTTTCCTTCTGTAACTCAGGGCAATCCTTAGCTAGGTGCCCGTACTTCCCACAGTTGAAATAAAGTGGCTTACCGTTCTTGTTCCATGCGGGCTTGTTATCCCGGAAGTCCTTATTACCTCCCTTGCCTTTTTAAACGTTGTTAGATTTTTTGTCGTTTTTTTTTTTGCTGGAACGTTTATAGAACTTACTGTTGAAATCGTCGATCAGTTACTGGAAGGAGTAGTCCGTTTGCCGCAGTACTGATTGTATGGTTTTGCACCAGCTGCCAGCTTTGTCTTCCACAGCAGTAAGAAACATAATGATGTATTCCTCGTTACGGAGCTTTATTCCGCAGCCCTTAATTTCCCGCAGGAGCTTTTGAAACTTAGTAGTAAACTACACTGGATTTCTACCGTCGTAGGTAATCTTGCTAAGCTCCTTCTAAAGGGACCTTTGCCTAGCCTTGCCTGTAGCAGCGTAAGTTTTCCGCAAGGTCCTCAGCATTTTCGTACCCTTCTTGATACCTGTAATCAACTTTAGGGGCGCCCTCTTGCAGGTTTTGGTAATGGCTTTAGCTAGACGCAGCTGATCTAATTGCTTCAGCTTTATACCGTCCTTATAGCCAATCTCTTTAAGCGCAAGGTTTAGGGCGTTACTCCAGAGCTCCCAATTGGCCCAACCCAGCAGGTGATTCTCCTTGTCGAGGGTGAAATCGAATCGCTTCCAACGGAGCTTGGAATCTTCTTTGTCACTAAACTTCTTTTCCTTTAGACGTACACCTGCGTTGGAACTGTCTAAACTATTGGAGGTACTGCTGGAGGAGCTACTGTGGCTCCTTCTATGCTGGGGGGGACTGCAAACGAATCTGCTGAAAAGGGGGAAGAGGAACTGCCTGAATCATCAGGCTCACTGCGCGCCACACTCTTTCCCTTGGGTGGCTTTTTCTCCTCGCTCTTCTGTCTCTTCGGGGGTTCGGGCTTCTCTATGGACCACCTTCTAGGCCTCGCTTCGCCTTCTCTAAATAGGTTAATCTCTTCTACACCACTTTCAACTACAATGGGGACTTCTTTAAAGCTATTCGCCTTGACTTCAGGCTGAGCGCTCTTTAACTTCTTGGGTTATGCACTAAGTTGTGCACTCGCACTTGGCGACTTCGGCTTTGGATCTATCTTATCCAAGAACCGTATCACCATTTCGTTCAATCGCTCCATTATTTCAGTGGTCTTTTGGTTCTGGAGCTTCAGCTCTCTAACCTCTTCCTGAACCTGTTAATAGCTGTCTTCTCGTGCCTTAGCGTCCTGCCTAATATTACTTATCTTGGTGCCTAAGGAGGTATAAAGCTTATTTAAATCAGCCTTAAGTTGTTATCTCTGGATAAAGGTTCTAAATCGTTCTCCCGGCTGCTGTAACTAGGGTGCTGGAGCCTCCTTTTTTACTTCTTCTTCTCCCTCACTATAAAACTCTTCTCTTTAAGGTACATCTTAATTATCAGAAGGTTCAGGTTGTAAGGAAAGAAAAAAAAGGGGCTTCTGTACTTCTGGCCTTTCTGGAAAACGAAGCTATTATCGGATAAGGCGCTTTCAATAAGGAGCTTCCCGCGGTTCTTTCTTTTGCTTGCTATCGTCAACTAGTAGACTCTCTCTTAAATCGTTAACTAAACGACTCTTTTTTAAATCTCTTGCCTTTTCCGTTAACTTAGTTATTAAATTGCAAATAACTACTTTGTATAACGTATTAAAGTTGTTAATTAATCAAAAGATATTACTATATTAGCAGTTACAATAATCAAATACAATAAGCTAGCGTAACTTATATACGATAATTCTCTAACTGTTTTAATAGATAAATTCTATCCGTAACAATCGCCTTAAGTACATAATTAGGCGGTTAAAAAGGAAGCGGTAAACAAAGCATATCGCAGGCTGTATCCTCCTTACACCGACAAAGCCTTTCAGCCTGCAACATCTAAAAACACCAAATGCCGACATATATTTAATATATTGTTATTGTTTTATATAAATATATTATTATAAAATACCAAAACTAGCTACAGTGCTTATAAAACTATCTTATTTACGTAGTATATTATAATATATTAAAAGTATTTAAACTACTTTTTTAAATTGTATAATTAATTTTTTAAATCTAGCTTTATATAATTTTCTACGACTTTCCAAAGTCCGAAGCGGTTGAAACCTTTATATTATATGTTTTAGTTTATTTAAGTTTTAAATAAAACTCCGCTAATCTAATCTTATAATATTTATCAATATTTATTCACTTTTTTATATATACCGTAAAGCGTATATTTTTAATATTTAGAAACTAAATAAAGTGTATAAAATGCTTAACTTTTTATAACTAAACAAATATATACCTTAATATTAATAGTATAAAACGGCTTTAAAAATGCTAGGTTGAAGTTAGCTTTTTAACTTAAAAAAGCTAACCCGTTATTTTTATATAAATAATTTCGTATTATATTTAATATTCCCGATTATATTTTATAACTCGGAATTTACGATAAATTTCTCTAAATCGATAATATTACGAATTTGCAAAAATTAAAGTTAATTAAAGAAATACGTTTATTTCCCAAATTTAAATTTTTAATACGTAAGTATTTCCTATTCGGTTTTAATATAATGAAAATATAACGAATTTCCTATTTACTTAACGCGTTACAAAACGCGTCGAAGTTAATTAAACGTTGAGATTTGTTCGCCGGCAAAAATAATTAAAATATATTCAAATTAAAATTGTAATTCTTAAAAGGTATTAAACGAAAATCCGAAAATATTTCGTAAATAATTCGGATCTATTCTAGTTATAATTAGAAAACAGGGCAGTATTAAAATAAATTTAATAAAAGGAACCTTTTAATAAAACTCTTAATGATATACGGCAAAATAATTATAAATACTAAAAATATTAAGATTTTATTTAAACATCTTAAAGTAATTAAAAATAGTTTATAGTTATATAAATTATTAATTTATATAATTAAATTATAACGTACTATAGAAATAAGCTGTGTAATTTTTAGCATCTTGTAATAACTGATTTAAATAACTTAATTATAATATATTATATTGATTTAAATTAATCGTATTTTTTATTATTAGCCGTATTTACAGTTTTAAAACAAATATACGCATTATATCAAAGTTTGTTACAAAGCGCGTTGCAAAACTGTAAGATAAAGCTGTAAGGCTTGTTATAAGGCACGTTTTAAAGCGTATTATGGAATTACAGGTTTTATCAAAGTAATAATTGGATTTTGCGGAATTTAAATTATTAAAACACACGTTTCTAATAAAGAAAACCACTTATTATACGAGATAAACAGGTTTTTTCATTGAATGAAAAAGATAGTGATAAAAGATAAATGTTGATAATTATTACAAATAATTAGTTACAAAACGGTTAAAAGAAAAGTATACCAATATAAATTTACAGCAAGCTTTAATATAATATATACATTTGTTTTTAAGATGAAATACAGTTAGCGATAAAGAATACCATTAATTGGAATGGATTTATTACGTAATAATTAAGTTATTTAAATAAGTTATTACAAAATATTGAAAAATATATAGCTTATTTTATAATACGTTACTGTTATTTAAATTTTTCGCAGAAAAACGTATTTTAAATTTTAATATTGAAATATTTAATATTTATTTATTAAAAAATTAGTTTAATTTGTTATAATTATATAACAAAAAGGTTTCACGGAAATTAAATAAAACATTTTAATAAATACATTTAAAAGGATATCAATAAAACGAAATGTTCTTTTATTTTCGACGGTAACAAAAGTTATTATTTGATAAATTTCGAAAATTATTACCTTAATAACGCTATTATTACGTTTTATATAGCTCTTTATTTCTTTATCGACTTTTGCTTTTTAATATATTGTATTTTCTGTTTTAAACTATATTTATACGTTTTAATAGAACGTTAATATAATGTTATTATATTTATATTGCGGAAAAATATTTTTTACCGGTTTTTATAAGTCGTTTAAAACCGCTATAACGTTCGAAAGTATTAAATCCGGTTATGTAAATGTTAAATTTATTTTATTCGCTCTAAATAACGTTTTATCCGGTTTAAAAAATTTTTAGTTGTATTTACGCCGGCCATTTTACCGTTTAATTCTACTAGTTTCGTTTTTCTTCTTTTTTTCGAAAAGCTTTCGAAGTATTTAAAACAAAACATACAGATTAAAAGGTAATTTGTAAAAAAAAAAATAGAAAATAAAAAAAAAAAAAATAAAAAAAAAAAAAAAAAAAAATTCGTAATCTCCTAGATAGAAATGATTCAATGGTTAATTTTTTTAATAGAAAATAACTTGATAAATTTGTATAAAAAGATTTTCTTTTTCAAAAACCGTTAAATAACGCGAATTAGTTACTTTTTTAATTAACGTTTTTATTCGAAAAAAATCTATTATATAAAAAAAGTGCTTTGCTAAGGGAAAAAAGCAATAAAAAATAAAATTAATAAGGTTTAAAATAATTATTATAAAAATTTAAAAAAGGAAAAAGAAAAAATATAACATTTGCAACAAATTCGGATATAATATACGTATTTATAAAAAAGTTGTAAATATTTTTAATAACGAAAACCCCGATTAATTTGCATTAGTTTATTATATTGTAGTTGTTTTATTAGTATTTATTGTTACGGAATGTTAAAAACCGCGCAACTCGGTAATACGTGCGATTCGGTGGTATAAGACATTAAATGTATTTTAAATGCTTTAAATATATTCTTTTTAAAAAATATTATTATCGTTTACATAATATACAAATTAAAAAAAGTTTACTTATAAAAATATGTTTATATTCCGGGAAAAACAAAGATTTCAAAGTTTAAGTTATGTTTATATCCAGATAAAATCCGTAAAGTTATAATCAAAGATAAAAGTGCTAGTGAAGAAGATGCGATGTGGAGACTAAACTGACACTTTTGCACCCCGATTGTATGTACTCCAACAGCAAAGCTTCGGCCACGAATAATACCTAATCATTGATTCTGCCAGATAGGATCGCGTATCTGGATTCATAATACAAATGGACTATGGCAGTTATGAAATATATTTTAAGCAGTTATTAGTGGCTCAACGAATATGGCCAGAGCATGTACGACATGCAGCAGAGTCAAACCTCACTGTTAGGATGGCGTCGCCCTGCTCCCAGTCCACAAGGGGACAAGCTGTCGTCAGAAAGCACCTCGTGCTGTACCTTAGTTCCAGCAAACAATATGTAACCCGATTGCACCAGTGCCACAGCCCGGACGGTCCTTGGAAACAACAAAGCCCGCCATACCCAGTGCGAAGCGGTGAAACTGACGCGTAGGGCCGCGCCGACACCGAATGCTACGTTCCAATCTGCGCCGATGAAACGAACCGGCCGGGTAAAGATCGCCGCGCGGTGGTTTCTGCGGCACTACCTAATGTGAAATTTTCGTCCACCATTTAGCAAGTGGTAAGACGTCAGGGCCTGCATGTATACTGTCTGTACATGACACGAGGGGCTGTGCCCAATCCTGTGCCGCGCGACGCCAGACGATGCGGGCGGTCTGCATGTAACTGCCAGTCGTCATCTGAAGAACGGCTGTCCAACGGCTTTCAAGTCGTTGCTGACGCTCGGAATCTGGGGGCCGTCCACGCCCCTCTGAGCGTCCAATGGCGGAGCAGCGATGCGACTGTCGCTTCCGGGAATGAATCCTGCCTGCACGCAAAGTGACGGACGCTTGCGCGACGCTTGGCTTTGGAAGAAGGCCTTAGTGGCTGCTGCAAACGTGCCGGTTTCTCGGATCAAACTACATGTTGTAAAGTCGTTGTTAAGCACCCCACTGATCGGCATAAGGCTGTCTGGCATCAGGCTGCAGTTAAGCCACCCCGTGGTGCTTCGTCGGCCGGCGATGCTGGGGCTCCAAGGCACAGAGATGGAGAGTGGTAATTGTCAGTCTGATTGGCGCCGCGAGGAGTCTATCACTAAATTGAACGACTCGGCTTATTGGTCTAGTCGGCTTGCGCCCCTTCGCAGCCAGCGACACGGTCGGGGGATAGTAAACGGAACGTCGATGACACGCTTCACGATACGACCAATGCAGAGGCGGTGCGTGGTTGAAAATGGCATTATTTGGAGTTTAAGTTACACGTCTGCCGTGTTTACGAGCTGACGACCGACATAAGCGAAGATTCAGGCACCCAACTGGATGGACCATGGCTCCCTCGAATGCCACGAACGCCCAGATATATTACAGTGTGCCGTACGGCAATACCAGGAGCGAGGCTGTGAGGTGTGGCCTCTTCCAACCCCCGATACCGACGTATCAGTTCTCTCTGCTCATCAGCCCCTACCCATAACCACTCCTCGCCGCCAACTCCCATTCAATAGCCAGGGGGATATAACGGAAGTATTGCCTTCCGGTTTATCCTATACTGTATTTGCCAAGAGATATAATACTTGAATAACGCACATAATCGGTGCCTTAATAGGTAAACGAAGGAGGGTGTTGGATTATAGTACCCCTACCTATTAAACCACCAACGGGGGGCTGGTCCCAATTATCACCATAACCTACCCAGGACCCGTGTCGAGGCCTCGCATTCGGCACAAGCTCTCCATATAGCATCAAAGCATGCGCCACGTAACATGACACTTCAAAAACCAGAGACTACTGGTATGTGGTTGGCGGTATGTGATTAGTGCAAGGTTCTTTAGGATGATCTTCAATACTACGATATTGGATAATGAAATAACCCCAATTTGCTTACTCGATGGCAATATACCCGAGGGCACTGTGGGAGTTGACCTATTAGCAGAGGCGTAGGTAGCCTATTCAGACGTGTTAGTACGGGGCCGTTTTATAGCATCGGTGCATATCCAATAGCCGAATGACGACTTTCTCCTATAAACCCGTTCTTCGACAAAGTCCAGGGACCCAGGATGCACAACACCTTCATTCTAGTGCCACTAGCTTATCAACATGCCGTAGCAGATCTAGCGAACAAGCAACGTACTAGTATATATACGGCCATCATCCGCTTGGCCGTTTAGCTCTCCTCCTGTCCACCTGATAGGACGAGGCTGCGAGCAGGTATGACTGCATGTTGACTGAACTCGGTCCATGTTGCTGGAAGCCTTGCTCGCGCTGGTGTGCCGCTCCATAATAGGAATAAAGTGCTCCATGGACTATCCAACTAGTTGAATAGTTACAGATTTTGCCCCGGGACTCATAGTAACTCTTAATCCATGCCTACTACTTGCGGCACGCTTGCCCAGTTGCTCCTCGTATGCATGGGCATGATGACTTCGATGGTTCAGAGAACATATTGCCGCTAGCCCCGGGAACTCAGTCGCAGTTACTGTCCGGACACTGCGGGGTGGAATTAACGCGAGGACTTTGCTTACATTGTTGCATTCGTGCGTGACGTCCATTTCGCAGCCAGTTAAGGGAACCTGTCTATGTGACCAGACAAGTTACCTATCTGGTGCTATGTAGGCTCTCGATGCGGCAAACACTCCTGTCAAAGTCCTGGTGTTCCCGTGCACTCAGGACTTTGAACTAAGGGTAACATGAGGCAGGTAGTGTCGTAACGGCACGGTGACTCAGGAGTAAAAGTCAGCATCAACCCTGGAAGCGACCCCTTACTGTATGTGATTTGGCCGTCATCTGGGGTAAAAGACAGGCTGAAGCAATTAAATCAAGAGTTTTATGTAAAACCAGGGCTAATATGCGAAATTTTATGCTTATTATAGTTAAAGCATGCATAGACTTGATGTGGATACCTAGACCTCTGTTCGACTAAAAGCTTAAGTAAGATTTGTTGTTGCTTTGCATATATGGTAGGCGCCTCATTTTAAATTCTCGAGCGTCTTTGGTTTTACTCGTACATTAAATAAGTTGGAAGTCTACCATCCCTTATCGTAATGGGAAGCCACGGCGTGTTTGTAAATGGCGGCCCGGGAAAGTTGACGATTCTGTAACGAACATCAGTGTAGGTAGGTTTTGCGGTATTTTATGCACGAGGCGCAGAATGGTAACGGCAGACGGAAGGTCACCAGCACGGGCGAAACGGCAGACCTAGAGCGGATCTGGCCAGTCTACTTTTAAGAACAGCTGCGTCGCGGGGAGTTACGTCTGTATCCGGTTCTGGCGTATAGATTAATAAGGAGGTGTCCGCCTACGGAGACCCAAGAGCGTGCGAGCGTGCTTTCGTAAGGACCGAGGCCTGCCGTAGGGAGGCTCACCGGAGGGTCCTAGGAAGATCCTGGCAACATGACACCTACCTGAACTTACCTACCGAGTAGCGTCAGGGAGCTCGGTCATCGGTCGCCCCCTGAGCATCATATTACCAAGGTATGCAGTGGACCTCGACAAAGATAGATGGCACTCCGTTGACACAAAGCACTGACGGCGGCCAAGAGAACTAACTAGGCTTTGCAAAAGCGAAATCTCCACCGAACACGGCGTCTACAGGCGTGGCTGGATGAATTATTAGCCGGTAGATCCGGCCAGTACAAATGCGACGGAGTCGGAAAACAGGCGAATACAGGGCCGCCGACTCAACCAACCAGGAGTTAGCAACAGTTGGGCAGCGTGCATCGGCATATCGGGCGAGGTGGATGACGTTCATCGGCATCTGTCAGCCACCCAAAGAACCATTAAAATGCTGCACGGATTAAGTTCCAACGGGGTTTAATAGGCGAGAGGGCATTTAACCGTTCTTGGAATAAGTGGTGGCCTATAAACAGGCAAGTGACAAGTTAAATAATATTAGTAATTTTCCAATGGTTTAATTGGTTCAATCACCAGCTTGGCGCTTCTCATCCAATGAACTTAGCGGAAAAGTACCAATATCAGTAACTTGTCGCTTGCCTGCCTATAAATAGATTCGGCCGAGGTGTATCGGGTAACTGTTAGGAAAGCTGGGGTGAATCGGCTACTCGCGTTACCACACCTTTGTGGTCTTGTCAATTGTAATCGGCTACAGGGGGTAATATGTCTAAGTGGTGGACACGACTGCGGGATGCCATTATGCGTATTATATTACTTACCATTACTTCCATAGGATATACCGGACTTTCCCGTTCTGGTTCCTCCTCTAGGCGCGCCTCTAGGGCAATTCTTGGTCTGGAACTTCTTTTCAACATCTTCTTTTTCTCCTCCCCTCGATTCTTAATGGAGCCAGGGCCGAACATGTGGCGGCCTACGGACGGCCGCTTAATTATCCTATTACATAGATATCAGCTGATCCCCTCTAGGGAGTGAAGGTCCAACTGTAATCTGGTGCAGGCTAACCAACTGACTACTGCTTCGGAAAGCTTTTGAAGAACGAGAAAAGCTAGTTGCCTATTAACTAAAGTGGACAAGATAGATGTTCGAGATTTCCAGCAATGCCCATCGGGAATTCGCAGGCTGCTTGGTTGTTCAGCATTTAGGTTAACTTCCCTAAGGTTGTAAGACCTACCTGCAGCAGTCCTCCGCCTCTTTGCCTCTTCTTATTTTAACTCGTCCGAAGCAGCAGCAGACCAATGCGCTCACCGCTTTTCATGTGTTGCTCACGAGTCGATGAACGGCACGCAGCAGCCTCTATCGATCCTTGGCAATGGCATGATATTGAGGCAATGCATCTCTATGCATGTATGTATTTATGTATTATGTATGTATGTATGTATAAGTACTACCTGTATGCAGTGGAGGAAAACCATGGAATAGGTACGCGGGCGAAATTCCGAAAGCCCCATTGTCCGTCGCCCCATAGAATAGTCTCAGTAATGACCCATATCTCGTGGAATCTACGATCTGCTGTCATAATCCCCGCTCGGCAAATTCCTTGTTACATTTTGAGGATGGTCCTGCTATTTCAGGGTCCATCGGCAAATATTGCGCGCCCGGGCATTACGGCCTCGGGACGAATCCACAAAAAGATTGAACCATCTCATTAGTTAGAGCTGGTGAGCCCTTCAACCTGTGAAAAGGACACCCATACTTATCATATGCGGTAGCATGTTCACCAATGCTAAAAGAGGACATTGATACTTCTATACTTGCTTGGACGAAGTTGGACATTCGACGGTCAGAAGACCCTGTGGAAAGCGAAGTTTATGAGAGTATGAAACGTTGTATCCGGTGATGATCACTGGGATCTCGCTTGGAGCAAGGAAAACAGCACAGAAATTTGATTGTAATGGAAGCCAGAAAAGTGCGCTCAGCGAATAAGAGACAGGAAGAGGACGCTGCTACTACAGTAGGGTCTTGGCTCCGATGGGCAGCCTGCAGGGTCACAAGGATTACAAGCGGCGCCGAAGGGTAACTTAAAAATAGAAACATCCGCGTCAGAGTCAGACTACTGGTGTACATACATGTACCCGGGCCTACTATGTACGTCAGACAGCAAGTGGATACAGTGCACGAGTGCCGGTGGTACAACAAGAATAACATCTCCATGTACCTTCCTTACTGCACCGACGAATTGTTATTTTTGCCCCCACCAATACGTCCCGACTCTGTGAAATGCGAAATAAAAACATTGTCAGGTGTTAACTAATGCAAGAAACTGACCAACTGAAAGAAAATCGGCGCATCTAACATGTGGAGAGTCACCGCCCGAGGATGTTAGACTTGCCCATTATACCTAGGTATTAACGTGTCCGCACTAGACGGCGGTTCTCAACAAAAGCTGTATGTATCTCCTGAAATAAAAGCTGTGGTGAGAGGAGGAGTAGACGTGCTGGTCAATCTCTCACGGGTTTATTAGGGCTACTCGTTACATTTAAGCAGCAAGCCGGTAAGCGGCTTCTACCTGCTAGAGTCGCGGGACGTCGCACATAAGTAAGTACTTTCGTACTGTGCGTGAGCACCGTCAGACCCCTACACTCTCTTGGGACCCGGAGACTCGGGAGACCCTCTGCAGCCGGGGTTCGCTATCGGAGATGTTGTTGTTGTTATACTTGACGCACGGGATCGCGTGGGCAAGCTATGGATGTATACATTTGTCGGCGGCCAAGGAAACCAGGCAGGTCAATGTAGTGTTGGTGATTAGGTATAGTGTAGATGCAGACAAGCCCCCTTATGCACGCTGTTAGAATCTTATGTCAAATGGGTGAAGCCGTCACAAGACTTGCCTGCGCCTGCAAAACATTGGCCTCGCTGAAGGATGCGATCGCCCCGGTCCTCTGCAGGCGCATATGCAGCCGCGTTGGGACCCATATCTCAAGATATATGATAGCGTTTGAGGCGTTTTGAACGGGGACGGTTGCGGGTGTTGTTGGTAATGATACAAGAACTAATTTTCCGTCTAGCAACAAAAGACCATGCGTGAGTCTCGTAGCAAGCCTCTGATGCTCCTGACTGGTAACCATTGCAGGTTGCAGGGTTATTTTCAGTTAGTTACCGCCACCTGCCCGCTATCTGCCCAATACGGTTACGATGTAGCTCCCTATACGATTTGATGGAAAATAACATTAGGATAACACCGTTAATAATACTAATTATCGTAAATACCTTTTTTATAGAAAAAGGTAGATTTAAATAAAGTTTTATTTAAAACAATAGTATAATTTGCAGTTGCTAGTTCTAAAACTATAAATAGCGATATATAAGATCAAGTAGGCTGGTTGTAAAGATTTCTTCGTTACGTTGGCGCAGTTATGATAGGATAGGATGCAAGGTAAAAGTTAGGTCCAAGCCTTAGTTGCCAGGCTGAGCCAATATACAGAAAATGATTCCACGATAAAATTTCCACGATAGATACTATACCCAGTATCTTCGAACACGAGGACTCTTCAAACGGTTTTCACAGTTAGATAGGATAGGATAAAACGCTGTTTGAAAGTGGTGGAAAACAGCAAATAAATTAATGGACGTATTTTTGCATACAAATGTATGTGAGTGTATGTACTAGCTATTTAGGGAATCTTGCGGGGCGTCGGAGGTAACTAACTCAAAATACTCCTGCGACGTGTAGCATTACAAGCCAAAGGAGACGCCATGAAAATCGAAGGTAGTTCCTCATCGAAAACTGAGAGCGCGCCGTTATGCGGGTGCCTAGTCGGGTCCACTCGACGTCAAACCACGGTGGTCAAGCATCGCCACCGTCAGGGTATCAGACCTGGGAACCAAGGCCTGCCAGGGTCGGAGCGTTGATGATAGATCTAAGACGAGATAGGCAAATAGCACGTCCATGCTCTGGGATGCTTGACCCACTTGGACTGCGCCCCGATGGATGAACACGAGAAACTGCTGTTTCAGCCAACCAGAAAAGGATCCATCTTCCATGGTAAAGGGAACTGTCAGATCTGATTCCGAAGAATACCTCGATGAAACCAATCTATAGCCAGCCTATGAGTGATGCGTGCTGGTAGGAATACCAGGGAGCATCGTGCCATATTTTCGGGGGAGCGCTATGTCTTGTCGGTTTCTTATTACGAATAGATATATCAAGCGTCTCCTATTCGGCTACTAGGCGCCTCACCTTGCAGGCTCGCTCTCTCGGATCTCTTTGGCGGCCGAAGTTCCGTCCTCTTATCCAGAGCATCTTATTAACCAGCCCAAGACAAAAGCGTCGGCCGGAGGCAGGCGGGAGGGACGATGTTAGGTCCCCAAAGTGCGCGTGGTAGCTACTTTACCTATTATTTGTATAGTGTTGCTATTGCAACTTGAATATCCATATAGGGAAATTCAAAAGAACATAGTATGCGGGTGGCTGGCTGTATGGAAGTAAGCCACTCATTAAGACATCATAAGTATATCAGATTATAAAGTAGGTAAATCTTTTGGTAGAAGAAGCCCATATCTGTGCCTTTTGCCTGAGCCGACAACTCTGAGCTTAACGTTACAGAAAGTTTTGTGGAGTGCGGAGGACATCCTCTACCTACCTCACTACTGGAGACTCTCGTTCCGGCATCTTTTGTGCCTACGGACATAACTACAGTAGTGCCAAATATACTAGGTACTAGTACATAAGTCCTGACTTTTTATGCGAGGTCCGGGGATGACATCACTGCACCATTTGTCTGCCAAAGAAGGCTAAAGCAACCCAGAGCTAGCGTCGGCGCTGAGTGGCAGCTGCTCATTGGGCTCCGTGGCTGCGTCGGGGAGTCGTCTTATTGACTGTACTGTACCAGTAGTAGCCAGAATATGAACACTTGAAGCTGCCAATAGACAGCGTCACCAGGGACTCGAGTTCTTTCCGTAGTGTATTTTCCCATGACCAGGCAGCCTTAAGAACCTAATGACGTATCCCCACTCGTTCTCATGGATCCTCGTTCCATTTGGAGCGATGCCTTCGGAGATCCTGGAAGGGTTTTGGAGAGATGAGAACAATTGCGTAGGCGCTCATATCCTTTACGGCTAGTGGCCGTTTCGGAGAACTTACCGAAGTTGACCCCGAATCATTCTTGGTAACCTGTCAGGTCGTGGACAAAAAAATTGTCACACCCTCACACTGCTTCAGACCAACTTATTCCGATGCAGCTATTTGCAAAAACTGTAGAAAATCCAGCAGAACGCTTCAAAAGAAAAATATTCCTGTCATTAATTTGCTTATAATGGACCTATAACGTATTGTGTATTCTGAGGTCGGCAAATGTGAAATGGTTTACCCATTCATATCACTTTGCTGAGGTCTAAGGGGGTAAGAGTAAAGTGTGACAATTTTTTTGTCCACGACCTGCCTGTGAACATTCTGATACTCGCCAGCCAGCCCTGCCAGGTGGGACTCTTTCCACCTCATATTGGCTATTCCAGTGCATCTCCCTTAGATGAGGCCGCATTCTCTATTGAGCTAGAAAACCCACCCGGACCCTTTTTGTGCTTGGTCCATAGTAGTCTGAGCCAACAGTACCCCCAGATGGTGGAGAAAGTAATTGATAGTGAACGAAAGTATTGATAGTGCCTAGAGCCGCGACACACCATTGTCACCATCAATTATTTTTCAATTGTCACCTTGGCCTCCAATACCTCTCTCTCATAGAAACATGCGGGTCGATTGATGCGCATAGGGTGGCCAGTGCTTTAACACTAGTACAAGCTACTCAGCCTCTACAACATTCTGTCACCAAGGACACGGTGATCAATATATAGTTCATAGATTCATACACTATCCTTCGCTAGCAACCTATTCAATACCCGACTAAGATTAGTGCCTACTATCAAAAAGCTTCCGTTTAGTAAACCCGTGGCTTTGATATCCAAGAAGGAATGGGCCGTTGGTATGGACTCGTTCGCACGTGCCCTGATGGAGCATGGCAAAGACTGCCCCGTCGTTCATCCGGCGAGCACGAGACCCTTAGGCCCTTTACGTAGCACAGAGCCGAGAAGAAGCGCCGATTACCCGTTTACCGCATGGCCAATGTCAGAAAGTCATTGTAGCGCCGTGTAATTACGCTTGAGAAGTGAATAGGGTTTCTCTCAAGGCGCTTAGCAGCTATAGGGAGACACGTCGTGGACAAAATAATTGTCACACTCTACTCTTATCCCCCCTTAGACTTCAGCAAAATGATATCAATGGATAAACTATTGTATATCTGGCAACTTCAAAATATACAACACTTGATAGGTTAATTTAATAAACAAATTATTAGTATCAATAATATCTTTTTAACAGCTTCGGTTAATTTTTAATTTTTGCAAACAGTTGCATCGGAACGAGTTGCTCTGAAGCAGCATGAGGGTGTAACAATATTTTGGTCCACGACCTGGGAGATGACCCACATCCCCCGCCGGCGTTTTAAGGACTTAGTAAGCTATCAGTTACTGGACGAAAACTGCTTCGCGCGGATTGCAGCCAATGGCGAAACCTAAGTTCATCGTAGTCTCGTCACGCGGGACTTTGCCTTAGTCGAGTAATGTACGGTAGGTGGCTAGCAAATCCATATGCTCCTATTATCACCTACAGAAACGGCCCGCCATATTTACTCATCCTGATTGTATCAGTTGCTGAAGCGACGTTGCCTCCCTGCATATGTACGACTAGGGCGATAGGAAGCCGAGCAAAAGCACCTGACTGAGTCGGTATGATTGTTAGTCGTATGTGCACACGTCTAGCACACAAACCGGACCCTTCGCTCACGGTCACAACTCGTCCTATTATCACAACTTGCCAGACTGCATGGAGTGGAAGCACCGCCCGTTAGTAGCTCCTGGCTCGATGTAACAGCTGGCTACTGCATACGTACCTACCTATGTCCTACTTGCCTATTTCTTTGGACCTACACGTACATGTGGACTCCTCCTAGAAAGGAGGTTCTGTATGCATTTAACCCAATGGGACTGATTAAGGTGGCTGAGCCCACCGCCCTTCTGAACTAGGCCGAATTAAGGCGGGCGCTCTAAACGCCCTCTAACATTGGCAGGGATTACGCACTACAGCAGCATCAAAGACGTACGACACTGGCATTAACCCCCCCTTCCATACCCTTTCATGCCCGTCCGGCTCCTCACCCAATAATCCTACCACAGTTGTCCGTGCTATGCAATGTATTCCTGCCAGCACTCCAAAGGTCAATGGCACGCAAGCGTTGCAACAGCGTGATGCGTATGAAGTACCGGAGTGAACCGATGCCTTGTATCGGGCTCAGTTGCTGTTCTTTCCTCCGGTATGGCCTTGGGCTTTTTGAAACATTGGGAAGCGAGTCGAATTGTTCAAAACAAAATCCAGGTTTCCATTCGCAGGTTTTGGTCTCTGCTGAAGTAGCAGAGCGATATAGAGTTCTTCCTGCTTATCGTCGTAGGTATGTATGCACTTACAGCACAGTGTTGGGAGTACGCCTTCCCATCTAAGTGACAGACCCATGCATTTCCACTGCTCTTGCGACTGGTGTGTCAGCCCGTCGACCAGTCGGCCATGCAAGTCAGTATGTAGGTAGGTAAGTAAGTAGGTACTTGCAGAATAGTCAACTGTATTTGAGCCTAAGGGCATGTAAGTACATCACTGGTGCCCACAGCTTCCCCCCATAGCTAGGTACCTTCGGTACATGCCTACCTAGCCTTGTAGCTTACCCTTACCGCACACGCCCCCTCTCATGCTACGTACCTGTCCTGGCGCCAATTATCCATACTGTACGCTGTTTATTTAACAACCCTCCTGTCCCCAACTTGGTTTCCCAATTCTTCTATTTAGCCCATCATCGAATCATCCTATCTCAGCCTCCGTTGCTGCAAAGCATCTTCACCAACACACTCGCTTTACCTCACCATCCTTAGGAAGTCCTCGTCGACTCCTGTCATTCGCTTATTCCTTTTTTTGTGTCTCGGAGATTCGGTCTCTGGTCAATCAACCATCGTTCTTGTGAATCCGACTTATAATAGCATCGCCAGCTCAGATCAACTCGTAAAAGCTCCGGGCTGTCTAGTTTCTGGATCTCGTGAAAAGAAACGAAACAGTCGCTGATATTCTCATGGCAACGCTTCAGAGCTAAAGTCTACTCATACCGTTGGTTGGCTTATATACCGAGCTCAAGGAGAGATATTCAATCGCTTAAACACTTGGAAGGGAACATCGAGCAGTATAAATATCAGACTCATATCAGCAACCGTACCACGAGCTTCGCCCCACTGCTTGCCGCCGCTGTGTCTCTACCAAAAGGCCACGAGGATAAGTCCCTGTGTCGCCGATCAGCCAAGACACAGCCAACTTCGCTATATGTTCTGATTCTCACCTCTGCAATCTTACTGGTCTTCGTAATTCCTGGATAGAGGAATTGTTGGTGTCGTGCACTGAACCATTTCAGAAAGATCTGCACCGAAAACCCTTCGACCCATTCGCTCGCTTTATTCCGCACCGTCTCATCTCTTGCGCCCTAATTCTTGTAAGTCAGACCACCGTTAGCGGCTGTGAGACTAGATTTCTAGGTCGTCGAGCCGGCAGGGGGTAGTTGGGTCGTGGCTCTTCTGCTGACACTGAACATCCCAGTTCTCTTCTCCTTTTTGACACCTAATTTTCTACATACAGCATTTGAAATGGCTGGTCCAGGCGGTGGTCCCCCACGAAGAAGGTTTGTGCTTTACAAGTATTAGCCCCTCTGATATTGTTAATACTAAGTTCACCACCACAGTCACACCAAGTCTCGCAAGGGCTGTGACAACTGGTATGTAGATCCCGCCAGGTGTTACTCGTCAGATGTTAACTATGTTTAGCAAGCGTCGGCACATCCGATGCGACGAAAACTTCCCTCAATGGTTCGTGATTATCCATGTACATCGTGGAAGGCATAACTTACTGAAGCTCATTTGTAGCCGTAATTGCACCAAGCATAAAGTGCGATGTCCGTACAATGACGTTCCTGTTCCAGACGAAAGGTCAGCTACTCCCGATAAGCCCGACCTGATGTGGACCCCGGAGGTCGAGGCGACCATCGAACAGTGGCAGCGGACAGGAATCTTCCCGTTTCCGAATCTCGGCATCTTCCCGGCTCCTGCGCCCCAGTATTACTCGCTAGAGGATCTCCGCCTGATCCTCCACGTTGCTTCGATCTGCAACGAGATGAACGCCATTGATGCAAACGGCTTCACCCTGTGGACCCGCCAAATTCCCACGTAGGTGGCCCGTGATGGGGAAGTATGGCTCGCGCTGACCCCTGAAACAGAATCCTCAAGATTGGAGCGGCTCATGCATATGTTATGCATGCCTTGCTCGCTTTCTCAGCCATGCACATTGCCTTCTTGACGGATTGTCCTCTGGTTGGGAACATGGCCTATGAGCATCGTGGCATCGCACTTAAGGGATTGCAAGAGGCCATTGGAACGTTCTCGCGAGAAACCTCAGATGCCGTCTTGGCCGCCTCGCTTGTGCTCTCGTGGCAGGCCACAGATTGGTAAGTAATATACTGCAAGTACCCGGGAAATGGTGACTGATCCGACAATGTGATAGGCGAAGCTGGACCCAGCTTATGCAGGGAACCTCCACCGTAAGTAATATTATCTGCATGTTTCTATACCGGGATGACTAACAAACAATCCAAGGTGATCGATGCCATGGAACCATGGAAGCACGAGTCCCAATTTGGAGAGTTCATTGCCGAAAGCAGCACGTTTCCTACTGCTCCGCCCTCTCCGACACCGGATCACAAGCCGAATCAGCCGCGCAAGGAGGACCTCGAGGCTTTCCAGCGAACCATCAACCAGCTCAGCAAGGTCGAGGCGCATCTGAAGCAGAACAAGGAGGACACGAAGCTGATCCAGCAACTGACGTCCTTCATGAAGGGCGCTCGTAAGATTACTCCGATACAGTCGATCAGTGATCAGTTTGACCGGCTCCAGCCCCTTCGAACTTGGCTCTTCTGGCTTCCTGTCATGTGCCTCAAGCAGAACGGCGTCTCCCCAAGCGCTCTGATCGTGATCGCGCATTACTACACTGCGGCAATCCTCATGGAACGCCTTTTCCCGGAAAT
This sequence comes from Monosporascus sp. 5C6A, assembly GCA_004155035.1. Lineage (NCBI taxonomy): Eukaryota > Fungi > Ascomycota > Sordariomycetes > Xylariales > Monosporascus > Monosporascus sp. 5C6A. Next base: position 99,496 of record QJOB01000112.1, read on the forward strand.
CGGTGCTGCATATTTTGGCAGCCTCTCCATTGGACCAGTGGAGGAGATTGCTCGCCGGCTTCTCTCCATCAACGTCTCCGGCTCTCTAGAGGGAGACGTGCAGACGCCACTGACCCTCATGGAATTCCCTATCGACACGGTCAACGAGTTCCGCTCGCGCATGGGGTGGCTGCAGCCGGCACGCACGCCTTCTTTCCCTCAGTTTGATCCGCCCAACTTCTACATGACCGAGAATGCACAGCAGAGCACGCCACCACCCACGACCTCCTATCTGCCCTATGGGGACAACCCGCCGTTCAGCTGGAGCACCGAGGATCTCTCCATGCTCGCGCCGGAGCAGGAGCAGGGAAATGCTGTTAGCCCGCTCAACCTCTCCTCTCCCTTCACCGGCCAGCAGTATCTCAACATTCCATCACCCTCCTATGGCGCATATAGTCCGGCATCATCTACCTTTGGCGAAGGTTCCATTGCGTATAGCGACCACGATGAATTCGTCCCTTACGACGCGGGCATGACAGGATATCCACCTATGGGCTCGGCAGAGCATAGCAACTTTGGTGTCGGGTTTGTCTCTCCAATCCAGACGGTGTGGATCTAAGGGAATCTGGATTCTCACACCGGCCTCCCACCTGCCATGGAAAATGACAAAATTAATTGACCATGGCACTCAGGACCAACTCTGCTCAGAACCCGGCTGTTATCTCTTCGGGCTATCCCCCGCTCGAGGTCCCGATGCTCCAGAACCCTGGTGGACCCTCCACTCTGCAGTACGATGCTTTTCATAGGGCTCCCTCTCCTTTCCTCAACCCTGGCCAGGCATATGGAGGTTCCTTCGAGTCGACCACGCCGCTTTCGGCGTCGGCACCATCACCTGCGTTTATGCCCCCACCGCATATGTACCGATCCCACCACCGCCACCACTCATCAGTCGCTTCTGCCCCCGTGCCAAGCCAGACGGAGGACTTGGAGCCTTGAATGGGGGCCGTTGCCCTATTTCGATTTCCACGCCGCCCCACACCCTTTTCACCTTGCAACACCTTTTAATACGATTTCGATTACACACAGACGCGACTGTATAACAACACTCCTTTGACTGGATTCAAAGCTACCAACATGTCTTCTATCGACACAATGATACCCACGGTCCTTTTTTTTAGACGAATGCATCAAACGTATCGCATAATTATCAAGCTTACGACGCTCCTTACGACCACCAAATGATACCCCGATAGACGCTCCTTTTTGCATTATAGACCGACCGATTACGCTCCTTACGAATTACGACGATTTCTATTATCCTTTGGAATAGAATCTCGGCCGCTCCTTACGGAAACTTGTATGATGAATTGCCAGGATACCCAACTACTTTGCGCCAAATTGCATAGCGGCTGTTTTACCACTTTCTTCACTCAGGGAGTAAATATTGACAACCTCAGGGCGGTTTGTCATTTGCATTGGGCCGGCGTTTCTGTTTTGTCTTTTGCACTTTATGTTTTGACTGCCGGGAAAAGGAAAGAAAGCAAAGATCGGACGACTTTGCGCATACCCTTCGTATGCGGATGAGATGCGAAGCAGCTGACGCTGCTAAGATCCATCTCCGTTGGCGGAAATAATGGTAGTTCAGGTGTCCGGACTGTTTTTGACGGGACTGTCTTGCAATAGAGGGAGAGCCTGATGGGTCGAGAAGTTAACCCGAAGGATGGGCATTATGTTATTAGGCTACCCCCGAAATGGCGAGTCTACGAGAGTTGAGCTGCTTCCTACATTGCTCGACCTCGTAAGGGATAATTGGGCATAGGGTCGACCTTCCGGTCAATCCTAGAGGGTAGCCAACATTAATCTTAATCGTTTGAGGCTTCTACAACAGTCTTCCTAGGCTTCCCTGTTGAAAGTCGTGATCAGTAGCATAAGAACATGGTGGCTCACGGGCAATGTGACGCGAGCGCATGGCGAAAGCATTACCCCCGCTGGGTGCAAATTGCGTGCAGTGGGTTTCGCGGGCAACGGAGTCCGTTTCCCTATGCGCTGAGATCTCGTGATCCCCGTGACGCTCGCCACTAGCCACCGTCGCTCAACTTTATTGCACGTCGGTTGATCTAACCGACAGCAGTTCGGCGGAGGCCGGTTTCTATGTGCGTACGGCGGCTGAAATAAACCCCAGTACAAGCTTCCTGGTTGGTCAAATAACTGATGTTGCACAAATCGCTTGCATTGACATGCCCCATTGGCATCCCCAGCAGCAGCCATGGCGCCTCTGGCAAAATATATCCCAGGTAATAAGAATAATCACCGTTCCTCGCATAGTAGGGCGTCGCTGTCGAGGATGTTACATTCCAACTTATGCTTCTGGTGCAGCTGACCGAGTTTATTCTGAACCTCGGTATCTTGCGTTTGTTAGGATCATCTCAATTCCAAGCCGAGCCGTCCGCCATTCAAGTTGGCAAGCTCTTCTTGCGAACCCCTAAGACTAAGACTGTTCATGGGATGGCGTTAAGCCACACTTATGGGGCTTACGATACATCAGATCTCCGAGTGGGGATTTCGCATGTCAGGCCAATAATGCCCCGCTCTCGGCACGGACCGGGGTCAGCCTCAGTAAAGTATACGAGATTCCAAGGTGCTAGGTATACTTAAGCACCCCACACCCTCATGGTTTCGCCCGACGCCACGATTATGTCCGCGATGATGAATCACGCAGCTCAACCGCCTGTTTATTTAATATACGCATTACCCCGCACCTCAGATCAATTCTGGAATACCAATGGAAGGAGGACCGCTCCATTGGTCTATTTGTTCCTACAGTTTTGCCGGGCGTTTATGCAGGCGGCGTGTGACTTTCGCGGCTCGACGTCTGTCAGACCGGTGCCAAGGGCTTGAGCCGCGATTACCAGCTCGACGGGACGCCGGTTTCCTACGGTAGGGAATAGCCAGTCCTAGCGAGTTCAAACGATCCTAGCGTCCAATGAAGGCTTTGTTACCTATGTCGCTCCCGAGCAATCGGCAGCATCACGGAGGTCCGTTGCGCGTAGCTGCTATGCCGTCCTCAGACTGCTGGATATCTGCTCTCACCTCCGACTAGGGGCCCTTCGAGGGGGAACTCTGAAATTGGCGTTCGCCACCTGGTACTACAACCATGTATAGCCACTCAATGCCTCGCGGTCCTAAGAGACAGCTATCTAAACAGGTGCTGATCATGGGACTGTGCCACTTTAGGTGCTTGTCGGTGATTCGCTCAGCCATGTACTTTTCAGTCCCCATTATCCCTTCTCCAGCGATTGCCGATTGAGTCATTAGAGGACCAACAGCGATTGGGACCCCACGAGGATAGAGAAGGTACGCCTGGACGAGCGGTTGTGGCGGTGATCCCGGTACTCGTGCAGAGACAAGCTTGCCCCCTAGTATCCCGACCTCAACCCTCTCTTGGCTTCGCTCTGGATTATATAGAGTGAAAAGCCGCAAGCCGGCCACCGGAAGTTTACTCTTGGAGCAGTATACCCAGGGCGGAACATACAGGCCACTCGGTATGTGCTGGTGGTATCCCTGGCTGCTAATCTAACTAGTTGACAGCTCAACGCTGTGACGAGCTATGGACTACTCTGTGACCGATTATCATAATTTAATCATGTATCTCCTCCATATGAGCTCCGAATCTACGTATATAGCAAGAGTTACATAGCGGAACACCGAGAGCTTTCTTGTAAGTGTCGTCCTCATCGTGGACAAGAATCCGGGAGGCCTCGGGCTCATATACCCACGTCATGAAACGGAATTATCTCCGTTTGATATATGTAGACAGAAACGTGCACTCGTTATGGATTTGTCACCGCTCATCCATGCACCACCTGGGAATGAAGCATCGTATTATCGGTTTTCCGTACCACTGCTAGTTGGCTAGCCTCCAATGATCTTGGTGACCAACATCTCGTATTCGCTAGCTGCATCGTGTCGGCAGCCCCTGTCACGCCGAAACTAGGCAGCAAACCTGAATGGTCACCGTGTTGAAACCATACATATTCCGTAAATAAAAGCATCGGAGATGGCAAGGAGAGGTATTCCCCCTTTTTTTCAATGTCGCTTCTCTTCGAATGGTCTGCACAGGGTAGTCTTTCCCGGTCACTCAGCCTCGAATATCCTCTTCCCCCGCTACCAGTTCGTTCTGTGTCCATACATCGTGGATGTCGGGCTTGTGGAGCATTGCAGCAGGCCGGATGGGAGAAATAATTATTGAACCATGCCCTAGATGTCACATACTAGCGCTTGTGCACTCTTCAGGCTTGAAACTGCTCCGCCGTGCTCCACCTGTACGTTATGGAAGATATCCTCTGTATATAGGGGGTGGGTGTTTCCGCTGCCTAACCAGCCAAAACGGAGCACAGCGCTAATTCGCCCGAGTCTTCACTACAGAGACGTGGCATCCAGCTGGACGCGAGCCCGCCTCTAGTTTGGTTTCTCCGCTAGCCAGTCCTCGACCTGACCCATCGTGCTAGAGCGCCAAAGTGAAATAAACCCGACGGAGAACCATACCGAGAGATACTGTACAGGCGTCCCATCCACCCCCTGGATAGTGGATCCCTCGGAACTCCCAACGCCGCTTCTTCCCAGAGAACTATGCCCGTTCCTTTTGACCGAAGTCTCGAATTCGATGATGGGAAGTATCAGATCGTAGTAGCCCAAGCCGCCACCCGAGTCATGCGCTGCAATGGGCACCTTGCGGCCCAGCTGCTCCCTCTCACACACCGCCATCACGCACACACTTTATTTCCGGGAGAGGACATCGCTCAGGCTTATGTACTGATAGGAGGCCGGCGATCCCGGAATGGCTCCAAGTGGACCGGCTCACCGTTCCGCAGGGTGGAGTTTCATCGAGTGAAGTAACGTCTACTGCACCTCCATCTAGCTGCTCGCGCGCCGGCGCCACGGCCGTTATCCGGAACTCCTCCGTGCTCGACAACGTTCTACAACCGACATTCTAGGCATCGTAGGACATTCCAGTGTAACACTGTGTTCAACCAGACGAATGTTCGGTTGTACCCCTGCTTCTGAAGGGAGTAGCCGACACCGGGAGACAAACGACCACGCCTTTAGTTCCCGAGAAGATTCGAGGAACCGGGCTTAGGCACTCATCCACACAATGCTCCCACAAGCAATGTTTCGTGATCACGGGTCGTTGGAGACTCAATTGCTACTACATCTCATAGATTGCATGCTCGAGAGCCGCCGTGCTACCAACCTTCACCGGGAGATGAGTCCGAAAGAAGATGCGACTATAGCCGACGCAAAGGGGCGGCGGTTTCCCAGCTTATCTCTCACAGGAGGACATCTCGAGGGAAGGTGAGAGATATATGCATTTTGGCCGAACACGAAGTAGATGCTGACGCTTTTGTTGGATCGTGCTATTTATGGGTTAGCATCTTAGCGGAGGCTCTGAGGTGTTTTCACCTTTTTCATGTTATTCGGCCGAAGAAGAAAAACAAGGTGCGCGGTTGGAGGCAACTGCACGCTTCCCTAATAAACCTCGAAGCCTTTGCCTTAAGGAGGGGCTAGTCCCCTGCTTCTGCCACTAAGCTTGGCGTACTTCTCCTGCGGTACTCATCAACTATACCAGTAGCCCCTGGGCTTTGGGCACTTCCCTCTTCTTCATCCATAGAGTTAAGAGTATAGCTGGAACACCCATAACGGTATCAACACGAGGGCTGCCACTAGCAGCGATGATTGAAGGGGTTGTGGCTTCTCGTGCCTAGGTACGGATTATGGTATATACCGACGAGGAGGTGTTGCACGCGCCCTAGTGTTCCTTTTGATGAGCGGTGATTATGTTGCTCCGTGACCTGGTGTTGCTTTCTGGGGGCTTCCGGGACGTTTCTCGCAACCTCCGGTGCAAAGCAGCGCGTCATGTCCCATATCCCTTCCCTCTCCAACAAACACCCCAAGTTGAAGGTTTTTTCGCCAATGGCGTCAGTTTCCACCAAGTCTACTGAGCTTGATAAGATGAGGCCTAGCAGCGTCTGCACGCCTACTGTTTGCTTGAAGTCTTCTGCGAAGGGATTTGGGAGCCTAATTTGATGATACGCCGGCTTCTGATTTCGAAGGGTTGTGGAAATTTAGATGTATTGTCATGGGCTTTGGTGATCTTAAGCGAAAAGAAGAATGCTACAGGAACACAGCGGATGTCTATTTACATTGGAATAGGATTAATTCTTATTATCACTTGCTGCTCGCCTAGTGCTTTACTTCCTGGCACAGCAAAAGGAACTCGTCATTAGATAAATGAACCACTCGGCCAGTCTCTTCAACTCCCCCGTCACTAACTTTTTACATACACTTTTATTATTAGAGTGGCCAATTTAATTTTCTTTCGCCGCTTCTCTAACCCTGTGAATGAATATTATCTTTGGGTGAACATATTCGCATCTCAGTTGTTGCCCGGTTACCAACAACATCAAACCGGGAGATGGGAAAAGGAGTCAGCCTTTTCGTGTACTGGCTATACGAGTCTACTTACCGTCTTCGAGCGAATTCAACTTTCTTCTCCAGCTTGCTGATATTGAGTCGGACCAAACACACACACACACACACACACACACACACACACCCAGAAATCCTATCGATACAGGCTATCATCGTGATCACACCGCCTCTTCCACTGGGAGCAGATGTGCGTAAGCTGAGGCAATCCGAGGCGATACGAACGAACCCAGGGTGTCTGTCTTAGGGTCTCCGGAGGTGGTCAACAATGGCCAAGCGCAGCAAGATGCCATGGCAAGTCCATTTTATTGGGGGCAGCGCGCGCCTGTAGGAGACGTATTCCCTTAGAAGCTCGCAAACAACCTGCAAAGAATCATCCGCTTCGCCTGGCTCCAGCTCCAAGCGTTCGGTGATACTCAACCCTGCGCCTCAAATGGTCGTTGGTCTCTTTTGTGCTACGATTGTATCCCGGGCATCCGTTGGCGCGGTCTGCCTAGATCAGGTGGAAATGCTGACAATAACGCGGATTAGCCTATCTGTCTATTAGGAAAGCCCTCAACGATATTTTCCTCACCCGGGAGCGGGAGACTGGAAGCCTAGCATGCGACTTAGTTAGCAGAAGCACGTTTTAAGATGTTAGACCCCGCCCCGTCTTTGCCAGGCCCCAGATATTGGTATATTGACCCAGTTGACATGTCAAGGTTCAGAGATGTCGAGCGGAAATGAGACGAGCGGACCGTCTCCCCCGCATCGCCCATTGGAAGCTTGCGTATAATTGTGACCTGGATTTCGAGCTTCGAACTATCTCGACTTCTAGGACATGGCATACCGTGTCCGGATATATGGTTAATATGGTTGATATTCAGATGAGTGCTAGATATAACCCCACGTGTTGCCCTTCGCCCAGCACACATTTACTAATTCTTCCCTTGCCACGGACGAAGTTTCGAAGGATGGGAGTATTTTCCAGATGATGGCGTCTTAAAACTCGCAATGGTCAAGGAACGAGCCGCTCACAGTCGCTGCAACAGGGTTTGGGGCGAGCATGTCTATTACACAGAGGGCCTGACCAAATATCGACACGAGCCATGCCCATCCAGCACGCCTATTCCGCCTCTGTACATAATATACAATGATAACCCCTATAACGGAGAGCAAGCATCTATCGACGGCGGCCGATTCCAAAGCCGTGAATCCTCTTGCTGTACTTCCACAGGCCCCGGTACTTGGGCTTCTGCCTCTTGGCCTCCCAGCCCCTCTGCTTCTTCTCGGGCTTGAGCGAGTACACCCTCTTGTGCTTGAACTCGATGTCGGCGCCCGGGATGCCGGCGCGCTCCATGACGCCGGCGGTGCCCTCGTCCCAGATGGTCCGGAAGACGTTGAAACCTACGGGCCTCAGGCCGAACTTATCCCTGTAGCTCTTGAGGCTGAACCCGTCGCGGCCGCTGTACAGCTCGCGCACTTTGGCGATGTCGATCGTCTCGCCGGGTTTCTGCTCGAGAAGGAAGATAGACAGTCGGTGGTAGGGGGCTCCCTTTTGGGAGAAGGCCGGCAGCCAGGGGACGGCTAGCTGGGTCTCCTTGTTCACCTTGCCGAGGGGTAAGGATGGTTGCGTGGGAGAGATGGGGACGTTGGCCGCTAAGTAGTGGCACCGCCGGTCGAACGAGTCTGTCTCGGCATTGGGAACATCGGAGTCCATCACCACGACGGAGACTAGACGCTCGCCGGCGTCGAAGCATTGGACCCTCAGACGCGGGGGCACCTCGGTGATACGAGAGTCCAAGATCTCACCGGGCTCGACCTTGATGCGACGGAAATAGAGCTGCACATCCATGGTGGGATCGAACTTGGGCAGCACATCGGGCACGATGTGCAGTTGTGAGATACGCTGCTTGAGCAAGCGGTATGGATATCCGCGCCATTTGCGCTCAGCTAGGTAGCGGTAGATGGGCTTGTTCATGTCCCCTATTTTGGATGTTAGCCATTGGATTAGGCTATAAACACACGGATCTAGTCCTCTTTAGCTATAAAAATGGGAGGGCGGCTGGGGACTCGAGTTTCCCAACTGCTGTAGCTATCTGTCGTGAAAGGCCGCTTGTTGTGCTCTCCAACGCTTTAATGTGTTTGCAGACCAAACCACCACCCCAAAGCATTGTCTCTTGAGACTTATGAAGGGAGAACCCGTAAAATACTACAGCCGTGGGAAGAAAAGAAAAATGGGTAGCAAAATAGGATGGGACCTACCGAGGCCATCCTCAAAGCGCCGCTTCACAACGGGATCGTTGATATCGGCAAGGATCTTGTAGTCCTCAACCTGCTTCCTCAGACTGGCGAGGCGCATGTTCTTCATGCGCTCGCCGCCGACGACCTGGTCGGCGGGCGTCTCCTCGAGCCTCTTGATCTTGGCCAGCTCCTTGGCGATGGCCTGGACCTTCTCTTGGCGGTCCTGCTGCAGGATCCTGCGCGCCTCCTGGAAGCACTGGTAGGGAAGCTGCTCGAAGGGCAGGTTCTGCGAGGTGCGGATGGCGGCACGGCGACGGCGCGATCCGACGGGCGGCGTGCCCATGCGCACCAGCTTCCGCTCGGCCCAGGGCGCCGTCGTCGTGTTTCGGTCCATAAGCCTTCCCTTCATGCGAATCTTGCGGGGCTCGCTGCTGCTACTGCCGGTGGTGGCGCCGGGGGCCGCCTGGGGTTGGTCCTTTGAGGAGGTGGTCGTCGAGGATGTCGGCAGCGGAGGGGTCGTAGATGTAGTAGGACCTTCATCTTGCTGCGATGGGGTCTTGGAAAAAGGCCGAGAGACCTGTGACGAGCTCCGTAATATGCGACCCTGCCGCAGCGCCGGTACGAGGGGTCTTGCGACCCTCTGACAGCTCGACATGGCCGCCGATTGAGTGGGAATTGAAGCTTCCCTTTGAGAACGTTGAAAGGTTTTTGGTAAGGGGTACGAATACTTTGTACGTTAAGCGCCAAGTGCCATGATCAGCCGCGCGGACCCCCACTTTTCACATATCACACACATATAGCGCGCTTGTCGGCAAAATCCGTGCTTGCTCCCTACAATTTTCCGTCTGCACCTGTCAATTGATGAACATGGTAAACAATTATTACCACCACCCCTTGACTTCCCTACGCCGGCTATATACCCGGAGCAAATCCCACTGTCGCGGATATGGCGGGGAAAGGTCTCAGAGGCCTCAATGAGGCTATGAGAAGCCTCAGTCTATCGTCACAAGCATGCAAAGAAGCAGCTTCTGTATGCGCCCCCGCCGCCCGGTTCGCCTCATTGAACAACCGACAACTGATAACGGAGATAGCACAGGATATCATCAAGAGGGGTTATTCGCTCGATGGCCACTGAGATATCCTTACCCGACATCACTACGTCGGTAGCAGACACACCGTCTACGACCGAGCTTTGGCGACCAGGTAGGCGAGATGTTCGCAGCTGCGGCCCAATCGCGAGCTAGTGTTAGTTATACGGTCCACTGACGTAGCCTCTACGCACGAAACAGCGACGACGGTGCCCCTCACCATCTTCGGCTTCCCGTCGTACGAGCCGCAGCGCCTCGAGTCCTGGTCGACGAAGCATCTGAACCTGCCGCTGCGGCGGGACCTGCTGCACCTCGCGGTGGTGTACGAAGGCGACAACACGCGGCAGGGTACGGCGTCGACCAAGACGCGGTGGGAGGTGCGGGGTTCGGGCAAGAAGTTGTACAGGCAGAAGGGCACGGGACGGGCGCGCGTCGGCGACAAGAACTCACCGCTGCGGCGTGGCGGTGGCAAGACGTTTGGCCCGAAGCCGCGCGACTTCGGCACGCGCATGACGCGCAAGGCGTACGACCTGGCGTGGCGGACCGCCCTAAGCTACCGTTACCGCCGCGGCGAGCTCGTCGTGTGCGCCGACGGGATGGAGCTGCCGCCGCCCCCGGGCTCCTCCGAGGAGCTGCTGTCTATGCTGGGGGACGAGGAGCTGTGGCGCGGCTTCCAGGCCCGCTGGGCGCGCGAGGTGCTCGACCACAACGAGTGGGGCCGCCAGGCCGGCCGTAGCACCTTCATCACGGCGGGGCACCGCGAGGGCTTGTTCACGGCGCTCGAGACGGTGCCGCGGTACGGCGCCGCGCTTGACGTCGATGACGTCGACGTCAAGGACCTCCTGGAGACGGGGCGTGTCGTCGTCGAGCGGGCCGCCCTCAAGGAGATGATCTCCCGCCACCAGAGCGACCTCGTCACCAGCGTCTTCGTCGCCAACGGTGCCCTGCCAAGGAACCCCGAGAGCGGCGAGATACTCGTCGAGTAGGCTCGCAGCCTTTGGGATGCGTGCGTTACAATGGTGGTTGGGGGAGATCCCGGTCTTGTACGAGAAGCGTCTGCACAGACTAAGTCCTTTTAGAAACAGCCAATGCATATCAGGCGATATTGTAGGGCCTCGTGCGCGCATTTCTTAAATCAATTGGACGGAAGCTTCCCCCTTGAATTGCCGGGCTATTGAAGGATCCCCTTTCATACCTACTGCAGCCCCCATCAACTGCCCCCCTCAACAAGGTAGAGAATGCAGGTTTGACGTCATGGACGTTGGTTTGGGGCTACGGTATTCGATAATATACCAGTTGTGCCCTTCGCCTTGGGTTTGTGGGACCGGTTTCCCAAGGCTTCTGTTAACACAGTGGAAGCTATTGATGGGCCCAACGCCTCGCTCAATTTTCCCTTCTTTAACGTTTCAAGTGTTCCCGGCCAGAGTTTGCCAGAGCGAATTATAAGAGCATCTACTGGTATGTGTCATGGCACGTTTCCGGATGTTACACCCGGTTTTGCCAGGTTACCTCTTGTATTTGCTCTTTTTTTAGCAGATGGGGCTTCGTATGGTTCTCATGACTATGTATTACTTCACGATTATTGGTTCGAGGTGTTGCGAAGTGGAAGACGGCGGGTACGAGAACGAACTCCTATTTTGCCCGATCCTCTGAGCTTCATCTTTTGGCACATACGTAGGACGAGCGGAAAACCTCGTCCCTCACTTTCATCGGCTTTCATTACCACGGGGTGTCGCATAGCCGGGTCGCCACAGAAAGGGGACGACGGGAGGTAACTTCTTTTATCTTCATCGGGTACATGAGCGCCTCCGCGTTCCATTAAATCCCATGCCATCGAATCCACCTTCGAGAGTGCACGCCGGAACTAATGATAATGGATGGTCAATATTACTATTAGAGCCATATTGCTGTCCTTGCGTTGAGCCATGCTGGTGTAGGCTCCGTGCCCGTCCTGCGTTCGTTATGCCCGTCAGTTTACCAAGACCGAGTCAAGGGCCAGGAGGTTAAGTCGACACCGGGATCTGACCAAAACGGACATCTCCACCGGTTCCAGTTACTGGCAAGGTTCCCGATAGATGACCTGCTTCAACCTCGCTGTGGTTGTTTGTGCGAGACGGTAATGATGGTGCCATATCGCCGTGGTAGAAGACCTGCGGGTTGGGTGGTAACCCGTGCAATTGAGACGGTGCCACGCTATCTCGGTGTGAGAACCCCGCTGGCGGGCTAACGATCTCACCCGGAGCCTGGTATTCCGGAGCTGACGACATGCTGTCTGCTCGATGGATGGGTCCTTGCGACGTGCCGATATCCGCCAGCATCTGATCGTACCGTTCACCTGTAGTCAACACAAATCTTTTGGCCTCGTTTTCAACCCACTTATCGATGTTTGGATCGTTGCAGCTGGCATGTTGCATAAGCTCGATTCTGAGTCGGCTCACCTCATCCAACAGGCCATTGCACTCCATTCGGAGTTGAGAGTTCTGACTTTCCAAACCGGACCTCGTCTCTTCGAGGTCAGACATCCATTCCTTCTTTTTCTGTCGACACTTGGTTGCCGCAATCCGGTTTTTCTCAAGGAACCTGTTTCGCTTGGTTTCTTCTTGGACCGGACCGGCCCCCTCCTGAGACTTTTGGCTCCGCTGTCTCTTCCTTCGCGGAAGGGGGGCATATGGTCGGAAGCTGATGATCCTAGGTACTCTGTCTGTTTTCATCTGCCTAGATTGTGGATGGTCTTCTGGTGTTACAAGTTGACCTGGTAAGCGTGTCTCTGGCGTTGTCGATGACCCCCTAGACAGGCCAGGTGACTGCAGCTTTGATAATTCCGCTTGTGGCACCGCCAATCTTTTCCCCCAAAGTCCTGATGACGTGTGACGATTCGTAGGTATTGGTGATATCTGTTTATTATGCGAGGGCATCGACGAGGACCCTGTCTGATGTGTTGCGGGTGGTGGAAAATTGAGAGGTGTGTCCTCCGAGTAAGTGTTGATCAGCTGCTCCCGAAGATAAGGAGCTTGGACATTTGCATCTCGGTTATTGAAAATGGTGAACTCGTTGCCATCATCGCCTTGGAATGCATAGGCGAAGAATGATGTGCCGTCCATATCGATGTTGAAGCGATTATACTTCGCACCTTTATTTGTCAACAGGCTTAGCTTGAGGAATGAATTCCGGTGGGCCGCAAGCTTACTATCCCGGGACCGAGTCTTTATTGAAAGCACAAAAGGACATTGGGGGTTCTGTGATGGCGAAGTGACTTTGGACGGCACAGCACTAGGGCCGATTGCTGCCTTCGCCAAAGGGGAGTAGCCGCCGTCGATAGGACAGATTGAACCGTCGTGGCTTCAAAAGTCAGAACCTCGATATCCCAGGAGGAGAGTATTGAGATGGAGGTACACGGGAGATGTGCGCCTGGAACCCAGATCGAGTTCGCGTATAGTTATGTGTGGTGCAAGGAGATATCGAAGGTTCATGAATAAGGGTAAGGGGGATTGACTTTGGGCATACATACCTAGGTACCTACTGCATATGCTGCCTACTGGTAAGGGACATGGGCATCCCTGAGCAACATGAACATAGGCAAGTAGCTAACTCTCTTCCTGATGCCTGTGTCTAAGGATAGGCAGGTGCGGATGATAGTATGAGGGGGTAAACGACAAGATAGCTGGGTGATGCTAGCCTATCAGAATAGCCACAATGCAGATTCGAAGTTTAATTCGTCCCACCCTCAGTTTCCCCGTATGCTTCTTTCCCACGGCACCCCTTCCTAACAGTTAAGTTGATATGAAGCTGACAGGGTTATCTGGCGCGCAGCTTCGGTTCGCAGAATGCGGCTTGTTGCAATGAATAATGGAGAGAGTTGGACTTGACTCAATTCGACTGGGCAAGGCGGACCTCGTGCTGGCGGTAGTCGCTTGCTTTCAGAGAGAGAATGAACAGCATAGGCAGATCGACCTATTACCGATGGATTCCCAAGGTCGTTTGCCCACGTGAGGCTTCGCGAAGGCACACTTCTTCTAGAGGAAATGTAATGGACTGTACTTGGGCTTTGGTATCGGTGGGCCACAGAGACAGAGCTTGCTCGACAAGAGATGATAATTGAAAAGAATGGGGGCTCTATACCGAGTTTCGTGGACAGGTGTTAGCGGCAAACAGGGACGCGAAGGCTGCCCGAATAGCAAGCCGTGGGTATTGAATGAGAAAGGAAGCATAGATCTTTGGGCTCCGGGGCGAGCTGGATCGGATTCAGAAATCCCCGGGGTCCTAAGCTTCCCACACCCAATTACTTGGGATAACCAGTAGATACAGTTGATTCTAGAGAGAGGAGCGCTTGTGTATGATTGTTCGCCACTGTCGAGTGACAATATGACTTCTACTGAGAGGCTAATGCTCTATAACCTGCTGACTGTGCGGTGTGTAAGACGAGCCCGAACCGACCGCCACTCTATGGGATAGAGATCAGCTGAAAAAGGAGTTCGAAGAGAATGCAGCAATCTTATTGGCCCTATGCTGGTGTCTTTGACGGTAGGATGGGACCAAGTGTCCATGCAACAGCGACTTTGGACACCTGGACATTAAGCATGCTTCTGTCAAGCTTCGTCGAGTCGAGCTAGGAATTAATCTGCTGGTAATAGCTTTGCCGGGGGGACATTCATTCGACGGTCGGCTCTCTGTTAAGCCGTCTCTCTGGTACTTTCGACGGACCGCCGCTGTCCGTTTAAAGTTCTGAGCGCCGTGCAACCCGAAAGGTTGGGGGTTAAGCCAAGCTATCGGCCATAAGCCTCAGCGTTGGCTAGGTATGGTTATAGTTCGCCCGAGAGATGTCGTAAAGCATGTCCGACATCTCGTCCCGGATAGCGCCGAACTAGTCCCGGAGACAGAGGGTTGGCATGGTGTCTAGGGTCGTATATCGTACGCTATTAATTCGCTTGCCTGAGAGACTGCAGAACGATATCGCGTCTTTCGAAAAGTCGAGGCTGTAACGCACTATATGATCTGCAATATGGCCAGCTGAGAATTTGACGCGCCATGGAAGCATACGCGACGTCGTAGTCCTATCATACTCTACGTAGCAGCGGCTCGGCATAGTCGTGTTGGTGCCCGGAGTAAGAAGGTCAACTGTCGATACACAAGAATGTGGTGAGTTCGGAAGCCGCATTGCTATTGGTGGCCCTATACCCATCAATTTGGGGATATACGCCGCGGGTAATTACCCACAATCCTCCAACATTAACGTGTTATGGCCATAAGCGAACGAGATCAAAAAATGTTAAGCATACCGACTCAATGAACGCACGAGGCTTGCCAAGCTGCTCCTCGTCACTTGGCGATTGAAAGCCAGAGATCCCAGCCGCCAAACCTTACATTCCGAGTATCGATATAACTCCTGAAGCTCTCCAGAACAGTGCTAGTTCGACATTTGACCGAGGATACGAGCTCCTACATGTATTGCCCTTGCTGGAAATGCGAACCGCTCGAATGCTGCACGACATCGTAGTTGGGAATAGCTTGCAATGTCACACGGACGCCACAAGTCTAGCCCAGCATCAAGAGGCTTTGCCCCCCTGACGGACAGTAAAAGTAATGATATGCGCGTGTCCACCCTGGCGCCTCCTCAGCAGCGTGGGATCATATGGAGGTAGTGGGTGATAGACATCAGCCTTCTGATGAAGGAGAGGAGACTCGAAAGGCTCTCGGTCGCACAGCCACAGTGTCACAACTTAATGATATCATAATGCGAACTCCCTGCCAGGAGTCTCTGGCGGTTGTAATAACCTGAAGACAATACAGGTTTGGATGTTGATGAATCAATGCCCCTTGTTCTCTCTAATGGTGGGCATGGATAGAGAACTTCGGGGAATGCGACTCGTCCATCTCATGTTCGAGGTTTCTCTTTCGCAATAGCGTGCTTGCATATAGGGGCAACGCCACGGGACCGTTTCCGACGGGTGAAGCGGCAACCTAAGCCGAATTCGGCAGCAAAAGTTTTTGAGAAAGCGAGATCGGTCCTTGTGGTCGCTTGTTTAACAAGCAAGAATGGTAGTCTTTCATGTAACATACGACGAAATTAGGGGAATTATGGTAGCAAAAGCTACGTACCCTTCCACAAGTAAACGTATCAGATTGGTTAAGCGGTTCGTCACGTGATCTGGCGTATGGGACGACGGCATTAAATGCGAGTCGATCAATGCGTGTTGCTCCGAACAACCCACGTCTCTTGTCAGTGTCCAACTAACGTCGCCACAATACTTCGCACGTGTATATATCTACTCTCCTGCCTCGGTCTGCGAGAAACATTGTTTCTCATTCGCACATTTTGTACTCCACTATCATCCAGAACACCAGCGAACGACTCGTAGGGCCGCAATGGAGCCGGTCTCGACGCCTCGCATTTCGGGTCAACTTATCGGTTCGTATGTCGGCCGCAACGTCATGGTCATAGGCAAAGTTCTGCAACTGCGCGGTGACTCAGCCGTCATCGACGCTGAAGGCCAGATTACGATAATGCTTAACCGCGTAAGTAGAACAATTCCATGGTTCTCCAAACTTAAGAATGGCCAGTCGATTGGGCTCAAAGGTGCGTATGATCTATGATACGATATCTGACACGTTACGACATTAGGATGTCCACCTCACACCTGGGAACGGTGTTCAGGTTATCGGCAAGGTGAACCCCGATTTGTCTGTCAAAGTCCTATCAGGCCAGGACTTGGGGGACAATGTCGGTAAGTTTTATCAACTCGTCTTAGTATCTGAGGCTTGAGCTTCGTGACGAGGGCCCCACGTCTGTTCTCTAACGCATTCGCCGAACTCAGATTATCAGGTTAGCCAAGCGGTCGTAGACGTCACGCATCGGTACAAACACCTGTTCGTGTACGAGGCATGACGGTCCGCACACGGACCTGCATCCCTGGGATCGTTGACAGCCTCCCGTGGACAGTCGTCTCAAGCAACACGGACACCATTGCTATCTCCTCGGTCTCAAGGCCGAGGCCAGCTGTATATCTCCGCCGCGGGTTCAGTGGCCTCCCAACCTCGGAGCCCACCGCCCGCTGCAACTAGCTCACAGAGCTCAAAAACCAGACTACACAGACTAACTCCCCAGAACTGCCAACTCTCTAATTCTAGTACCCAAACAACCCCAGCCTCTTTCTACGTCAACCGGGGCACACAGACAAACCTAGGAGAGGCAGCACGAACAGTTAACAGCAGCAGCCAATCGTCAAAGTTACCAGTTCCAGCACCATTATCACCGCCACCATCATTGTTCACGCCTCAACCCACGCGGCGCGGAAGACTGTATCGCACGCGGTCAGGGAACCTTGTGGATGGGAAGGAAATCAGATACCGTAGGGAAGCATCACCGCAACGGCGGGAGCTAGACACCATCTTACTCGATATGATCTTGGACGGCTTTGGAAAGTTCTCCGCTGTGACAATGCGCATGGACGAGGGTGGGCGGTGGAGGATCCAGAGGGATATCGTTGCAACTGATGTTGATGAATGAATTAATGCACAAAGCATCTTTAGAGCAGCGTTGCACTTCCTACCTATAATGTGTAAACATGACTGTGAGCGCAAGGGTGCAGATACGTGCGAAATGCATGTTATAGCTAGGTATAGGGGTTAAGGAGCTAGCTGTCCGTGACTCGGGCGAGGTATATTGTTCGAGTCCGGGAATTCGTTCCAGCAAGATTCACAGCCTATCATACACTGTCTCACAGTGCCCTTAGTCTACATCGTCTGCTGCGTAGCTTGTCCACCGTCTTGGGCGTGATCCCTACAACAAAAGGAAACGGTGCGGCGTTTCGAGCTTCATTGACACTGCCACCAGTATTATGCATGTACTAATATGTATTAACTAATTAAGGACCTTATATTAGACCCCACGCCCTGCTTCCTGAATTTACCCACTTCTTTAAATCGATTTCTCAGCAAATTACGCGATATTGCAAAATATAAAGTGTCACATATTGTCGGACGTTTAAAATAATAAGCCGATAAAATGGTTATAAAAAGTTCATAAACGGACCATACAAAACTTAGAAAACCGGAAATAACGTTATAAGTAGTTTTCTATTCATTGTTAGGGTCATTCATTATGTGGGGACCGAGATTAGTCCAGATACCAAAGGCCGGACGGGAACCCGTCAGGTTCTTGCCTTAATAGTCGAGGTACCCTATGCCCAGTAAGAAGGAGTATTATTGGAATTAAATATTCAAAACAGGACCATCGAAGACTACAGATAATTATTAGTATTAAAAGTGTTATAAGTATCCTGCTTTCGCTTAAAAGTCTCGTCAACTTTATGAGAACATAACAACGACGAGGAATACGGGGTATCACAAGTGGCTCAACCATCACCACCAGGGCCTGCCCATACCTCCTGTGACTGGGCTGACATGCTAGCAAACGACATCTGTGAATCCAAGGATGACACTTCGGAGAGTTGCCTGCGCTCGATGGAGAGATGCTATAAATGCCCAAACCACCGACGTTTCGATGCCTCGTTTGCAGACCGCCTATTACGTATTCTAAGCTGGTATCGGCTTCGTCTATCTTACTCACGGGTCGGTCGCGGACCCTACCGGCCCAAGGGGCATTGCAGCAGAAGTTATACAGAAGGCTTTATGTTGCTCGTTACGTTGAGCCGGCAATTATCTGCCTTCAGGCTTTCTCAACTGACATCCCTGGCGACGTTAAACCCCCTCCCACATGGATCATGGCAGTTCGAACGATCGCGCTACTCTGCTTTCTTTAGTCCTGCTTAATGTCTTCCTGAAATGGCGTCCTAGGGTAGTCACATTTCGAAGAGTCGAGGCAGATAATTTTCAATTCAGGGATATCTAAACTACTATAAACCATTGGAGCACAAACTTCGACAAACAGGGCCCTCGGGATACGGGGGCCACCATGCCCTGCAATAACCGACAGTGTGAACTCTGATATGTGCGCCTAGGATCTAATGGCATAAGCAACGCCCCAACGCCATGTATGGATGCCTGCCCTCCTACTTCGGGGGGTTATGATGTGCGTGATGCGTCCTACTTTGCCGTACCTCACCTCCGGACCACTTATCGAATGAAAGGCCGGACGGAACCACTGGAAATCCTCTGCTTTATCCAATGCACCACTACAATGAGCAACGCATCCCAGAGTGCCGCCGCAGGGGTCGCGATCCAAACCACCACGTCTCGAGGATCCACGCCGTTCGCGGATAAACTTCAGCGAAAGCAAGACGCTCTCGTAGGACGAACAGCACCCGGCCTCAGCGCGCCTCCCCGGCCTCTTCGACCTCCCCCATATCTACGCTCCCCCCGGCGACGGCGGCGGCGTCTATCTGGGCCCACAGGCTCGCGTCCGCGTCGTACGTTAGACTGCCGCCGAAGTGGACCACGTGCGAGGACGAGCCGGTGCAATGGCTGCCGCCACGCATGGGCGGCGAGCTGGTGATTCCGTCCGTGCTAAGGAGGGAACCAAAGTCGAAATGGGGGTCGCCGAGGTCGAGTTGGAAGCCGCCGTGGCCGTGGTTTTGGCCGCCGCCGCCGCCACGGCGGTTCGGAGTTGTTGGAGCCACGAAGTCGTTAGCTTCGGACAAAAGTTGGTTGAGGGATTTGGTGAAGGGCGAGTCGAAGATGTGTTGGTGGTCATCGAGCAGGTGGGATGTAGCAGTGTCGTTGCTGCTGCTGCTGTTGTTGTTGTTATTGTTGTTGTTGCGCGGCGAACGCCGGCGCTCCCCGCTCGGCATTAGCAATGCTGCCGAGCGTGGTGTCCTCGAGGGCGTCTTGGACGGTGTGCGCTCGAGCATGAGCGCCTGGCTTGGAGAAGTGTTGGATCTCGCCGAGCGCATGGATCTGCTAACGCTCCTCGTGATGGGACGATGACTCGGCGTCGGTCTCGTAGGAGTCTTGAAGGAACCACTATTGGTATTGGCTTTAGGTGGAGGCGTTGAAGGCCGTGCGGGTGTTGTGCCAAATAGGTCAGCGAACTCATCATTAGCCATACTATGGCTTTCGACCGCGGCTCCGCTGTTTTCTTTCCCAGCCAGACCCTCGCCGCCTTTCGCTGTGCCGAACTCTGGCGGAGTCTGCACAATATTTATGGCAACCTCTCCTAGAACTCTCTGCTCGCCATCTTTGCGAGGCGACGGAAACAATAGTCGTCGTGTCGTACCTAGTTCGTCGTCAAGTGTAATAGGACTTCCAGGGGTACCACTGCCTCGAGAATGCGTTGATGCCCGAGAATGAGTCGAGCCTGGACCCTTTTCGTTTGCATGTATCCGCCTGCGGTCCTTGCCTGAACCATTCTCAGAGACAGCATCCGGCTGTGACTTAAAGGATGGATCTAGCAGGGCTCTACCAGGAGATGTAGCACCATCGGGAGGTCCAATTGGGTCCGTCAGTAGCCCGGCCTCGGATGCCAAGTTCATCTGGTTGTCGCTCTTCGTGCGGGCTTTCTTCGAACGGGATGGCCCGCTACCATTTGCCCTCTTCTTTCTCACTTGGCTGAGACGTTTCTCATCCTTTTCCCATTTCTCAGGGGGTCGGTGGGCTTTCCATTTGGAGAACCAGATCCCACAGGCTAGAGAGAATTAGCACATTTCGGGTTCCAACATCTTACGACATGAGACTGCACCTACGATTGCAAAGAAGAACCTCGGTCCAGGCACTTTTATCGTCATTCGGACCGAGCGCTTTCTTGATCATCTCGTAAAGAGTTGATTTGCCTTCCGCATCCCTCTCAAGAATGTTGATGGCGGTCACATGACCAGCCTTCTCGGAATACTCATGATACTCCGGAACGCCTCTGTGCTCCTGCTTCCAGATTTTCCGCCATGTGGGCGTCTGGAGAGCTGCACAGTTGCGACAATACGTCGGCATTTCACCTTGTGCTATGGCCTCCTCAAGCTTCTGTTTGATAGCCTGTCTCTTTATGAAATTTTTGTTCGCCTTAACCTCCGGAGGATCAAGGGCATCTGTTTCGGGGTGTGGTGGCTCTGACATTGGGAATGGTAGGGTTAGGTGGGGTAAGACAGAATCGCTCGCTGGGATCATGGGAAGTTCTGGTTCTACAGATGTTCCCTGGTTTGCCCTTCGTGAGGTTAGAGGAGCCATCCTAGATCGGTTGGCATTATCCGTGGCTTGCGGCACATCAACGGACAGGCGTGACGTATTCTCGGGAGCTTGACTCAGTGAAGCGTCGCCAACGCTTTGCGACTGCAGGCACTGGTCATTCTGACCATCCTTGAAGTTATTCAAGGCTTTCTCTATATCTGCAAAGTTCCTATGAATAGCTTGTTCCTCTGGTGACATGGCTTGTGAGGTTTCGCGCGGTGACGGATTCTGAGTAGTGCTCTCTTCCGGTGACCTGACTTCAGCAGTTCTTTCATTCACGCCTTGGGGTATTTCTGTAATCGTAGCCCTGGAATTAGTCGCTTCTTCAACTGGAGGCTCAGTGTTTGCAGCGGTTTCCGTCGATTGTCGTACTTCGTTAGCCGGATGTTCGACCGTCTGTTCTAGATTCGCGGTCTCGGGCATCGTTCTTTGCAGCTGAAGCGAAGTCGAAGGGTCTGGACCCGTTGATAAATTAGGTGTTAGGGGAACCCTCCGCATGTTCGGATGAGGGGGGTTATAAATGGATGTTCTAGGTAGCAATTCAGGTGGGCCAGGAGTTATCTCTTGGATGATGAGACCTTGAGAAGGCTTGGCCGGCTGCACCGGTTGCTTTTTGGCAGGCTTTCGCCGTTGCTTGGGTTTCGGCTTTTCTACTATCGGAGCCTGAGGCCCGTCATCTCTGGGAGTCTTGCCGGTATCCTCGTCGTCAATCCGGCCATCATCGAAGCTGCCACTCATAAATCCCGAGTCGGGTTGCGCCGGGGGTATCCGCATAGGAGGGAGGACAGGACTCGACGGGATAGGGCTGGATCGCCTACTAAATAGCGCTGATCTCGGAACTGGAGGTGATGAACCGATATCGGCTGGACTGGCTTCGTCACTATAAAAGTGAGACGGGGAAGGTGCGATGGAGTCTACAGGAGAACGGGCATCTAGACCTTGTGATATGGAACGGTTGAGCTCCAAACAAGATGAGGTAAAGGAGCCATCAGCGCCCTGATTTGACATCGATTCACGTCTTAGGACACTGGGGCCCTTTGGTCTCCCCTGGTGAAGGCTAGGCAAACGAGCGTCGGGAACTGGTGTAGGAGCCCGCGGTATCTCTTGCAGATGGGTCCCACTTGGAGCATCCCCTCCGACACCCACCGGGCGAAAGCTACGGATGGACTGGGCATTGCTAGCTGCAACCCGAAGAGAATCCGACCCAGATCTGAAAGTGGCAGAATTGCTCCGCTCGACCTGGGTAATCTTGGCCCTCTTCTTACGCGCTGGTCCGTCATCCGCGTCGGTCCCCTCTTCATAACCCGAGGTGCTACCGTCAACCTGCTGAGACTTCTTAGGTGGACGGCCTCGGGGCCTCCCTGTGGGACCACGCCTTGATGCCCTGGAGTTTGGCCGTGACTGTGATTTGACTGGGTCGATTCCGGGCGCTGGGCTAGTAGACTCCTCTGTCGGATGGGGCACTATGGCAATTAAAGCAGGTCGTGAGGCCGGTCGAGCTGCCGCTGGAAGCAGTCTCTCCCCTGGTACCGGTTCCGCGGATGCTGGCCGACTCCCCGATAAATTATGGAATTCGTGACTGTTCGTTCCTGTCAACTCGTCTCTAGCTTCGTAACTCGAATTGAACGGCCGGACTGGACCTAAAGCTGGGGATGAGACAGCAGATACATTTGCTGAATGCCCCAAGTTGGGGTTCGATTGGATGAATGAATGCCACTCGGTGTTTTCGGACATATTCGAGGCGGACGCATGAAGCGTCGGGAACGGCTGTGAATGTTGCATCGGAACCTTCGCTGGGATTGTGCATGTAGCTTTGGGGACTGCTGTTAACTTCAGCCTGACTTCGAGTGTCTCCTTGATGCCGTTGCCAAAAATAGCAAGCAGGTTCTTGGTAACACGTCCTGTTACTAGCTTTGGTTGGCCAGTTGAGTCGGAACCCTGACTGAGCCCCGATGATAACATTCCCTGGCCGACTAACGGCGTGTCCGGCTCGGAATAGTCGTACGCATAGACGGCGAAGTCCTTCTCGTTTCCACCTGCTAACTCCGGACTGCAGTCTGCTATCGCTTGCAGACAGGTTTTCAGATCGATGACACCAATTGTGCTCCTATCATCTAGAGGAATCGTCTGTACGTGAAGAATGTGAGGCCATCGGGCGAGGCATCGGTCCTGCGTATTCTGATCAAATGTGTAATGGACCTTCACTAGAACCGATAGTCAGCCATTGCTGCAGCAGAACAACACTAACGTGTCTCATACGTCCCATGGCTTTCAATTGAAGCCCATATTCATCATTCATGTTGGGCGTGCCACCCCAGTGAGTGTTATTGGCAGACATCTCTGCCAAGGCGCGAAATCTCGGTGACGGCTCGTAGTGAAGTGGCTGGAAGGCCGATTTTGTCTCGGAAACCAGTGTAGAATAAGGGTGTAATTCAAGGCAGTCTCATTTATGAAGATACAGTGCCAATTGGTGTAATCATGATCGTAATTCGTGAGTCGTCAGGCGCGTAGTAGTTGTTTGGCTTTCAAGGTCACGGGATTAGAGACGCGGGTGATATTTTGTGGAAGGGGGGGTATGAAAACTGTTAAAACCGCGAAGAGAACAATACTCTTGACGTAGCTCCAATATGATGATAACCGAAATTGAATTGAATATTTGCAAGTCCTCGCGGAAAGACGATGCAGACGTGCTGCACTTGGATTTGATACAGATAATGTGTAAGAGAGGGTTAGGTGAAGAAGTGGATAGATTGGTTGCTGGAGGTACAAGCTCAGACCAGGAAGTTAATTAGCAAAGCGAAGTACCATCGAAAACGCGTTGAGCGTCCCGGGTTTTGGAGTGGATATACGCGCTAAGGCGCGTTGCAGCACGCCCGCAATTGACGTAACGGGGGGTTGGAGGAGTGGCACCGCGTGTAGCCCGCCAAGCCCGCGCGGCAGCAAGTTCCAAGGTAGTGGGGCCGAAACGCTTGGACCAAGTACCGGATTTTGGCGCCTATCACTCGACGAACCCGGCATCCAAAGTAGGCAGAAACCAGCACCAGAATGCTCCTTTATCGCACTATAACGGAGAGGAAAGCACTGCTGGTATCCTTGCCGATTTCTTGTCGATGAGGGGAAGCTGGAGGCTTATTTATACTCACCGAAAGTCCGATAGCGCCCCACATTTGTATATGCCTGATGACTCAAAAGATTCCTGATGTCCTCTCAGACAACCCCTCCCCCCTGAAAATAACATGTAAGCCACCAAGCAAGAGCAGCATTTGGTTCTGTCTCTTTGCCCCCACCCCGGACCATATGGACGAGCAGAAAGCTCGCTCCGAACAGGGCGCTCAATCACGATAGCCAACCACCCAGCTAGAGCCGGAGCGTATCATTTACACATAGTCGATTCGGATTATCGTTAATGTACACAAAGGCGAGGGTGCACTTACAGCACTCAGTTATCCTCATAGATCCAAGCTGCTTTACCATTTGCGTTGTCCCGAGTTTTCCTTGCCAAGATCTCATCAACGATGGTGCTGATGCCTTGTCTGCCCTTCTTCCTTCTAACAAACTCGTCACGAATTTCCCGTCGAGTCCGCGTGGCTTGATTGACAAGCTCTTCCACATCCTTTTCGGTGGGTACACCAAACGATCGGTAAGGGTATTCTATATAGTCCCGACCATTCAGCAGCGTCAGCTGAGGAACATCCTCCGACTCCTGGAAGAACGGTCCAGCAATATCGTCAGACGGCTGAATGTCTTCCAGAGTTGCGGGTTGCCACTTTGGCGTGGGCAAAGGCCTTTCTTTCGACAACTGTGTCGTAACACCCTCAATGAAATCGGGGTGCCGCATGAACCTGGCCGCTATTTGGAGCTCCCTCCGGAAGGTCTCGGCGATAGACCAACTCTTTCCGATGCGCATTTGCTCCAAGGCCACATGAACCGATGTTGGCGAGCGCTCATGTAGAGAGGCCAGCGTCTTCTCCGCCCAGGCTTTGGTGGGGCCCTCCTCCTGCTGCAACGCGGTCACGACCTCGCCAATGCTAGACTTGCTAAAGCATCTATCTATAGCTTTGCGAAGCTCGCCAGCCAAAAGCATTGGTTCGTTATGCGGTAGCCCGGTAGCGTACTCCTCAATGGTCATTTCAATGATAGCCAGCCGCTCCTCGATTGTGTAATAGTCCTTGAATCTCAGTTCGGCTAGACGCGATTCTAGATTTGGTAGACTGGTGGAATGCAGGTAATGAGTTGCAACGCCCGAATAGAAGGCGTTTACTCCGATCAGGTTCTCGCTCGTGAGAGCTAGATAGGTACCGATGGCGCCAGCCATTCTGGGTAGGAAAAAGGAAGCTCCAACGTCAGGGAAGAACCCGATCCTAGTTTCGGGCATGGCGAAAACCGTCCTCTCCGTAGCGATGCGGAACGGCGCGTGGATGCTGAGTCCTACACCTCCACCCATGGTAATACCGTCCATGAAGGCGACGTAAGGCTTTTGATAGGTTGCGATGTAATGGTTTAGTTTGTATTCCAGAGCGAAGAACTCGGAAGAACGCTTCTGTCCCTCAGGTCCCTCCTGGTTCTGTTTTGCGAGCTCACCCACATCACCGCCTGCGCAGAATGCCCGCTCACCAGCACCCTTCATGACTATGACATTTGCCATATCCGACTTCTCCCACTCCACTAGTCGAGGTATGATCTTTCGGATCATCGAGGCATTGAGAGGATTTAACTTGCTAGGACGATTGAGTTCGATGGTCCGCAGACCGTAGAGGTTATTGAACAGAACATCTTCAGGATCGTCGCCCTTGATCTCCTTTATGACTTCGTTCGTGCTCGTGGACATCTACGCAACCACGTCAAATGCAGGCCTTGCAAGTGGCACCGGAGGCGTAAAAGAAATACCACTACGTACCTGGGATCGTGATCTGGCTCCGGGGTCTAAGATCTTAGCTTTCAAGGGCATTCTGGAGAAACTAGTTCTACAACACGGGGAGACAGCACCGGCTGCTGAGCCAGCTCGGCCTAAGAAAATCCTGAAAGACATCTAATCTGCCTTCTCTCAATGCGCAAGCAGGAGGTACGGGCGCATTGGGGGATTGTTGGAGCTCCAATGACCACGAACCACTCGGTTTGTCGCAATTGTAAACTTCAAAGCCTAAGTCAGTCTGTAGAATCCCTCTGTATCCGATAGCGGTCATATTCTATCAAGCAGAAGTGGGGGCTATCACATGTAGTAATAAGATGAAGTACCTACCAGGGCTTGATTACCTTTATCGCATAGCGTAGCCCCACTAATACTTGGGGAGCTGGCGGTGCATCAGAGGTACTGTACAAAGCGTTGAGTGTCTGAGCCTCAGGAGGCAGGTACCTGATAACCTTTTGCCTTCTCAGTTAGCGCTAGCCTCTCTCTGCTCTCCAGAAGCTGCTGCACACAGACTAAAGGCTCGTGGCCAATCAGAACCTTACGCTCACCGTCACCAATCTAGAGAATTTCAAGAGCTACCGACGTTAACCTCCATATTTCAGCCTCGCTTGCTACATCATCCCAAGTCATTCCTCTCTGCCTGACAACGACTTAAACACGGCGATTAGTAGGCAACATGGCGGACTCGAAAATCCAGTGCGTTGGGCTCGACAAAAATCCTCTCAGTCCAAGAATAATCCAACTAATTTGTTTCTTTAGGGAGCTTCTTACGAAGCCGCGCAATGAGTTAACGTACGCGACCCGACAAGGAATCCCGGCTCTCCGCGCGCGGGCTAACATATGGCATAGGGAATACGAAATTTCGCTGCTCGAGGAACATGAGTTCAGCGCCGGCCCTCTCTCCATCCTCCAGACAGCCGTCCGAAGCCATACGCAAGTACTTATCTCGATTCGAAACAACCGCAAGCTCCTGGCACGCGTCAAGGTAATATATACTGTGTCAACCAACCGACCTGAACGCGGACTAATAGCAAATAGGCCTTCGACAGACACTGTAACATGGTTCTGGAGAACGTGAAGGAGATGTGGACAGAGACGCCGAGGCTAGCTAACGGCAAGAAGGGGAGACCGGTCAACAAGGACCGGTTCATTAGCAAGATGTTTGTTGCCAAATTCCCTAACGCATAAGCTAACCGATTGAGCTAACGGTTCGCCCTGAACAGGTTCTTACGAGGGGATTCCGTAATCTTGGTACTGCTAAGCTAAACACACTGGATGAGATGGGAGGGATGATAGGGACCCAGCAGATCAGGACGGGTCAGGCATAATGGCCAAGTCAAGGATTCGCGGTTGTGAAATCTGGATGTGTTGATTTGATGATCCGGCCAGCAGTTTTGTAGGCTTATTTCTCAATGGCAGCTGATGGAAGCAGCCAGCGGCGCACAGAAGCGCCGGGTCATGAATAGACAAATGACTAATACAGGATCAAACGAGAAGGGCTTTTCACTGCCCACGGTATTTGACATCATTCCACAAAGTCTTGGGCCGTGACGACGGTTGATACAGTCTCCCATCCATCGTCTTCATACCTCAACCCGGCCAGACCGAGGAAAAAGCAAGCGAGTCCCCAAGCCCCCGGATCCGGGACCTCTTCATAACCTGAGCCGCCAATGTATACAGCACGACCCAGAGAAGCCACCATCCCCTTTGTTCCCAACGCAGCATCCTTGGAAGCTTCTGCTGCCGTTTTGATATCTCCTGAGTTTTGAAGCTCCTCGACGAAGGGATACAGGGCATCTACCAGTGTGCGATCGCCGGGCCTTGCAGGCGTATATCTTGCCAGCGCGTTGCAGCTTTGCTTCAGGGCAGCGCCCCATAACTTCGCCGAAGCTTCGCCGGGTGCAAGTCCCCGAAGCGCGTTGACGAGAGCGTTGAGGAAGATAGAAAACAGTGCCCCTGATGTACCGTCCATGCTTGTTTCCACCACTGGTACTATCCGTGCGACGTCCACAATGACATCCCCCGTCGGCGGTCTCTCTTCCAGATGCTTAAGGATGGCTTTCCCCCGTCAATAACAAAGGCCTTTGCCACGGTATTCAATGGGGAACTTACCTTCAGCGCCGCGTTTCAAGCCAATACCACAGTCACCATCGCCCACAACTGTGTCGTATCTCGTGATCTCCGGCTCTGCTTCAACGACGGCGTGCAGACCAGATGCGAGAGAATCTTTGAATGCTGTCGCATCAAACTTGAGCCCGCTCGGTGTGGCCTCATCGCTTGATTGCCCCTTATCTTCTCTCGTTGCCGTGTTCTTTGCCTCCCAAGTATTCTTAGAAATGGGGGCCGCCCAACCCGTGGCTTCGCAAGGGTAATCCAATAGCTGTATCATGCTAGGGCCCCCGATGTCCGTATTCACGACGTTCAGTAGGGAAATGCTAAACCCCAGCCCATTCAAGCTCGTCATGAAAGTCCCGCTCAAGATCCGTACGGGCCGGATACCCCACTGCTCCAGCTGCTTCACCACCTCGGTAGTGATGCCGCCCAGTTCCAGGACGCTGACCCCTCCGAGGTTGTTGATGAGCAGGACGATCTCGTTCGAATTAATCCTGAGGAAGGCCCTGTCCTCGTCGTTCTGATCCAGCAGCTGCGCCAGCATCGTGCGTACGAGCTCGGGGAGCTCGACCCTCGCCCTGCCCGACCCGGCCTCGTTGTGGATACCCATGCCGATCTCGACCTCGCCGGGCGCCAGGCCCTCGGCGGACCTCGGATCCGGCGGCGCGCGCCCGGGGACATGGACGTGATCCAGGCTCGCGCCGACGCTGACGAGGTTCTGGGCTGTCAGCTGCGCGACCTTGTGGACTTCCTGGAGGCTCGCGCCCTGCGCCGCGAGCGCGCCGGCGATCTTGTGCACGAGCACGGTGCCCGCGATGCCCCGGCGTCCGACCTTGCCGCCGCGGGCACGGCCGACGCCGACGTCGTCGCCCACAACGACCATCTCGACGCGCAGCCCCGCAGCCCGCGCGCGCTCAACGGCGACCCCGAAGTTCAGCACGTCGCCCGTGTAGTTCATGACGGTGACGAGGACGCCGCGCTCGGTGTCCACGCGCGACTCGACGGCCCGCCGCACCTGCGCCGCGCTCGGCGATGCGAACACAGTCCCCGCCACGGCTGCCGAGAGCAGCCCACTACGTTACAATATCTGGAGTCAGTCATTGCCCTTCCTGGTCGAATAGGCCAGTAGCCGGGAGTTATAAGATATGGGTTCGGGGCCCACAGACTCTTAAGAGTCTCCTTCGGAAAGTTGTGCTCCGGAACTAGGAAACACCGGGGAAGAAATAACCCCAGAAATTGCTCACCGGCCCACAAGGCCCCCGAAGCTCGGCTCGTGCCCGCTGCCGCCGCCGCTGACGAGGGACACCTGCGGCGTCTCACCATCGGTGGGCCGGCGGTAGACGATCTTGTTCTCAGCATCGAGCGCGAGGGACGGGTTAGTCAGGGTGAGGCTCTGCAGGGCCGAGTTCACCAGCGCGGTGGGGTCGTTGATGAAGTGCTTGGCTGACATCTCGGAGGTATGCAGTTGAAGTCACAGAGTGAGAGTGGGAGAATAGAAATGAATGAACAGCGAAACACAGCGAATCGCTTGAATGAATACCTAAAGACTATGTATGGTAGAAGACGCCAGCTCACGACTAGGTAGGGCATTTACTGGTAACTTGGCTATCCACGTATGGTGTTCTATGGAATGCGGCCACACCACTACCGGCTATATATGTGCATGGTTATTCGACTCCGGTGACGTTGTGCTGCAGAGGGGTGGACGGGCTAATACCCGATTTCCTGATTCAACCCCACACGGCTCCGGTTGTTCTTTTTACATGGAGGGGCCTGGGGATCGCGCCTCATTGAACTACCCAAGTGGCTCGTGCACAAACTCTGCATTTCGTTATCAGGGCATTACCCACGCCATATCACGCAGGCTCTGGGCATGATAGTTGAGCCATTATACATCTACTACCAAATAGATGCCATCTCATTATTTGTTATTGGATTATGAATAATACCAGGGTGCCCTTACGCAACTTGTAAGTGTTACCTTTCAAGCTGTGTTATATGGTCTAAAGATCCAATAGGTACATGTGGCTATTCTGAAATACATAGTTAGCTACTAATACAACCCTCATAGGTATTCTTAGTTACCTCCACGGGTCCTCCACAGAGCCAGGTAAAGTACCATGCGAATTTATATGTAAATAAACATGCTCAGGAGGTTCTGCCACTGCTTGCCGCTATTGTAAGCAACAGAGATGGATCTTGTCCGAAGTGGCCAATATATATTCGATACAATTCCCATAGGAGTCTACCTTCCGCCTTATACGGCATATGGTGGACCAGTGGAGATCCTAACAAGAGTGCCCCTGCGAGTTTGTACATATAGGCGGCTTCACCATCAATTCAATGTTGTGGGGACCAGAATCCTGCCTGGTAACTTCGAAATGTACTTACATAGGTAGGTAAGTAGGTAAGTAGGTGTGTACAGAAATTCCCCTTGGTAGCCCCACGTCCAATGACTCAATTCCAACTTGAAGCAATGAACAGAGTAATAATTCATGTGAACTTCTGGCCGACTTTCCAATTCACTCGCCGTTCACACCCAAGACAACCGAGCCCTCTCAATCCTGTACTCCGCATACCCTACCTAGACTAGGTGTTACTTCGAGTTAACTTGTCCTATCCTGTTGCAAACCCGTTCAAGAAATTCGCTAGCCAAACCTCCACATCTCGTCAAGCACCGGGTAGCAATTTAAAAGGCACTGACTGCATTTCACTGTCGCATTTCCCATCCACAAGCTTCCGGACGTTCGCGAGCTCCGCAATTACCGCCATGGCGACAGACCAGGACGCTGCGCCTGTCACAACCGTGTCACAACAGCCCGCGCAACCCGCAAAACTTGCAAAGTTGGAAGCCCCTCCTAAGACGGACGAGAAAGCTGCACAGAAACCCGCAGGCGCCCCGGCAGACGACCCTACTGCCCTGAAGAAGCTCTCTGGGGCAGAACTGAAGGCAAAGGCCAAGGCCGAAAAGGCTGCGAGACGTGCACAAGCAAAATCCTCCAAAGAGACAGCGAAGGGGGAGGCCGCAGTTTCTTCCTCACCAGGTCAACTGGGCCCGTCAGCCGGCGAGGTCAAGGCGAACAAAGCCAAGGGCAAGCAAGATGGCACCGGTACAGCGCACAAGGCTGCAATCACCAAGGCAATCGCACCCTTTCCGGTGCCTGAGCCCAAGTTTACGATACCCGAGTGTTTCAGCCACCTCTCCATGGCGCGAAGAATACCCATGACCCAGGCCGACAAAGATGTCCATCCGGCTGTATTGGCTCTGGGTCAGCAAATGGCCACCTTCGCCCTCGACGAGAGCATCGCACGGTTGAAGGCTACACTCTTAGCTTTCAAGAAGGTCAGAATGACACCATGGGCCCCCGTTGGCCCGCGTGACATTGTTCTGCTGAGCTAAAGGAGGTGAACAGGTTATCAGTTCTTACACTACGCCGCCGGGAAACACCCTCGCGCGCCATCTGACACCACATGTCCTCAATCCTCAGATTGACTACCTCATCGCGTGCCGCCCGATGTCCTTCTCCATGGGAAATGCTATCCGGTGGTTGAAATTACAAGTCAGCAAGATCGACCCCGATGTGGTCGAGCACGATGCCAAGAAGGAGCTGTGCGATAGCATCGACAATTTCATACAGGAACGAATCAATATTGCCAACCTGGTTATTACACAGAGGGCTGCGCTGAGGATCGAGGACGGCGACGTCGTGTTGACATTTGGGTGGAATAGCAGCGTCGAGCGTGCAATCATCCACGCTTACACGAGAATCGGAAGGAAGTTCTCGGTGATCATAATAGACGAGCCATACGACAGAAGAGGACAGATATTGGCAAAGTCGCTGGCGGCAGAGGGGATCAAGGTGACGTATTGCGGCGACTTTGGTGGTTTAAGAACCCATGTACACCAGGCCACCACCGTTATACTCGGTGCAGAGTCGATGTTCAACAACGGCTCCATGTATGCACGATGCGGCTCCTGCGACGTAGCTGTTCTGGCCAAGCAGCTTGGCAAGCAGATCTACGTCCTCTGCGAAACCATCAATATCACCGAGCGAGTCGCTACAGACTCGCTCACTTATAACGAGATCGACCCGGAGAGAAGTTCGGCGGCGTCGTTTCGGCTCTTGTACGACAACACACCCGATAAATATCTGTCGCTAATCATCACGGAGTTGGGCAGCGTACAGCCCACCTCGGTACCAGATCTGCTGCGCAAGCTCGAGGAGTCCAACTAGAGAGGGGTTACTCTCGAGCTGTCGCAGCAGGAGACAGAGAGGACAGACACCCCCGAACTTGAGGCGCGGATGGACGACCTGGCAGCAGCGATGACTTGCCGTTGTTTTCTTAGGTAGGCTGGATCTGTTAGGCTGGCGTTGAGTGACAACTGGGCATGGCCATGTAGCGTTACTGAAAGCGACTTGACATCATCGTTGGAAGGAGCCGGGTGTAGCTCTTGGACCAGTCAGGTGATAGAGCTAGGCTGTCGCAGACAAAGTAAAATACCACGCCTTAACAGAGGCCTTGCTGTGATGCGATGATTTCTTCATTTTGGGCTTCCTGGTTCCGTGATATCTCCCCCGGCCTTCACATACAGCCGTCCAACGGTTTAAACGTACACCGCACGATATTCGTCGTTCTCGAAATCCCATCCCCGGCAACCCGTTCTCGGCCCCCCTCTTCGTTCTTTTTCCTTCCCTTCCTTTAACTTACGCGGCCTCGCTGGCCTCCCGGGCGGCCCTCCGCGCGCGCTTCTCGAGGATGGTCTGCTTCCGCTCCTCCAGGACGGCCGTCTGGCGCTCCTCGACGCCCTGCAGCCAGTAGCCGAAGCTCGCGCCGGCGCCGGCGAATACCGGGTACGCCCACAGCGACCCCCTGTTGAAGAACGGCCGCATCTCGAGGCCCAGCTGCCAGAGGCGCACGGCGACGCCTACGGTGTTTGGTTAGTTACCTGTAGTGCCCACGGTACGTAGTTTTGAGATGCGAGGGTGTCAGTCAAGGCGTTGATGTATGCGATTGGCAGCATGGTGGTGGGAAAGAGGGGGGCGCTGCCGGTTCGGAGCGCACGGGTAGGTACACGGGTGAGGTGGTGGTGGTAGTGGTGGTAGTCATACCGAAGCCCGACCAGAAAAGAACTCGGTGCACCATTGTGAGTGAATTGAAGACGGATTCGGAGTGGAGTGACGCCTCTATGGGGCCCTTCGTGTGCTGTCCTCTTGTCGTGCGCCGCCGGTTTCCTGTTGAGCCGGGTACTTGCGAGCTCCGATGTGCTTGCTTTTGACTCTCCGGGGTGAGGTCGAATTGGCAGTTGAATATGGGAGCTGCAAATGCTAGCGTCGTCACCTCCAGCATACTAGTTAGTCTAACGTTAACTCGGCCGCGCTCTCGTGTTGAAGGCCGCCGGAGTTTTACCGACGCTACGTAAATGGTAAATGCGAAGCCTAAGGCCTACGTACATATGTACCCCACTTTAGCAAACACCCTGCCAGCACGCCTTTACAGGGATGCTTCCTTTTCCCCTTAGGTTCGTCCTTGGTCGAACGCGTCTAACCAATTGAAGCCGCCGCCAAATTATCGTAGCAGTCAGTTGTTCGTTCACCTTAATCAAGTCCCGATTCTGCCTATCTCTCTCTCTCTATCTCTCCTCTCCCTCTCTCCCCCCGTCTCCCGTCAAAATGCTGTTTTACTCGGGCACCATCCAATGTAATCGCCGAGGATAACCGAAACAACTGTTCATTCAACTCCCAAATATTTTCTGATCGCACCGCACGTCCAGCTTTTCATTTCTCATCCCCCTCTCAGTCGTACCACATGAGAATCCCTTGATCAAGAATCCTTTCCACTCCGAGGCCGAATGGCTTCGGCAACCGTCAGCATGGCTTCCACAGAGCAGACTCCTGTGTCTGTGTCTACGCCTGCTGCTGCGTCTGTACCCGCCCCTGCGCCGCTCTCCATCGCACCTCGCAAGTTTAAGGCTTCTGAGCTACCATTGTCTTCTGCCACTCGTTCTGCCATTGACGGGTTGGCCCATAGCTTCAAGAAGAAAGGTGGCTACGATGCCATTCGCAAGCAGATCTGGGAGAAGTTCGAAGCAAGTGTACGTGCAGCTTTCCAGCCTCCATTGCGCGCGTTTATTGAGGATATATACCGATTCTTATTGCCTGAGGGATTCCGTAACTAACAGTATACCTTCCTGCCCAGGACTACGAAGCTCAGGTCACAAAATCCATCCTCCAAGTCGCCGAACAAGAAGTCGAGCGCAACCCCTCCCAGCTGCTCTCCATCGATCGCCGCAAGGCAGCTGCCCTGATCGACGGCGCTCTTGACAGATCGGGCGTCTACCAGAAGGCCGAAGAGGTCATTGACGAGCTCATCGACGTCCGTGCCATAGAGACGCGCATCCGTCAGCTGCGCGAGGTGGAGATTGGCGCCGAAGCCGCAGAGGCCGAGCGCGTCCGCGGCTCCAAAACCGACGAGGAATACGCGATCGAGTCTTCTAGCCGCTTAGACGAGCGCGAGCGCATAAGGCGCGTGCTGAGGGAGAAGGAGGAGCAGATCCTGGAGGAGAAACGCAAGATTGAACGTGAGGAGCGCAAGAAGCGCGAGCGCGAGTTGGAGAAGGCCGAGGCCAAGCGCAAAGAGGAAAGAGACGCCCGACGCCGGGAACGCGAGAAACGAGAAGAAGAGCGTGAGCGCGAGCGCGAGAAGGAGAGGGAAGAACGTCGCTGTGCTAGAGAGCGAGAGCGTGAGAGAGACCGTGAAAGAGATCGCCACAGGTCCAGATCCAGGTCCAGGGACAGATCACGGCACCGAGACCGTGATCGTGACCGGGTCAGGGATAGAGATAGAGACGGTGACCGTGACCGCAGCCGGCGACGCGACAGCAGAGAGCGACGACGACGTGACCGGTCTAGGGAAGAACCGGGACGTGGAAAAACCGTCGAAGTCAAGAAACAGCTCACCAAGGAAGAGCACGAGAGGCTTGAACAAGAAGCACTTGCCGATCTGCTGCGCGAAAGCACGAAGAACAGTGAGACGAAACCTCCTGAGATGGAGATCGACGAGGCCCTTGCGCCACCCCCTCGAAGGAGCAAACCCGCATCGGCTATTCAGCCCATTAGACGCGATTCGACTAAAACTTCTGATGTCAGGAAGCCTCCCGAGCTTGTGAAAGCCGACTCGAAAGATTCGGCAAAAGAGGGGAAGGAACCTAAGGACGCCAAAGACTCGAAACCCAGCAAGGAGACCAAGGATGCAACCCTCGAACCCAGCGAACCTAGAGAAACTAGGATTTCTAAAGACACGAGAGCTAAGGAAGAGCGGCGGACTAGTCCTGCACCATCCAAACATGGCGAACGGTCCCGTGATGCAGATGATGACCGGAAACACCGGGATCGTCATAGGGCTCGCAGCCGTTCTGCCGCACGGTCGGAGAAAAGAGACAGGAGCAAATCCCGACATAGATCGGACCGCAGGGATCGCAGCCGCTCAAGAGACCATGATCGAGACCGTGATAGAGAGCGCGAAAGAGACAGAGACCGCGACCGTGATCGGGATCGGGACAGGGATGCCACCAGGGAAAGGGACCACTACAGGCCGGAGCGCAGAGATGGAAGTCGATCCCGCTTACGCCCCGATCGAGACCGCCGTGAAAGAAGCAGATCTAGAACCAGGGTCGAACGGGCAGAAGTGAGCCTCACGCGGGATGAGTATAGGCCGGGTCGGAGGGACCGTAGTCGGTCACGTGCCAGAGACGACCGAGACAAGCGTGACCGGAGCCGGTCTCGCGCTCGCCGTGATGACCGACGCGACAGATCGCGCTCACCTCGGCCCCGGACCGAGCGACGGGATAGGAGCCGCTCGCGTTTGCGTGAGCGCCGTGAGCGTAGTCGGTCTACTAAACGAGCCACGAGTAAGGACAGAGAAAGGCGCCGTGACCGTGATAAGGACCGTGATAAGGACCGTGATATGGACCGTGATAAGGACCGTGATAAGGAGCGCGAGAGGGACCAGGCTCGGGACCGGAAGAGCCGTTCCCGCTCACCACGAACGACCGACATCAGCGACGCAGAGGCCTGGAAGCAGGGAGAGATCAAGAAGCGAGAGCAGGAAGCCAAGGCCTATTTAGCTGCACAGCGGGAAGCGCGCGAAAAAGGGCTCCCTGTTCCAGGTGTTGACGACAAACGCAGCGTCGGTGATCGCTCCCCTGAAGTTAGGCGCACCACGTACACTTTGGATGAGATTGATCGCTACCGTCCAAACGACCGCGACCGCACGAGGGATAGGGACCGCGACAAAGATGATCGACGACGCCGTAGTCGCAGCCGAAGTCACAGTCGCCGCCGTGATCGTGAGCGGGACCAGAGTCGCAGCCGGGATAAGGATCGCGACCGCGATCGTGATAGGGAACGCCGTCGCTCTCGGGACAGGGACCGCGACAGGGACCGCCAGAGGGATTCCCACAGGCCTAGCATCGACAAGTACCGCGAGCGTGATCGAGACCGGGACCGGGACAGGGACGACCGTCGAGACAAGGATAGGGACAGAGACCGCGATAGGGAAAGAAGCAGGGACCGGCGGAGCCGCAGGGACCGAGACAGCAGGAGGGACCGGAGCCGCAGTCGCAGGCGAAGCCGTAGCCCGCGCTAGGAAAGGGGCTCGGCGATTTCCGCGCCGGTGAAGGATAGCTGGAGGCCGGTCGGCCGGTGGGAGAAGCCGGCCATTCCCCCACATCCCTCTGCGTAATCCTACACGTGATCTCGTCGCGCGGCCTGGAGAACGTGGCCGTTGGCTATCGGACGCGGATCCCATCCTCC
Organism: Monosporascus sp. 5C6A; assembly: GCA_004155035.1. Taxonomy (NCBI): domain Eukaryota; kingdom Fungi; phylum Ascomycota; class Sordariomycetes; order Xylariales; genus Monosporascus; species Monosporascus sp. 5C6A. The sequence continues at coordinate 136,218 of QJOB01000112.1, forward strand.
CACGCTGGCGTGTTGTCGGGCATTACGGTTAATATGTAGGTCCGCTCTGCAGCTCCTGGTAGGGAGAAACGGACAGGAACAAGTAGAGGACCACGTCTCTATGCGTTAAAGGAAATCGTCGCGTTGGGCTCGACGCATAGACAGATATATTGGTGTCTATTCCGACCAGCTTATGGCCTGGGTGCAGGAGAACGGGCAGTTTTGATGAACTGATCACCGGACGCACCGTTAGGCATATTGTGATATACCCGGATTACGAGGAATCGGCGTTGATTTTTAAGGCTGGCAAGGAAGGGAAGGAAGGTGGAAAGAGCAGATAGCCAAGCAGATAATACTAGCTACGCTCGTCCGGCTATGTATAGAATAGGGGTGGTTAATTATGCTTTTTTCCACTCCCAAAATAGGGGGTTCGCAGCGGTCTGTATCCAGTTGCTTCGTCATGCATGTCAAGAAGTGTTCAGAGGCCGGACGGTGGTCTCTCGCCATCACCAGAAGTATGCTTAATACTTCCGGGAGTTTTGTTGGTTCGCAAGCGTGCCGGCTACCCTAGGTAAGCACCTACAACGGATGTAAGTCAAATAGATAGAGAAGGAGAGCCGTTGGCACACGGAGGTGGGTGGACGTGTTATAATGTTGATTGCGCTCGGGGGGGGGGGGGGGGGGGGGGGGGGGGGCCCCCCCCCCCCCCAACCCCCGGTACCGTTCGTGCTCAGGCTTCCTGTCTCCTGGCACCTATCTATTGCCGCCAATGTTCATTATACCGATCCGACTCTAGCTATCTACCTACCCAATGATCGGCCACATGCCGCGGACTGCGTTCCCAGTCCCTAGGATGTCATGTCATCATGAGAGAGAAAGAGCTCGAAACACGAAACTTCGTAGCGAGGCCCCGAGCCTAGTGACCCCCTATCATGCTTTGTGCGTGGGCTTATGCGGTTGGAAATATATCCGGGATTTTTGGATAGTTGCCGGCGCCCCAGATCTAAGTGAGTTGATGCATTGATGTTGCTATACATGAGTGTATTATATATCTATAGTATATGGTGCGCGACGTTGAAACGACCAGACTACAGCGGACAAAGGGAATACTTTTACCAGTTGGTGGATTTCAGTCCCTTTTCTGCTCGGGCAAACTCTGAGGGCCGCCGGTACGTCGGCTTCGTTCAAAGGAAGGTTGACGACCAGCTGTTTCAGGAGCGTCGCTCGCCCTGGGCCCACTCTCGCTGGGTCTCAGTGTAAGGCGATCTTATCAGGTGAGAGAGGGTTATTTAAACCGAGTGACCTGCTTTCATACAGAACTCGTAGGCGTAAGACGACGGCGTAAGACGACGGCGAGAGAAGCAGGCTGGCTAGTACTGAACAGCACTCGTCGAACGGAGATTTCAAATAGCGAAATGTCTCCTAGTCAGAATCCTGACAATCCGCTTCGTAGGCGGGAGCCGTGCAGGACAGAATTAGACGGATTTTCTGTCCCCATGCTCGATAGATCGAGGACCGCCCTGGGTGGGCTCTGGAGACCGGGCGCTCCTGGAGATGGATGTGATCAAGCTGCAACGCCACAAACCCGAGTCCCTATACGAGGAGATGCACGGTCACCTTGACACCCAGGGGACCCACCAACCCGATCCAGCCAGCACCGAGGAGCCCGTCGGGAACGGCGACCCGTCCAGCGGTCAGGCGTCTCCGCCGGCACCACGCCAGACGTACGCCATGAATGCCCGCGGCATGGCGGTTGTGACGGCTCTGTTTCACGACCCAGCCCCCAGACGAGGTGTTCGGTCTGATTACATACCTACGTGGATTCATGTCGGCTTCCCGTGTGGTAGCTTATGAGTCGGCTTGCTGGCTACCATGAGGGACTAGCCACGTTTAACGCTCATTTCTGATGCACACCGCCGTGTCAAGCTAGATGTGAATGCGCGTGCTTCAAATGTCGTCGCATTACCAGAGCTGGTAATGTCGAGTAATCGTAGGGATGATGTCGCTATTATAACACCAGTATCATAGCCCACTGCCTTGCGGGGCCCGAAAACCCTTGCCAAGCCCCTCGGCGGTTATGCGGCTCTGTCAGAGCCCACGTAATCAGTATCAAAAGAAGAAGCTCGGGCTGGTTCTTGATCAACCGGAGGTGCACTTATTTTTCAAGAGCCTGGGCTCCATGCGCTTGATGAAAGATGGATAGGGCGGTAAGATCCTGGCGGCCCTTGGATGTTGTCGCGCTTATTTCCGCAGCGGCTAAGGCAGAGACACAGATGCACAGGAATCCTGTAAGCATTCGAACTGTGTGTTTGGAAGAATAAATACTCCCCGCTACGGACCTAGACATGGAGAGAATGGTTGAAGCTGTCAGGTGCTTTAGTACCCAGGTAGAAATGCATCTTGGCAGGGATCCAAGTACGTGGCGTGAGGTAACCTCTTTCTTCCCCCCCCGCCACCTGTTATCACTTAGTGGACGCTTCGCCGCTTAGCACTAACAGCTTGGCCTTCTGTGACATACTCAGTAACAGAACAGAAGTCTTGCCCGATCTTCCCCCCGTCCAAAGCCCGTTCCCCACTTCTGCCATTTAGTCACATCCGTTATTGGCCCGAGGCCTTGCGTTCCTCGAGTTGAATTCCCCCCATCTTCCCTTCGGTCCATTCCTTCCACCTATTTCTCTGTTACGCAACACGTAGGGGCGTACTCTGTGTGTGTGTGGCCCTTTTAGGTATCTCTGACCAAAGTCATCCTTCTCTTTTTCCCTTTTTCCCTTTTTCCATTTTATTCTTGTCTTATTTTTGTCGCATGTCATCTCGTACGTAGCAGGATTGAATTCAGCCGTCGGATCGACTTCAACCTCAACCAGACAATCAATTCAGACCGGGTTTCCTTTCTATCAACAAGAATCAACTCTGTCTCCGGCAGACCCGACCCCAAGCAGGCTTGGCTTTCCTAGAGAGAACCGAATCAAGCCTAGGTCCCCGTCCATAACAGTGGGAGTTGCATGATATAGGTCGATACAGGATCCAGTCATACAACGCACACGACACCCTAGCTATCCGCACTTCCTACCCCATCCACACCTAGGTATCTTCTTCCAACCCCAGCTCGACTCCTGGCTACTTTCAAACCTCGTTATTTGCTGCTTCCTCGTCGTTTGTCACTCGATAGCCCGATACTGAGAATCGAATCGGGGCGCGCGTCCTCGACGAACCTGCCTCCGGATGCCCGAGACCTAACCACGGTGACGGAAACGTCCCCCAACAGGTCGCTTTTGCATTTTCACCGCCACCGCCACCGGGCGCGAACTCTATCATCGTCGAGACAGGCGAGATACTAGTTGAAATGCGGTCTACTATCGATATGAACGGAGTCATCATCGGCTTGTTATCAAGCCTGGGCTCTGCCCTCCTCATAGCCCTTATCTGCCTCGTCATCTACTTCTTCCGCTATACGACTTCGGGACGCATCTTCCTTGATCGCATCGGCCGTCCCGGTGAATATGACGACGAGCAAGCGTTTGCGAGGGAGGAGGCTGAGGCCCTGGAGTCTATGGATGACCTGCAAAGGACGGAGTATTTGAGAGCAAAAGGTAAAGAAATCATCATAGTACACCTAGAGGTTATCTCCCGGCGATTACGACATGCTCACAAGTGACCGTAGCATATATTCAGGGACATCCGCCCGAGTCGGTCCAGACGGACATTTCATTATCACAATACCTAGCGATACAGGAGAAAGGTGTATCAGCTTGGGAGTTCGAGCCGGAACTGGAGATCGCCAACTGTTTCGTCGAAGGGAGGACCGAAATCGAGTTTTTCGATTCGGAGTGCACAGTTATGAGCAATCTACCAGTGCCCAAGCAGAACGAGGTCTATTACTGGGAAGCGAAGATCTACGAGAAACCCGAAAACACTTTGATAAGCATCGGCATGGCCACCAAGCCGTATCCTCTCTTTAGACTCCCTGGTACGACAGCAAACTTGCCCCGGCATATATGATTCTCTGCTAATGCGTCACTTGCGCCTAGGATATCACAAGTATTCTGTCGCGTATACGTCTACTGGTCACCGACGGTACAACCAACCGTTTACGCCCACCCAATATGGTCCCCAATACGTACAAGGTGATGTTATCGGGGTTGGCTACCGTCCTCGTACAGGCACCATATTCTTCACCCGCAACGGCAAGCGATTGGAAGATGTAGTCCACGGCCTCAAGTCGCAGAACTTCTTCCCGTCTGTCGGCGCCAATGGCCCTTGCGTAGTACACGTCAATTTTGGTCAGGCCGGCTTCGTCTTCATCGAGGCCAATGTCAAGAAATGGGGTCTGGCCCCCATGACTGGCAGTCTGGCACCACCCCCGCCTTACGGTAGCGAACAAGGCAGCATCCTGCTTGAAACGGGGCGACGGAAAGACGAATACTCCGGGTCGCCCTCTAGGAGTCGGAGTTACTCGCATTCGATACAGACGTACACCACCCGCGGCCCGGTACCAGACCACGGTCATTCACGAACGAGAAGCGGGAACTTTAGGGTGCTACCGCCTACCAGCCCCGGGCCACAGAGGAGTCCTACTGATATTTCTCTGGCGCAGTTGGTTCCGACAGATGAGACAGGCGAAGCGAGCAGCAGCAATGACGCTCCCGGCGCCTCTGGGGATCACGTGGTCGACGTCGTGGGTTTAAGTCTGCGTGGGGCGGCACAACCGCCGCCCGAATACACTAGCCCCGAGCATTCGGATGCCGAGACTGCAACAAGCGATTCCGGAAGCGAGCACGTGCCACTAATCCGGGGCCCTCGAAGCCGCGGCGCCTCTGCCGCTACGATTAGGCCGAACCCGCCCATTCCTAGTTACAGTGATGCCATCCGCCAAGGCGCTGGTAGGGACAGGAGCCGAAGTGACGTCACTATGGGAAGGAGGAGCGGCAGTTGAGACAGTAAATGGTGTTCGGAGAAGGGTTGCGGTAACGCACAGGGGTGGAATCCAACTGCTGGCTCAACTGGTTTTGAGGACTATGCGATCAGTGCCAGCGGATAGGCGTCTATTAAGGAACGGTGTATCATCACTACCAGCCTCCATGGAATGCGGAGTTACGGGATAGGCCTTCATTTGCATCTTTCTTTGGGATAGACGTCTGGGTTGCGGCATTTGGTTAGGTAGGGGTGGTCGTCAAACTAAATGATACCTTTTTGGGGCTGGGTGTTGGGTGGCACTACATCGGGCAGTCGTAACATACCATACCGTGTTTTTATTTCTAAGGCAGGCTCCGACTGCGAAAGGGGAAACTCTCGAGAATAGGATGATCGAAATGAAGCAGAGAGAGCAGTGGCTTGGTCGTTGCGGGACTACTGCTGGGTTGGAATATGATACTATAGCTGGCATACCAACTAGGTGCGCCGACCGCTCTTGTATTAATCACAAAACCATACGCTTTACAGAGAGAATACATTGCGCGTTCCTTTTGACCGTCGCTTTGACCAAGTAAGAAAGATACGACCGAACAGCACACGCTTCTGTTAAACCATGGGAAGAATAGGTAGGCAAACGTATGCACCATACGCCTCGGGCGCCCCATATATGGGGTTTGTCCGGGAAATCCTCGCCACACGTAGGTCGTAAAATCCGAGAATAGGGGTCGATACCCGGCCCCTTGGACTTCGGCTCCCCACCCCTGAAGATCTCCTGACGGCCCAAAGCAGGCGGAAGAACCCTCCTATTATCACCCCCAATGAAGGCGGGGACGAGGTACGGTCCGTCAATCATATTGCGAAACGCAGATGTATGCCACAAAATAACATCTCCCTACATTCTCCATCATATTCAAAAGACAATTTACAGAGCACTTAAGCACTTATCACGAACCTGACGTCAACCTTTCTTCCCTAGCCGGGGGCAACAGCACTGGAATCATCAGATGTCACAAAAGAGACCGTCTCAGTTCGGTTAAGTTAGTTAGCGCAGAACTATAGGCGACTCGTATATACCGTACCGTAGTATAAACAGGCACGCGCGGGGGGGGGGGGGGGGGTTGTTGTGT